>JABXJD010000003.1:8722500-9207500 GCA_013375575.1 Percina caprodes | reverse complement strand
TATTTTTTTGACATATTAGAGACTACAAATTGTTCTCATTGGGAACAAGATAAAGAAACATGTTTTTATAATTGTATGAAGAAAAGAACATTTAAGTAAATGTAACTGTCCCCTTAAAATAAAATACACAATGATCCTCTTCTTCAGGTGAGGGTGGCGACTGAAGGCATCAATGGAACAGTTGGCGGCACCAATATGGCCACTGACGTTTACATCGACGCAATGTGTTCACACCCCTACTTCAAGATGGACAAGGAGGACTTTAAGGTCAGGCTTGGATAAAGAAAAAAAAAAGAAAAAATCATGTTGGATGATAGAATAGAAATAGAATAGAAATGCTTTTTGTTTATTAGTTATACCTTTTCAACACTGCACTCTGCATGGATATGAACTCTGTCTTGTGTTCCACTGGGTGGCCATAGCATACGTTTTAAGCCTATGTTTTCAGAGCAATAACTAGCATTACATTAAATAACCATATGGCATTACTAGCAGCTATTGTATGCAAGATAGATACTTTATTGAAATGAAGAGTTTGTGTGTGTGTGTGTGTGTGTGTGTGTGTAGACAAGTGATGGCGGCGCAGGGTGTTTTAAAGACCTAAGGGTCGGGGTCTATAAAGAAATCGTCCCAATGGGAATGGATCCTGATGTTGTTTCCTACCATCTGGCAGGTATAGTTTGTGTTAACAACAACAACAACACTATGTTCATAGCAACAACAAAAAAATTAACAGTGCCTTTAATGTACTATACTAATGCCTATAGCTCTATTATTTTCAGTTTGTTGTATTCTTCATATACATACATTGGCAGAACTTTTCTAATTGTTTTTATGTTGTTACTGCTTGGAATGTGGTTTGCTATTAATATCATAGTTTTTTTATTGCGGTTTTATTATGCTCATATTTTCTGTATATGGTTCTTTCTTTGTGGTTGTCATGTGAGTTATACATCTGTCTCATTTCTCAGGTGTTCATTTAGAACCGGAGGAGTTTCATAAAGAAGTACAGGCTCTGTTGGTCAAAGGGGACTTATGCAATGACACCGTCCTCCTGGACTGCCGCAATTTTTATGAGAGTAAAATTGTAAGTAATATATCACTTTCCTCTTAAAAACATTGACTTGCACATGTTCTACATGCTATATTGATTCTACCTCTGATTATTTGTTCATTTGTGCCATATTTCCTCCAGCCGCCTAAATACTGTATTTAACTTTTTACCGTGAGAACGCCAGACACCTAATAACACCGCTTCAATACCAGTACCACTTATATTGAAGTGTATTTTTCACTAACTTTGTATTAAGTAGAAGAATATAGCATTTTTTTGATGGACTGTTTATTTAAGTGCTGAAATCCTACGCTATTCAGTGGTGTTTTTGCTGACATTGACCTTTGTCATCCCAGTAAAAATTGGGTTTATCATAATTAAACATGACAAAAGCCAGGTTGTCATTCTAAACAGTGATTTATTTTCTTACTTCAGGGGCAGTTTACTCAGTGTCTGGCCCCGAGCATCCGTAAGTTCAGCTACTTCCCCGACTACGTTGACCAAAACCTTGAACTGTTCAGGGACAAGAAGGTCTTGATGTACTGCACAGGAGGGATCCGCTGTGAGCGCGGCTCTGCATACCTCCGCTCCAAAGTAAGTTGACTTGTGTTTGATGTGAACTAAAGAATGCCATTGGGACTCTTTTTAAATGAAAAGCAGCTTATGGAACTGGCTTGTAATGCAGTAATTCCCATTTTGCAGATGGCTGATTTTCTACAGGGCTGGTTTGGGGGGGGGGGTGATCTGTTAGTAGTCATTGTCTACTTGTGTACTTGGATCAACTGTAACCTAAAGCAAATACTTAAGGAAAATGTGACATCATTTTTTAATTGTAATTGAGATTTACAATCTACATTGGAATTCTTTGTCAACCTGTAGGATGTGTGTAAAGAGGTTTACCAGCTGAAAGGGGGAATCCACAAGTATCTGGAGCGATTCCCAGAGGGTTTCTATCGAGGGAAACTTTTTGTGTTTGATGAACGCTACGCCATCTCCTCCAACAACGACATCATCTCAGGTTAATTGGTGCACAAAGGCCATCATCAGCATAACGAATGATATAAAGAAATTGTCAACATCACAAACCATTTAGAAACACTAGCATTTGGTTGATATCTAATGTTAGTCTTTGTGTTTAAAGTTATGTCACATTTAAGTAATTCTGTGTTTGTTCAGACTGCAGGTACTGCGGCTGTCCCTGGGACCAGTACAAACTCTGTTCCACCAAGTTGTGCTGTCAGCTGGTTCTGTCCTGTCCCGGCTGCAGACGGGACGGATGCACCGCTTGCTGCCCCACCTGCCAAATCAAAGGACATGCTCAGAGCAAGGCATCCCCCACTGTTCCACATCACAAAGAGGAGTGCGAGTGCACTGAAGGGCGTCCCAGAATCCCTCGGGATGTGTAGCAACAGAATGCTAACAATTGGACATTCGTGCTCGCAGCCACTTGAAAAATCCTGCCTGTCAGGGGTTGACCACAATGTACAACTACAATTAGTGGAAGGTGCCCAGTGCATTTTAAAGTCATGATTTTTTTTAATGAATATATACATATACATATGAATGTGGAAAATTAAAACAGATTTATTGTTTCAAAGAAGTTTTATTATAAGACATCCACAAATTTGATATATATATATATATATATATATATATATATATATATATATATATATATATATATATATATATATATATATATATATATATATATATGGTGAAATACATTTTTATTACATGAAATTTAATTTATGAAACTGGGATAGCTCATCCTTAAAGCAAGATCAGTTTCAGGAGGTGTGTGTGTGTGTGTGTGTGTGTGTGTGTGTGTGTGTGTGTGTGTGTGTGTGTGTTTGTTGCCTGAAATTGCATGGTTTCACGTTCAATTTTAAATTTTTAAATTTAAAAGCATATATACAAAAATACCAAAAACAGAATTCATAGCAGTTATCTTGTGCGCTCTAAACCATTTAACCTCCGAATGTAAAGCAGGTTACTGAGGCTGCAGGTTGAAACCACAACCAGCAACACATCTGTGTGCCTCAAGATGACACATTTTTGAAAGAATTCACCTCAACGTATAAACACGTGTCAATATGAAACCATGCAAAAGCAGACTATGAGTAATGGTAAGTGTATTGGTAAGTCTTAATTTCAGCAAGTCTACGCACGAGGGGTTTTAGCGTAATTTGTATATAAAGTTTTACATAATTTTAAATTTATTAATATAGAATACTTGATGTAGTACAATGTTTCATCTGAAACTAGACGTGTGTGTGTGTGTGTGTATATATATATGTGTGTGTGTGTGTATATATATATATATATATATGTGTGTGTGTGTATATATATATATATATATATATATATAAGAATAAGCACAGGAAGCAGGTAAGAAAGATGTAAAAAAACAGTTTGCAGTGAAATAAAACAAAGTAAGTTAAAAAGCTGCATACAATGTATACTTTACAATACTGTAGGCCTTCTACACTATTTGTGCAATCATCTTTGCAAATACATATGAAATGAAGAGTCCTGCTACTTGTCGAGTAATACTATAATCAGAATGGGATGTAAAATAAAATAAGAAAATAAGTTTTCCCTTGCTTGGAATTTGTCTTGGCGTGTTTGGTGCATAGCCTACAATAAACATATGAACATGGAATAAATAGTAGAGCAAAGTACTGCAACAGTTAAGAACATTAATATAGCAGAATATAAATATTCCAATAAAATATATTAAAGACACTTATTACATAATTATGTACAATATAACATTCAGGTTGTACGGTTTTGTGCATGGTGTGCAACAACAATCTGCGTGTGCAACAGTTTGCGCCATAGTCAAGGATAATCCTGTAAATAACTATAACCCTATAGGCATATCAATTGTAATGTACTATAAATTGGATTAAATAGATATATTGTAACGTTACAATCAAAGTATTTTTAATAAAGTAATACATACAATCATCTGTACATACTTGCAAAGAACATCCACAAGAGGGAGTAGAAGGACCACTGCCAAAAGTCAGTTAAGACCCTCAACATCCCGACTCTGGAAGCTTCAGCTCTCAGCCGAGCCGAGAGTACCTGGCCCGGCTACTCGGGTCTTCACTGACCAGCAGCTTCCTCTTTGCCGCATCTCTGGGGTGAAGCCAGGCTTTGGGGCTGTGCTTCTCATGTGTATTTACCCAGGCGTGCATCTGCAGGCATAAGGACGGGAGGACCGAGCGATGTCTGCGCCGGGGTTCACGAACCTGAACAGTTCCGTCAGCTACAGCCAGAACTCAACGCCAAACGGTGGAGCTGCGCCCCCATACCAGAATGGTAATGCAGGCCGGGTGATGCGATTAGCCAGCTCGCTAGCGTTAGCATGCTAACCTTATGGGATGTTATGTTTGTCAGGCACTTTTTATATTTTAATTGTTATCTTGTATTACTCAGAACTGTATCATTAACTATACGTTAAGGTGACATTTTAACGCTGCAAAAACTGATGGTTTTAGGGAAAGCAAGTCAGCTGCTGACATTAGCTAACTTAAGAGCTAACGTTAACCGTAAACCCCAAAGCGATAGCTAGCGGCTAACGTTAGCTTTTAAGCTAAGATACAACAATGTTATAAATGTTAACGGTGAAAATAACAGCGTGACTGACCATTGCTTTCTAATTTCGCCTTTATATTGAAGCTCAGACAAACAACCAGTCGATTAAATTTACACTGAAATAATTGAGTCTGCATTGATGGCTGTGCTGTCAGGGATGCATATTCATAATGAAAACCGGGTATTAACCCTCACTGCTGAACAAACAGCTGCTGATGAAGCTTGTTGCTTACAGCTAATAATAACATCCGTTCGGTACTTTATTTGTGAGCTGGAAGTATAACATTTTTTTTTTAATATACTCTAAGCTAATTGTACGTGCACTTGACCATCCCTTCCCTTTTCTCAGGTCCAACACAGACATACCAATCCATGCATCCACCTTCAGGCTGCTATGGAGCACCACCTCAACAACAGAACTGCCCCACCATCCCTGCCCACTCTACTCCTGTTCCTAACAAAGCACCCATAACGAACAGTGCCCACAGTGCTAACTACTATCAGAGCATCCATCATCAGCAACAACAGCAGAAGCCGCCGCAGCAGCAGCAGCATCATGTAGCACCCTCCCCATACAGTGCTCCCTCAAGCTCTGCTCCTCCTTCTCAGCCGTATGCCACTCTCCCCTCTTCAGCACCACCACCACCATCAAATGCCCACTACAACCAACAGCCATTCCAGCAGCAGCATCACCCACCCTATGCCACTCCAGGATCCTACTATGGACAGCAGTCATACCCCACTCCCCCAGCACAGCACTCTCAGCAGCAGCAGCACAGTTTGGTGTCTGCACCATCTGGCGGCCCTGGAGCTCCCATCTACCCAATTGTTTCATACCCGTCTGCTCCAGGAAGTAGCCAGTACGGCACCCTAAGTTCTTCCCAGAGCACCTTGAAGCATGGAGTCATGCCCACCCAGATGGGTGCACCCCTACATCAGTACAGTCCCTCTTGGCCTGCCTCCACAACAGCAGTGCAGCCTGGGTACATTGTGGCTCCTCCTAGTGAGCTGGCACCGACAGTTAATGGTCAAGGAAGCACAGGTATGTGTGAATGGTTAATTTAGGCTGCGGCTGATCAGCTACAGGTGGGGGAAAAAGGCATTCCTTAAAACTACAGTTTAATTTCAGAGTACTATATGCATTTAGTGTTGTGCATACTAGCTGTTTTGGTCATTATCAGGTTTAAAGAAGGAATATTGGAATTAGTAGAATACTTTGCTCCCAACGTTTGTTTTGTCTAGGTGACAGGTGTGTATCACCTAATATAGCTTTACAATTAGCTACAGAACAAAAGTGTCATAGTATTTTACTTTTTTTTTCTCACTGACCTTGAGTAGGCTTGGCTAAAAGGCATAACATGTTTTGCACCTGCGTTAGTGCTATCCTCTTTGTATCAGACAATATAATGTGAAAAATATTTACTGAATCCTAAAGTCAAAATAACTATTCAGCATTTCTAAAAAGTTAATTGTAGATTTGAGGAGACTGCGAGAAGTTAATGTAAATGAATATGTGATTGATGGCGGTCACTGCTTTCTTGCTAAAGTTCTTGTATTTCCTGAGTGTCAGTCTTCAACCAGACATTAGATCTTTGGTTACGCAGACCTCCCTTCTCCTGTTTGAAATGTCCTAACCTTTTCGTCTCCGTGTTTTTGTTTATTTTTGCTGCCGCCCAAATCACAGTCCACCAACACTATGACCAGAGCCATCAGGCTTCTCTGAGCTATGACTCCTATGGCGGGGTCATTCACAGCAGTGGTGGCGCAGACCGACCGCCTTCAGGAACCCCCTCCACTTCAGTCCATTCCTCGCCAGGCCATCACCAAGGTAACATAATTTATGTTTTAGGGACTCTGACACAACACATGCATAAAATGATACTGCACTTCATTGCTGCTGATACTGATGAATGGCAGCTTGTAAAATTAGGGTTTTGAATGATTAAAACTAACGTGACCAATGTGCCTCCATAGATGTACAGTATGTACAAAGTTGGAAGTTGATAACTACCATTGTGTCACATTTCTAGACAAAATATGAGTTGCAGATCTTTACTTTAGGTCTTTAGAACTTAAAATAGCTTAAAGTTATCGTTTGTGAAGTTTGTCAAATTGTTGAGGCCAAAAATAGTTAATGTCAACATGAAAACCGTTTCCTGTTTTTTTGTTTCACACTCTTGCAGAAGAAACACCACCCCAGTGCATTAGTTTCAGAACATGTACTTTCATTTGTACTCATTTTCTTTCTAAATTGCTTTTACTTTGGTGTGTAAAAAAACAGCTCTTGGTTTTGGTTGTGCTCCGGTGTCTGGTTTTTGTCTGTTCTGCTGGAAGGTCTTCCACAAGCATACGTTTAGATTTATAGTTGGAGTACTTAAAATCCTGCTTTATGTAGAGTGCAGGTGTGTGTATGTGAATGTTTTATATGTTTACAGCTGCACTTTGTGTGTGCGGCAGATTACGTGGTACATTTCCAGTAGGGCTGTATGATATGAGAAAAATATGCATTATGTGATAACGTTGTTGGAATACTGCGATAACTATATAATTTGTATGTACACTGTTCTGCCTTTCTGCTACTTTTTATACAACTAAAATCCAACACTTAGCCTGTTTAGTAACAAAAAACACATTAAATAAATTAAACATTGAACTTAACACAAAAGACACCATTAAAAGTTTAAAATTTTATTGTGCAAGTTGATATCCTGATATGTGCAACCCTAATTTACACACACACACACACACACTCACACCCACAAACAAATCATTTTCAGAAAGGCAGGTGTGAGTATTATACAAATATGAGTGTTTCAGGTTGGAACTTACCAGCCAGCTGCTGTGTGACCGGTGATTCTTTCCACTGTCAGCTTAGCAGGTTCAGACCAAAGGACTCTTGCACCAGCTGCACCTGCATTTAATCATAATACGTTGAAAATACAAATTCAATCTCTGAAAAATAGTAAAATGTGTGCTGTGGGAAAACAATGTCCAGTGAAGCTTGTTCTGACTGAGTAACATTTGCTTGTGAAAACAACTTTGGGGGAAATAAAGTCCCACGTGCATTAACACATCAGCAAGTGCTCCAATCAGTTAGACACACTAACAGATATTAGATGCCTACTTTACTCTTAAAAATTGTGTCTACATGTAAGGTTTAAGTTGATCCAGAAATGTTACTAGATTAATGTAGCCTTAGATAAAGAGTTAATGTTGAGCGACACGCTAAGCAACCCTGTTTTTACAAAACAAGTTCCTCCTCCTAGATTAGATTAGATTACATTATACTTTATTCATCCCACAGCGGGGAAATTCCCTTATTACAGCAGCATTTTCTACCATAAAAGCAAAACAAACAAACACACAAGTAAACACACAACAAACAAGCAAACAACAGACAATGAGCAGAAGGTATGGCTGAATGTAAAGTGGTTCCTGTCGTTGCTAGAAAACATAAAATATCTTAAAAAATGGGGAAAACACAGCTATTTATTAGTAGTGATTAGTAGAAGTTAGATAATTGCCTTAGCAACACCACATGGAATGAAGTTTACTGCCTGATCTCCGCCGCCCGGTCTCAGTCTTGACAGTTTTCTCATGTACCTTTCCCACCCCCCTCCCCCCAATCCAACAGGCATGCAGTATGGATATGTTGCTAATAGTGGAGCTAGCTCTGCCTCTGCCACCACCTCAGGCCCAGCCGCGGCCCCCTCATCATGCAGCTCTGAGGAGGAGGATGATGATGATGATGAGGAGGATGAGGAAGCAGGTCTGCTTTAGCTTTTATCTTGCCTCAACCCATTCATTACAACTTTCTCCATCCCCGTGAACTCATCTGGCTGTGTCCTAAACATCCCCCATGCCCATAAACCTTTTGTACCTCCTTATTTTACCCATCATTTTCACCATTGGTGCTTTTCCATTCCCTACCCATGCAACGTCACCTTTTGACCGCTACCGCTGTCTTCTGTGTCGCTTCTGCTCTACGTACCAACACATATTTAATCAGTTTGCAGCTCATCATCCATACCTTCCCCTTGCTAACAGGCTAATCAGATATTTCCCCCCTTCTTATTCCAGCTGCATCCTCATCAGCCTTCCAAAGTTCATCCAGTACTTGCTATCTTTCCACCTGACAATCATCATTACTGAAACCAAATCATTTTTTAAATCTGTGTATACCCTGCTTTGTTGCTCCATCACCGAAAACTGAAATGTTGTCTCTCAGAAAGGTGAGAAGTAAGTGGGTTAGCATTTCGGTTTATCTTTAAACTTTATTATCTTTAATGTCATGCAGTAGAAGGAGTTGTCCAACTGTGGTTGCTGTTGGAAAAAGTAAATTTAATAAGTTGTGTTCTTACTTCTGCTCATCGTACATCTCTAGAACTCAGGTTGTAATGAACCTCATAGATTTGAGTTGGAAGTGATTTGAAACATAATCGGTCTGAGGTCTTTAGTGGTAAAACAAATAGCTGATCAACAGGAACTTTAAGTGACAAGTTATAATAAATAATTAATGGTATAATAATATAAGATATTTATCGAGAGAAAACGCCAAGTCAAAAAATTAACGCATTTGACTAATTATCTGGACCACATAATACTGTACTGTACACTGTCATACTACGTGTGTTATGTAGCACTCGGGTGATCTGCTGATGACTATCCCTCAGGAGCTGTGTCATCAGCCAGAGGTTAACAAGTTTTCAAATATAGCCACTCCCCTGCCAGCAGGTGCAGGGTCTCTGTGTGCATGTTAGCTGACTTGCCTGCTCCCCATGAGAGCATGGGCACAGCTAACACTCTTTTACACCTCTTAATGAAAAGAGAAGCTTTGCTTTCGGCTTCTCCCCTCGTTATCTCTCCAATTATCCCAGGTCTCTTCCAGGTTTTCTGCTGCAAAAAAGTACCAGTTGTTCATATCTGGATGCCATGGTAACATCTGAATTAGAATTGTGATATTATACGTAATCATATTTTCTAAACTGATTACTTTATGGCAAATGTACTCAAACAGAATATTGAAAAATGTCTGTTAAAGTTTGTCAACATCTTGTAAGTTGCTTGTTTTGTGTGACAGACTGACCAACTGAACAAAATCTGAAGGGATTCAGTTTACAATTTTTATAGATAGATAGATAGAAAAGTCATCACATTAGAAAAGCTGGAGTCAGGATGCCAGTTTTGCTTGTAAAATTAATAGTTTTAGGTAAAGCAGTCTCATTGAAGTCACATGCAGTGTTTTGCTTTCTTTATCTTCTTGTGTCCTCTTATTCACACCGGATTAGTCACCCTGCCTCTCGTGTCAATATAATGAGTTGTTTTAAGGGAATGACATATGATGCACCTGTTGTCATGGCAGGGATTGTTCAAGCACATGTTGTAACACTTATGGCTTTGTCTACGCTTGATTCTAAAGTGTCTTTCGGTGATCCAAACACGTTGACAGCCGAGACATATCACAGTTCACATTTGTGTCTGTCATGTATCTCCAGCTAAACAATTGTGTTCAGATTTCGTTACTGCCTACGTCACTTTAGCAAGAAGGTCAAAAGGCCCTGGGCACAGTTATTACTACGTCCACAATCTCGCCAGTCATGTAGCGGATGTGTCTGTTCAGCAGAATTCAACACATCTTCCAAAGCAATGGACTAACAATTAAATGGCAAGTTAAAGAGCGTTGGCGTCCTGTCACCATGTCCTGCATTGATGGCATATTTTCCCGTTACGTCCTTGTCAGGAGAGGCATTGGAGTTTGGTGGTTATTTACACTTGTATTTAGTGTTACTTGTGATTGGTTCGACCACAACACTTTTTAAAACCAAGTTTAAACAAGGTCTTATTGATAATCAGATTACTTGTTTGTGAGATACAGATTAGAAAGGAAACACTGTCGACCACATTATGAAAGGAGCTGTAATTATCAGTAACAAGAGGTGGCAACAGCCTGGGGGCAAGCAAAGTTATAAAATCAAGCCAAATATTAAGACAACAGTTGAGGGTTAGAAGGATAACGGAAATGGAAAACACTCTGTTGCAAAGCAACACCTACAATGAACAGATTTATTTTACTCTCATAACCCTTGGCTATATAACCCTTTAATCTATAAGCTGACAGAAGAAAGGAGAAGAGGAGGAGAAGAATCTTGGAGGAGAAGGAAGAAGGCTAAGCTGTGTCAGTGTCCTCCTCCAGAGAAGATAATCCAGTTGTCTGCTGGTCCAATTTAGTTGGCGATAATTGGATCCTGTCCCATCCAATGAGCTCTCTGCCAGAGGCCTGTCGTGTCTTGTTGGCTGCTGTTGATCGCTCCTTTTGGCCCACATGGATTAATGGGTTCATTGAAATATTCTGCTCTTGTAATCCTTCTGGAAAACTGTTCATTATTGGATATGAGAGGAAAAACAGTGGGTGGAATAGACCATAATGCAATGCATCCACAAGACTTATTTTGTATTAAGAATAGTTGGGCCTTTAGTTGATCGGGTACAGTTAAGTAGAGAATCAGACAGGAAGTGTGACCACAGAGAGAGTGGGAAGATGTCTCAAACCAGGATGTTGTGAATTTATTGTATTAGTCTCATGTATTAAATGAGGAGGAACTGTTAAGTTTTGAATAAGGGAGGTTGATACGCTAATAGACACCACTAATCAATGTCTTTTTTTTTTTTTATCTCTATGGGTTGTTAGGTGTTCTGGGAAATGTATAAAATCACCATCCAAAGGTAAAAATGATGAATCAAGTTGAGGGAAAGTGCTTAAAAAGAATGACAATACTGTCACAAATTAAGGGTGCCCTGTGGAGCTTTCTTGTAAATAAGCAGTTATGTTTAGGGTTATTTCGCCACCTGTTGTGTTAGCAAGCTCTTGACAGCGCTTGATAGCGTGTTTTCATGTGGATGGAATTTTTTTTTTTTTTTTTTTTTTTAAACCTTGCTTTTGTGTGGACGAAATTTTGCGCGGTCACTTAAGGCCTGTATCATACGCCCACAGTTTGGTTGCATTACTTAGAATTCCCCATGGGGGCAACAGAAACTATGCACTATACAACTTTTACATTAGGGCTGCAACCAATGATTATTTTCATTGTTTTTTTTTTTTCTTCAATCAAGCGATTACTACTTTGGTCTATAAAATGGTGAAAAATGTTGATCATTGTTTCCCAAAGCCCAAGACATTGTCCTCAAATGTCTTGTTTTGTCCACAACAAAGCTATTCAAGTTACTGTCATAGATGAGAAAAGAAACCAGATCAAAATAGTTGCGATAGATTTAATGGTTGACAACTAATTGCTTAGTCTTTGTAGCCCTAGTATCCATCAGCTAAACGTCTTGTTCCCCACCTTTTGCTGGCCAATTGCTACATTTTGTAGCAAGAAAGTCATGCATGTTATAAAGTGTGCTTTAGAGATTATAGAAGGGAGAAGGACAGAGAGTTTCAATGAAGAGGATGGACTGAATCATAAGGAAATAGTACACATTGGCAAATAAGAGAATTGAGAGTTGTAGGGAGAGAGAGAGAGAGAGGGAGAGATGATAATTACTGCATTTCTGTAGCCATCACATCATCTTTGTAATCTTTTGCTATTCTCATGCCATACTCCAATATTTTTCTCCGCTCCCTCCATGTATTCTGCCTTTAGAGGCCTGTACGCCTGCTTGTTCAAGACTTAAGTGCATCTTTTCATCATGTTTTCTGAAGCCTAAAGGAAGTCACACACAGCACTCTTCATGACCAAGCAAAAAAGCTCCTTTTTATTCCCTTTTGATGTTTTCCCTTTTTTTCTTTTCCTCTTTCATTATTTTTTATCGTGACCCTCCTTCATTCTTATTGACGTAATTTACAGTTGTCTCAGTCGCTCAGGCCCTCCTTGTTTTGTATCTTCTCGTTTTTTATCTTTTTAACTTTTCTTTGCTCTTGTCTTGCTTTTTTTTGTTTGTTTTTTCTTAAATTATTTATTGTGTTTCTTTTTTGCTATGACTGTGGGTCCATGTTTAACTATATCAATTTAATTATTCACTCCTTCAGTCCTCCCAACCAGTCTTTGCTTTTTATTTCAGTTTCACTCTCTGTCTCTGCCTCTCTCAGGTGGCGACACGTCCTCCTCTACTACTGGCAGTGCCTCTCCGGTGCCCAACAGCTATGATTCCCTGGAAGGGGGCAGCTATCCAGGTATGTTTTGATCACAAACATACTGTTCATCTAAATAGGCTTACACACTAATATACAACTTTCCAAAACTGCTAACCAGGATCTTCTTTATGATTTCATAAAGTTGCTGCTCTTATACAGAGTAACGGTGACAGTAGATTACGCTGCCATTACATTTTGTAACACTACAAGCAGCCATGTATGAAAAGGGGAAAATGATGAGCAGCATTTCCCAAAAGATACTCCTTTATATAACTCTCTACCCCAAGAATTTAATTAAAGGTCCCATTGCATGAAAAGTTCACTTTATAATATTAATGAGTCCCCCCCATCCTGCCTATGGTGTCCCAGTGGGTAGAAATGGCGATAGGTGTAAACCGAGCCCTGGGTATCCTGCTCTGCCTTGGAGAAAATAGCCTCGTTCGAGATGAGCCAGGTCTGCGCAGAATCGATCACCGGCGATCGCGCCCGTTGCATGCCGGTTAGATTTGTGTCCGACTTGATTGGGCAACAATAATCTCACAAGATCAAGGCGGCGCAGTTCCTTTTCACCGACTGCAAGACCCAGGCGGACCCAGAGCATGCTGGGAAACGCCGGCCTCTCAGCTGATTGGCCCACAATCGACTCAACATGATGACATTTTATATAAACTTTTTATTGTTTTTGAATCGGAGGGATTTTAACTGCTAAGTCAAAGACTTATTCTGTGCAGAACACACGTTGTGTGGCTGATAGTGATGTTAAGAAGTCCGAGAGACTAAATCTGTTCAGATCACTGATCATCTACAGTCTGTTGTTAATTAAAATCAGCAACCGATTGCATGTAGAACATTGAGAGATATTCTTAAAACAACTAGAGACTGTGTACCAGCTGATCTGTGGGTCTGATTATATTTTATTTAATCGGAATCGCACCACCGTGTTTTTGTCACTTCCTGTTCAGTCTGAAGGCTGCTGAAATCGGCTGGAAACTGTCTGACTTTACCACAGCTTTTTCCCCGCCCCCTGCTTCTGCCGCCTGCTCTCGTCCACTTTACAGGCGAGGCGCAGTTCATCTCGATCAAGCCTAATGAAAGCTCAGATGGGCTGAGGTAAGGTTACCTCCCCTCTCTCTGCTTTGGCCGCCCATGAGAGAGAGACAGACAACATGGCTTTCAAATGAGCAAAGTGGCAGTTGGTCAATGAGTTTCACTTTACGAACGCCTCAGATGAAAATGGGACACGCACACGTTTCCCCCATAAATACCATTATTTCAAAATGCAGCTACACAGACCTTCACTCTGTCATAATCAAGTTGAATGCTGAACTCTTCTGTCCAGATTCTATGCCGCCCTCCAACGATGTGACCAACCAGGCCGCGCCCTATGGAAGCTATGGTTACCCCAACATGCAGCCAGACTATCCCCAGGGGCCGGCCTCCCACACTGACTCTTCCCCTCCTGTGTCCCATATGGCCAGTCTAGCTACCAGCAGTACTCACAGGTGAGGCCAGAGCTTAAAAAAATAGATGCAAAGTGTTTTTGTTGTTTTATCTTATTGTTGCTGCGGTTATTTCTTATTTGCAAGTGAAAAGCATTTTCAGCAGCCTGGTTCCAGATCTCTGAATTGTCATCCACTTCTTAAACATTGAGTGATTTAGTGGTCGGCTGTTGTCCAATTGTTGCTCAATTGGAGAAACAACAGAACCAATCAGACACTTTGTGGGAAGGACTAAAGTTTAATTACATGTGGTACTTGTGGTTTGGCCTATTTGAAGCTATGTGCTTCTTCTATGTGATTTTTGCTGTGAGTAAATAGTGGACTCATATTTGCCAAATGGTCATTTTGACACATCAGTTCTGATTTATTAAAGAAAAATGTGTTATGTCTCTCTCCCTCCTCTGCAGCCATTCCCGAACCTGTCCCAGCTGTCTGCAGCCCTTGGGGGGCTAAGTGGGGTGCCAGAGCTGGAGGTGGAGGCCCTGAGTCCAATCAACCTGCTGCTGGAGAGGAACCTGCTACCCCCCAGGCCCCTTGAAGCCCCCGAACCTAACCTCAGCCCTGACCTCAAGAAGGTCAACTGTAGTCCACAGTAAGTAAAGTGAACAGGGGTTAAACAATTGTTGTTTAAAATTGCTTACTGGGGCAACCTCTAGCTCACCCAGTAAGAGCGAGCGCCCCATGTAGGCTGAGGCCTTTGCAGCAGCCAGAGTTCGAATCCGACCTGGGGCCCTTTGCTGCGTGTCATCCCCCCATTGCTTACTCTTTTGCTCATAGTTCATATTTGTTTGTTTATTTGGAGGTACCTTTTTCTCAAATACTCTATTTCTGTAAATCTCTCACTCTGTCATTGTCTAATCTGTGGATGTGTTATCTAATACGCTTTCTCTCCTCTATTGTCTCTGCTGATCAGGACATTCAGGTGTACCCTGACCAGCATCCCCCAGAACCAGGCTTTACTCAACAAAGCCAGGCTCCCTCTGGGCCTCCTCCTCCACCCCTTCAGGGACTTACAGGTATGATCTGATGGCTAAATAAAATGTGACCTTTTACGCTAAAGGCTTATGGGGCTTTTTGAGGATTTTGAGTTTAAGTTGCCAAATCTTGAAACAATCTCAAAAACATTTATTTTATTATACGGAAGCTCAGGGTATTATTACAAACTTTGGTGACAGAAGTGGCCCAACATACTGCAATAAAAACGTATAAAGATTCTATTTCACTAACCAAAGACTGGGGAAATAAAACATGATATATATTATGTAAAACTTAGTAGTCTTTGTCCACTAATAACATACTGAACCGTCTGTTGTAGACAGTACTTTGAGACGAGCAGCTGCAGTGACAGCAGGACAGGCAGGAGGAGGAGAATCATGATGATGAGGTGCAGGAAGATATGTGAGTGTATTTATAGAGGTGTTCTTAATGTGGTGTCAGAAGGTATGAAGTGACGGAGAACAGAGATGCACTGATGTCACGTGAGAAACAAGTAGGAAGTCAACACCGGACAAATAGTTGTGGCTGGAAACTTTGTTCACTCAAGCAGCAACAGTGGCTGGAAAAAGTTGCAATAGGGTCAAGTATATTTTAAGTCCATTTACTAGGGACTCACTGAATGAAATATGATTTAGCCTCTATTTATATTCATGCAGTAAAAAAGATTCAACACCTTGAAATTGCCAAATGCATCCATAGTCTCGAATGAGAATGGAGTCTCCAATGCTACTGCTTTTAGTACAGTAGATGATGACTGTAACACCATGAATGCAGGTTGCAGACTACACCATAGTGCTTATAATATAATAACAATAATGATGATGATGATGATGATGATGATGATAATAATAATATTAAAAGATAATTTGTATTATAAAAATAGACATTTGTTCTCCTCTACAGTTCTACCATTCACCTCTAAATCCAGGCACTACTGATTATTTATTAAAAACAAAAATGGGAGCACCCGGTTAGATCACCTGGTAGAACGGGCGCCCATATACAGAGGGAGCGGCTCACAGTTCGAGTCCGACCTGCGGCCATTTGCGGCATGTCTTCCCCCTCTCTCTCCCCCCTTTCCTGTCTACAGCCTTCTTGTCTATTAAAGGTTAAAATGCCACAAAAATGGTTATGAATATGCTCTGCTTTAGTACCCAAACAAATGTGCTTGGTTTACCATCATTTGTGCTGGACAACCTCACACAAGTTTGTTTTTTCTTGGGGGCATTTGTGTAACAGTTATAGTGTAGCTGCCGGGGTTGGCTGAAAAATAAATGTCCTATATTCTAAGGAAAAATGCTACATCAGCAGGAGAAGTCTTTGAGAAGGCAGTCGTAGAAACATCAGAGACAGAATACAAAGACTACAGATTCAAAGATTCATTCAACCACATCCCCCAAGAAACAGAAACAAAGCTTCTCTTCAGTCGTCGTCTGAGGCATGAGGAGAGGAATGTTCTGCAAAAGGTCACCACTAAACGAAAAAAAGCACAAAGTTTTAAATGTTCAGCTCTCAAGTATTTACTCCATTTTTCGCTCTCCTTTTTTTTTTTTTTCTTTCTTCCTCACTCTGCAGCAGTTACCGGTGATCACATCGAACACAATAGTGCGCTGTCGTTCCTGTCGCACCTACATCAATCCGTTTGTCACCTTCCTGGATCAGCGCAGGTGGAAGTGCAACCTCTGCTATCGGGTCAATGATGGTATGAATGCAATCATGAGTTATTCTGGGTTTAGAAATGCATTTTTTTGTGCCCGGCCCTATAATTATTCTATACCTTCATAATTTTGTGTTCCACATAGTTTTGCACATGTCACACCTGGCCTATCTTATTCAGTTCCAGATGAGTTCATGTACAATCCAGTCACCAGGTCGTATGGCGAGCCCCATAAGAGACCAGAGGTCCAAAACGCCACTGTGGAGTTCATCGCTTCCTCAGACTATATGGTAAGCTGTCTTTCTGTCCTGAAACTTTTGACTGTTCTTGTTTTGAATTTTTATGTAGTGTGATTGCTTGCACACTAGAGGGCAGTGTTTGCCTCGGTGCTATAACATCTGAGTCAAAGGGCTTTCCTACTGTGTGAACTTTAATTTAAAAGAGAAGCAGGAAAAGAGAGGGACACTTAACTGGAATAAAAACCAGCTCTTACATCTTACAGACTTCATTTTAGACATGCAACAATACATATATTTTCACATCCATCCCCACTAATCATGTGTGTTTGTTTGACTTCTTGTGTGTTCAGCTGCGGCCCCCTCAGCCAGCGGCCTACCTGTTTGTTCTCGACGTGTCTCACAATGCTGTGGAATCAGGCTACCTTAAGTTCTTCTGTGAATCACTTATGGACAACCTGGATAAGTGCGTGTTGTTGATAATCCATACATGAAACTTTTAAATGTGGCTGCTTTAGGAGTTTTTTGTTTTTTTTTAATTTTTGTTTTAATGATTGCAGTAAAGCACAAGAAATTACAATTTTTAACCATCTCACCTCTCTTGTATTTATTTATATGATTTCTTGAAAATAAGCCGATTGTTACAAATGACTGTCACAGACAATTCTTGGGATAAGTTTTGTTGGGGTTTTCCATCTAAAGCAATTCTGACAAAGGGTTGTTATGTGTTTCAGGTTGCCTGGGGATACACGCACCAAAGTGGGCTTCCTAACTTTTGACAACACCATCCACTTCTACAACCTCCAGGAGGGACTGTCCCAGCCACAGATGCTGGTGGTATCGGACATAGATGGTATATCTTCTCACTTAAATTGGGCTTTAGTTTGCATACTCGTTGTTTAACCACTAAAAGTTGGTGGCAACAGTGTCCAAAATAGAGAATATTAGCTTCCCATGGATGACTAAGGAATAAACAAGGTGTACAGGACGAGTTAAGTAGTCAAGAGGTTGGAAAGCTTCTCAGATGCAGAAAGACTTTACATTTGTGGAAACAATATAAGTGTGAAGAGACATTTCAGTCCTGCAACTTTCTTTTTAGTTGATCATTACCTCAGTATGAAAGTCTTTTCATTCTTTGATTTCAGTTAAAAAAAAAAAGTAATTTTGATTTTATCACTGAGATATTTAACCATATCCAATTGTATTAACATTATTTACAGCCTTATCATTTATAGCATCTCAGGGTATGAAGAAAAAAGATGATTAACATTGATTTTTATTGTGTTCCTGACTAGTTTACATAAAGGATAAATTATACATTTTAATGATTTATTCTTCACCTAAGGATTTCTTTAATTTTAATATTCTTTAATTTACATATCTTCATCAAATGTTTAAAAGAAATCTAATTTGCACCACTGTGATTCTGCTGTTTTTACGACAAATTGCCATAAATGTTTCTGCTGTAATCCAGATGTCTTTTTTTTTTTTTTTTTCAGACATCTTCATACCGTCTCATGACAGTCTCATGGTGAACCTGAAGGAAAGCAAGGAGGTACACTCTTTATTTTGGTTTTTAACATAAATAACTGCAATAACACTTTGTGTAATCACACTAGTTACTTCCCATTCTCTCATTATTATTTCTTCAATCCCCTATCTCTCTCTCTTTCTTTCTCTCTCGCTCTCAATTGTATTTCTTCCTCCTTCCCTCCCCTCCCATCCTCCAGCTGGTGAAGGACCTTCTGACATCACTGCCGGGCATGTTCAGCCAGACCAAGGAGACCCACAGCGCCCTCGGCCCGGCATTACAAGCAGCTTTCAAACTCATGTCGCCTACCGGGGGCCGTGTCACAGTGTTTCAGACGCAGCTGCCGACGCTCGGTGCTGGTTCGCTGCAGTCGAGGGAAGACCCCAACCAGCGCTCGAGCACTAAGGTACCAGTCAGGAGCATTTTATGGTTTTGTGAGCACATCCTGAAAATGAAGTCTTAATTTTTATTTTGATATAAAGTTTCTCTGGTAACTGCTTTTTTAGCTTGTTTTTTGATATATATATATTTTTTTACCAACAATCTTCAGTTTTCAAATAGAAGGCGGTGGTGCTGCGTACTCTGTGATTTATGAGGCCTGAAACAACCATATGACAGATGAAATATAGCAAGAGAATGACTCTTCCACACCCCCTGCTGTGTGGATGTATACTTATTGTTTTGGCATTGTCAGTGCTGTTAAGTTTATATTTCTGCTACAACTCACTTTTATTACCAACCACAACTTCATAATTGGATCTCACGTTTCAGTTCAGGGAGAGAGCACTCATGGAGGATGCTGAGCTGAAGTCTGTTTTTGCCGTCCCAGGACTGTGATTTATTGATCTTCATCATCTGTGTTTTGTGTTTGATCTGAATACGCTGCCAAAAAGTTACAGCAAGAACACATGTGCTTTCTTTCTCGGGGAAAATGATTTTTGTTAACTTCAGCGTTTTCAGGAGGATTTGGGGCTGAAATAAACCCATGGAAATAAAACAAAATATACTCCTTAACTCAGACCTTTATGTTTTAGTAGCCACTTTAATCAAAATAAAAATGATCTAATAACATAGGAGACTCTGAGGAAAAAAACTCCCTGGAGCTGCCTAAAGCTGTTGGTGGCGATTTTTGTCTATTACAGTGCAGAACACAGAACAAGAGGATTTATTTTTGTAATAAGTCTGTATCTTTTCAGGGAGTTCAGCACCTTGCCCCAGCCACAGACTTCTATAAGAAGCTCGCACTGGACTGCTCAGGACAACAAATTGGGGTGGATCTATTCCTGCTCAGCTCCCAGTACGCTGACCTCGCTTCGCTAGGTAAGAACGTGTGTGTGTGTGTGTGTGTGTCTGTGTGTGTGTGTCTGTGTGTGTCTGTGTGTGTGTCTGTGTCTGTGTGTTACAGCCACTAAAGGCCCTTTGTACAAGGGAAGGTTGTCTATCTGCTAACTAATTAAATATCTAAACTGGGTCAAAATATTCCTTCACTTTGTCACAAATCTATCATTTGAGTGTCAAACGATGACTTTGGGCTTGAAAGGTGGATCTGAAAAGTTGGTAGCTTGGTCATTTGCACAGGACGGCAGCTGCAGTCAGTTTTTATTCACAGCAATAACAATGGGTTCAAATAGAGGATCTGTATCTGTTGTATCCCCTCTCGTCCTCAAGGAGAGCAGGCCTTTTAAATCTTAAAGAAAGTGTACACTGGATACTCCAAAGACTTTCCAGAGAGTATTCCTTTTAAACGCTCAATGCTACCATTAACATGGTACACAGACATGTTTACATGTTTCAACGTGTATGGGATTTTATTTTATTTCTGGTACTTGAATTATAATCTTCTCTCCTTCTTCCTGTTTTTCAGCATGTATCTCCAAGTATTCAGCGGGCAGCATCTTTTACTACCCCTCCTTCCATTACATTCACAACCCGGCGCAATTGGAGAAGTTCCAGAAGGATCTGGACCGCTACCTCACCAGGAAGATTGGCTTTGAGGCGGTCATGAGAATACGATGCACTAAAGGTAGTGGGGCCACTGCAGTCAGACATTTTGCCTTCTTTATAACTGAACGTGTGCTATATTTTTCCATTACATGTTGTCGTCTTTACTTGTTTTGCATACATTTTTCAAACATAGTTTTTGTCTCTTCCCTCATCCTCTGATTGTCCTCAGGTTTATCCATCCATACGTTCCACGGTAACTTCTTTGTGCGCTCAACCGACCTCCTGTCCCTCGCCAATGTCAACCCGGATTCTGGCTTTGCTGTCCAGATGTCTATCGACGACTCACTGGCAGACTCGTCTCTGGCCTGCTTCCAGGCTGCTCTGCTCTACACCTCTAGTAAAGGTACACAAACTCTCTCTCACACACACACACACACACACACACTTGGATCATGGTGAGGAGTTCTGTGTGGGTCAGTGAACTGTTTACCACTGCACAATACTTTGTAAGTAAAAACTTCACCTGCTTCGGCAGCCAACAGTAGGAGCTTATGGTTTTGTTGATGATGCTACATGCAAATAGTATTACTGTCTTTGATTATTCATCCGTCTATACTGGTAGGAAAAAGGCGAATCCGGGTCCATACTCTGTGTCTGCCGGTGGTCAACCAACTGAGTGATGTGTATGCTGGAGCTGATGTTCAGGCCATCACTTGTCTGCTAGCCGACATGGGTGAGTCTGCTGCATAAGCCACCAGCTGTCACAGTTTTCTTAAATACATTGCTTTAACTTTTTTGGCCACATGCAAATAAAAACATGAAAAAAATGCAAATTATGGAGAATCAGTTGAAAAGTAAGTAGAAAAACTCCTTGCAATATAAAGGAATGGTTTAATGTCATTGTAGTTTAAATTTGTAAAAAACATTAAACTTTTTGTCCTCCTTATGAGTTGCAGGAATTTCTCAGCCTTTTGAGAAATGTACTAATATGTCATACAGTTTGCTGTAAAACACTGCTTAATCTAATCTTTTTCCACGTTTCAGCTATTGACCGGTCGATAACGTCCAGCCTGTCCGATGCTCGGGATGCCCTGACGAATGCGGTGGTGGATCTGGCGAGCGCCTACAAGAGCAACGTGTCGAACCTGCAGAAGTCCGGCCTCGTCTTTCCTGCTGCCTTGTGCCTCTTCCCCATTTACATCCTCGCTCTGCTCAAACAGGTGTGGCTGCTAGACAGGCACCAGCACATACACTCGTCATTATACATATGACTAAAAACACCCACAGAGCCACAAGTATAAAACACACATTCCATACTAACACCCAATAATCCACCCCTGCGTCACATCCTAAAATCGCTACCCCTCTTTTTTCTTTTCTTTTCTCTTTTCTTTTTTATGTATATACACACACACACACACACACACACACACACACACACACACACACACACAGTGGGGCTCGAAAGTTTGGGCAATCCAGGTAAATATTTGTATTAATGTGCATAAAGAAGCCAAGAAAAGATGGAAAAATCCCCAAAAGGCATCAAATGACAGATTAGACATTCATATAAAATGTCACAAAAAGTTAGATTTTATTTCCATCATTTACACTTTCAAAATAACAGAAAACAAAAAAATGGTGTCTGCAAAAGTTTGGGCACCCTGCAGAGTTTATAGAAGGCACCCTCCCCCACCTTTGGAAAGCTGAGACCTGACGGCGTCATGGATTGTTCTCAATCATGGTCTGGAAAGACCAGGTGATGTCAATCTTAAGGTTTTAAATGCCCAGACTCATCTGACCCCCCAACAATCAGCACCATGGCTTCTTCTAAGCAGTTGTCTAGAAAACTGAAAATAGTTGACGCTCACAAAGAAGGAGAAGGCTATAAGAAGATAGCAAAGGGTTTTCAGATGCCAATATCCTTTGTCCGGAATGTAATTAAGAAAATGGGATTCAATACAATTTCAGCAAATGTTGGACGCTAACTTGATGCCATCTGTTAAAAAGCTGAAGTTAAAGAGATGATGGCTTCTACAAAGGGATAATGATCCTTAACACACCTCAAAATCCACGGTGGATTACATCAAACTGTGTGTGTGTGTGTGTGTGTGTGTGTGTGTGTGTGTGTGTGTGTGTGTGTGTGTGTGTGTGTGTGTGTGTGTGTGTGTGTGTGTGTGTGTGTGTGTGTGTGTGTGTGTGTGTGTGTGTGTGTGTGTGTGTGTGTGTGTGTGTGTGTGTGTGTGTGTGTGTGTGTGTGTGTGTGTGTTGCAAAGTAAGAGTTTATAGTCATACAGGCTCCCTGTATGTTCAATGACTGTATTCATCCACCCAGGACTTGTCCATTCAAATATCCAGGGTGTGTCCACATTTAGACACACTCTCTCAGTCTTTGCGTCATCTGAGATAAATGCCCCTATGGGTCTGACCACGTCAGTTTACACCTTAAACATTAAAGTTACTGTTTTGTGATGGATGTAATATTACATATGAGTAACCATTTTGAATAAACTGTTTACGGTCACTGTTTTAATCCACCTTGTATTACAATGTAACGCTATTCACTTAGCATTTCTAAGTGCTTAATGAATCTGCAAAACATTAGCAGATGTTTGAATCCTCCAGTGGCTGAAAATCAGCTCAGGGGTAGTGAACTCCATTTTGTCCGACAGTTAGAACCAGCAGTACCAGAAACTGATAGAAAACTGTTGTATCAGGCAGCTCCCAAGTATAAGTCCAATGTCAAGACTTGAAAACAAGGAAATAGCAAAATGTAAATAAATAACTGAAAGGAGAAATAAAGATTAACACACACATTATAAAAATTTCTATTTCTTTTTTACAGAAAGCTTTGCGGACAGGCACCAGCACGCGGCTGGACGAGCGGGTCTTTGCCATGTGTGAGTTCAAGACGCAGCCGCTGCAGCAGCTGATGCGAATGGTTCATCCTGACCTGTACCGACTGGACAACATTTCTGACCAGGTAGGACACGGACATGGCTGAGTCATATTTAGGTGACTAGTAGGGGTGGGAGGAAAAAAATCAATACAGCATAGTATTGTGATCTTTTCTGTGGCAATACTGTATCGATACACATACACCAAGAATCAATCTTTTATTACATATGTGTTGGTCAGTTTGTGTGCTAGACAATCCCATTTTGCAGCAATAAAATTGAAGTAAGATGAACAAACCAAGAAATGTATCTTTTTAGATAAAACAGATGTTTAAGTTTCCTTTTGGGGACCTAATTTGAGATTTGGAAAAATTTGAAGTTGTAAAAAAAGGTAATAAATTGCAATATATTGCAGAATATTGCAATATGTTTCAAATCGTAATGATGTCGTATCGTGAGGCCACTGGTGATTCCTACCCCTAGAAACTAGTACTATTTTTGGCAACATTAGGCTGCATTAATATTACTTATATATTTTAGAAGCTGTAAGTGTGGATTCCCTCACTGTACCTGAGTGACTTTTAAATTAAAAGAAAACAAATAAATGGACCTTGAGTGTCCTCCATCTCTAATCTATTGCACCGTTTGTGTCACACCTGCAGGGGGCGCTCCATCTGAACAACACAGTTATTCCTCAACCTCATCTGCTCCACCTGTCTGCGGAGACATTGAGCAGAGATGGAGCTTTCCTCATGGACTGTGGCAACGTAAGCTCAGTATAATTTATTCATAACACACTCTGCAGGGATGTGGTTCTTCAAGGGGGTTTTCACAGAATGTCGGAGATCGTGTTTATTTCTCCTCACTTTTTTCTAGTTCTCTAAAGCTCTCTATGTTGTCTCGTTTCCTTCAAAAAGTCTAGATAATTGTAAACATTTCAAATCAATTCAAGTAAATTAAGTCTAGTGTTGTTTTGGCCTATGGTAAGGATACGTGTTGTCCCTAAGCCCTTGTGTGGATGTTTATTGTGCCATTATGATCCTTAAAGTAGCAACGGCAGCGTTACAGCCCAGTTTCCGTTGAGTTTAGTGTCCCATACTTTAATGTAAGTGATATTTCCCCCCCTAACAAAACCAAGGAACAGAGCTGAATCATTAATCTAAAGACATTGAATATTAGTGTAAAATATAAATAAGGTTATGAGCAGTTTTATTCCGTAGTAGTAGTAGTAGTAGTAGTAGTAGTAGTGGTGGTAGTAGTAGTAGTAGTAGAAATGTGTCAAAAAAGAAATAAGTTGGGTGCTACTAGACTATTGATTTAATTTTAAAACTAATTTTACTTTTTACTATGAGCAATCAATCCAACATACATTTCCATTCATTAATCAAGAGTTTTTGAGTGTTGAACAACTCTTAAACAAAAAAAAAGATGTTTTTCTGAGCCTTTTATACCTGTATTGTTGCTTATGTGGTCATGTATATGTTGATATAATATGAAGAAATACTTGATCTGTGTAACACAGCTTTCTGGGGCTTTATGCTGCGTTCCAGACACAGTTTTTAGCCCGTAAATTACGACTTCAAGACACAACTCACGACTTGGTAGCGTTCCAGACAAAAGCCACCACAAACCCTTTTAGCTGGCATTAGCATTAGCTAGCTAGCAGCTACCTAGCATTGATGTTAGCTAGCGTTAGCTGATACTAGCAATTTCTAGTCTCCAACATATTTTGGGCTTTATTTAATAAACATAACCTGTAGCAGTACACAATCATATGTGTATTGTTTTGATTACAATGTGCGTAATTACTTACGTTATTTGTGTCTATTTATTTCCATTTCTCACCGTAAAACACCGGCGTCTGTAGAGAATCAACAGGGGACGACATTGATGTGTGTGACGTCAAAACTGTAACTGGGAGTACAACGATCTGGTACGAGTTCACGGGTAGTAACGGCTTTGACTGCCGTTCCAGGGCACTTTCACGGGTAGAAGGTTGTGACACGAGTTACGGGTTGCCTGGAACGCAGCCTTTATTTGTGTGTCGGGAAGAGTAGATACACTGTGACTTACTGTTTCTCTCTTTGCAGACTTTTTATCTGTGGATTGGCAAATGCTGCCATGATTTGTTCATCCGAGATGTTCTGGGCTGCCCCAACTACGCTTCTATACCCACCAACATGGTCAGTAAGACTGTAACTGTATACAAGCAGCTGTCATTTCAAAATGAACAGTCCATCATTTAAAATAACAATGATTAGGAAAATGCTGGTATTGTTTCACTCACCACCGCCCAGTTGCTGCATGAGTGATGCAATGCAGCATTGTACACATTTCCCCTGAAAATGAGTCACAGATTTGCTTCACATTAAAATAGCACTGCTATTCTCTTTGTTGTAAGAAGAAAACAACTCATGCATTTTAACAAACTGTGCAGCTACAAAGCTCTGTCATTACCACACTGTGGGCGTGATGGGGACATCCAGAACAAAGCAACCGTCAGCACTTGTTTGCACTGCTTATTGTGTTTTTCTAGAAAGGGGTCGATGCATCCCAAAGCCACTCTCGAACCCACATTTAAAACCACAGGCATATTTCTGTTAACCATGTTGTGTAGCCAAGATGACTTAAGTGAATCAACATAATCTGTTTTCCCATCTGAGACACACAGCAGTGAAAACAATGTTGTTTCTCTCTATAATTCCCAGAGTCACATTCCTGAGCTGGGGACTCCTCTGTCTAAGAGAGTGCGAGCGTTTCTCGACTGGCTGCAGGACAACCGAGCGTTCAGCTCCATGATACACGTTGTCAAGTAAGCACTGCTTCACATCTGCATTACCATCTGACTTTAACTAACGCTCATGTATCTTCCAACATCCAGATGCTGGATTTTAGAAAGTCTGAGAGACTTTTTCTTTTTTTTGTTTGTTCTTTTATTTAAATTTTAAAATGTTTTGACAGTTTACCTCAAAATAACGTAACAGCCAAATTGTTAAGAACCCAAAGAGATTCTGCTGTTCTCTGTGTGAGCTCTGAAGGAGCCAAACAATGCCTAGTTTGTTCTTCACTCCACCCAAAATGAATGCAAAACCAAAATGGCCACCGTACCAAGATACTCAAAAATGACCTAGTCCAAAGCAGAGATTACAGCCTATTGAGGTCGGAGGTCATGGTCAGCCTGTAGTGGTGTTTCTTGGGCAGGATGGTTTTAGGCTGTAAAATTAGGACTGAATATTTTTCAATAAATTTAAAGATAGCATTGTTTTAAAATTAACTAATGATCAAAGTTAAAATCTCATAGATCTCCGTTTGGATTGCTGTAGCTATAGCAATACACAGTAATTGCAGCGGGGTTTTTGGATCTCACTTCCCAGAGATCAAAACAATGTGTGATATCAGTCAGTTGGCAGTTGAAGAGCAAGTCTAATGCATTAGCCCAGCCTACCCTCACTGGCTGACCAATCACTGCTGGCGGATGGAAAATGCATCACTAACTGTGCCGCATGTGCATTTTTTTCCCCCTTGAATATCACAAAAAGAGCGAGTTGGTAATCCTGCACTGCTAGGGCTTTGATCAACATTACCTCATTCGTTGATGGTGACTTAATAGACATTTATTTAAATGAAAATCTTAAAGATTATTGCAAAAAAAAATCAAATCAAATATTTTCTGTTTCCTGCTTCTCAGAAAAAAAGAATTAGCTGCTTTTCTGTTTATATCATTGCAAATTGAATATATACGTAGATGTGCCCCTGCTCTACCAACTGAGCCAACCCAGCCACTTAACTATCGAAACTAGTTAACAGGAAATGGGAAGAGAGAGGGGCGTACAGATACAACAAAGCTCCCTGGCTGGAATTGAACTGGACACGTTACAGTTAGCGTTACAGTTCATGTCATGGTTTGTGTCCTAACCATCAAGCCAGGAAGACGCTGCCTTCAGACAAATCTGTATGAAACTTATAAGTAGTTGCAGCCATACGTCAGTGTCACATTCACTGGGAATCAAAAGGACTTGACTGGCACCACACAGAAACAGGGTGGGACCAGTTTTGTGTTTGGCATGACTGAAATCATTCTCCCAGCAGAGTTCGGTCTGAGGTTGACAGAAAATGTATTTCCAGTGTAAACGCATAGTAAGCTGTGAGGTCATTGATTGACAGTGGCTGTAAAGTCTTCTACACAGGACACATTGTTTCTGTTCTCTCTCTCTCTCTCTCTCTCTCTCTCTCTCTCTCTCTCTCTCTCTCTCTCTCTCTCTCTCTCCCCCACTGTGGCACTGCATTGTTGCTCCACCACATGTTTACACCACAGTGTTGTTGTGGAGGGCGCATGATGTCAGAGCAAACGGACTGAGGAGGTTTGCATCGCTCTGTCAGATTGACAAATGTGATAAATTGGATGTACATAGTTAGATTATAACTGAAACAAGAAGCTTTTCTCCGACAGTACAAGGTACTTTAATATGTAAGAGTTGGGACTTTGAACTTCATATATGTAATAAAAACACCGTAATTGCAGCAGAAACAAAACATTTTACCATTGTTAACCCTCCTGTTGTCCTTGAATCAAATTTGACCCGTTTTCAATGTTTTTTTTTATTATAGAAAATATGGGATGTTGAAATAAACGTCAAAAAAACTAAGAACAAACGTTTGGGAAAGCAGCAACAACAATTAAAAAACTGTCAAAAACACTGACTGAAGACATACAAACTTTATAAAAAATGTCAAGAAAAAAGCCCAAAAACATTGATAAAGTCATAAAAACATTGAAAAAAAGAAACTTCAAGTGAAACAACCAAAGTTTTTTTGTTTTTTTTGTTTTTTCTCTCCATGGTGGATGGGAAGACAACACAAGGGTTCAAAAAGGTTATTCTTGTGTTAACATTTGAGAAGTTTGCACTACAATGTAAAACGTTCACATAAAACCTAACATAGAATCCATAATAAAAAAAAAGCTTAATTGCTGCTATTGCTCTTTGTTTGTCTTTGTTCTGCTGCAGGGACGATACTTCGGCTAAAGCTACTTTCTTCCAGTACCTGGTGGAGGATCAGTCTGAGTCGGCTTCTTCCTACCAGGAATTCCTGCAGCACATTCAGGCAATGTCCAAGTAGGCTCCCGTGATACAGAGAGAAACTTTGGCCGCTAGAATCCACAAACCAGAGCGTGAACGGATTTCTGCCTCGTAGAGTGACAGCTAAACTCCTTCAGACTAGTTTTAGCGGGGTGGGTTACCTGCCTTTCCTCCAAACGGTCTTATTAAACAAAATCCATCCTCCAAGCTCATTGGTCAGCCGGGATTCGACCATCAGAAGGAGAGGAGGGCGATAGTTGTAGAAAAGTATAAAGAGAAATAAATAAATGACAAAGAGAGATTTGTTCCACCTCCAGTGTCTCATCGCTGCCTCTTAACCACCGTCAACCCCCCCCCCCCATTTTAACCCTCTCGTCAAACCTCTCACTCCCGAGATAAGAAGGGGAAAGTCGAGCCAAGAAGATGCCACTTAGACAAGTCTTTAGTTTGATTTGTTTTTGTGAGCCTCACATGTAGCTAGTGTTGTCTTTTTTATTATTATTATTTTATAATTTATTACCCTCTTTACTCCCTCAGTTTTATTTTTAGACACTTTTGAACACACTGGAGAACAGAATCAAGAATTCCTTTTTGTTTTTCGGCATGAGATACAAAACGCATGTCACTGTTTTGTTTGCTGCTAGTCTGAACACAGACGACAACCGTCTGAGTAACGGGAATATAATTCGACAGTGGTTGGATGTTGAAAACCCCCCTGCTGGCTCCTCCTCCTCCTCCTCCACTGTGTGAACTCCTGATTAGATCAATCTTTAAAAAAAAAGTCCCCCCACTGTCAAACTTCTTATTTGTTTTATTTTTTCCAGGCGCTAACTGAAGTTGCTATCCACTTTGTAACTATTGAAAAAGAATCTTTTATGTGCGATAATTTATGAACCAGCTTATTAAATAAAAAACAAAAACAGAATTGGCTTGTTTCGTGTGATGGTGTCATCAGACGTAATGACCAGGATCTATTATACTGGACTTTCATGTGTTTTTAAAACCTCTGTCCCAACAGTTTCAATGCACAACCTAACTTACGGCTTGATGTAACATCATGATTCTCAGACATCGCGCCTTCTCTGGACCTTGACCAATTGTTCTCATGTTTCAACATGTTTACATCATCAGTCATGTTACATCTCTATAGATCATATGACTCTTACACACATTTTACAGCAGCATGAGGCCTGAACTAGGAAGACTTTTTGACTTTGTTAATTACATACTGTATGTATTTGAAAAGTTTGACTTTTGAAGGAAAAAGGATGTCCGTATTTCTCATCAAAATATCTATTTACAGATCAAACAAAACTTGTAGTTGCATCAGTAAATAATAACTTACTAGCTGAACATGAAACATGTGAAATTAGTCTACAGGTAATTATATTAAAGGTCCCATGGCATGAAAATGTCACTTTTGAGTTTTTTTTTTTCCATTAATATTTAGCACCATGTCATGGGACCTTTTAATTCAAGTACCAAATTCCATACTTTTTTCCTGGAAACCTTAGCTGATCTGTAAAATACAGCATATACATATAAAATACATAGATGGTGCTGAAAAGAAAAAAATACATATTTCATCCAAAGTCCAGTTTGAAGAAATGTGTTTACAGAAGTGATGGTGCATCTTTTACCTGCAGCCCACACTAGAGACTTGCATCTTTTGTGCATTTTTAAACAATAAGTGTGAACAACTATTTATCCTCTCTCTTTAAAATGCACATTGTGTTAACCTATGCTCAGCTCTTCTCTAGTTACATTTCAGACCAATTTAAGAAGTAAAGTTTTAAGAAGCAAGATTATATCTTTGCTCAATCAGCAAATCTTTTAGACTCAAGCTACAGCACGACAATATAGTCCTATATCAAATTGTTCTATTAAAGCTGCAGATATGTATATTCATTATCTTTAAATGTGACTGTTTTCATGCCAAAAATATGTCTTTTAGATTTTTTTCCTAATGTTTCATTTCTTGAAAGGGCGAGAACTTATCTGAAACATAAGTTATACCCATGAGACTGTAAAGTATGCATTGAAAAACACTTTAGAATTGTTAATGCATATAATTGAAAATCTTTCCCATGCTTTTTCCCCACACTTGGTTTGTTTTTTCTTTAACTCAACAGCAAAACCTCCAGTAGTTTTCAGACTAAAGCTGAGGACCTCTGTCTGAGAATTGAGTTTGTTTTCTTTAACTGAGTCGAGCTGCTTAAGAAGGCGCTGTAAAATACTCTGAAGCTAATCGTCTGTAGTAAACACACAGTCAGTGAACTGGTCTCAGCTCCATTTGCAAACATATCTGGCTCCCACATGGTCTGGTCTGGACTGCTGTTGTTGTCATGCAAAACTGCACCCTTCACCTCAAATATTTTATCCGGTCATGCGTTCGGTGCCAGCTAGGCAAAAGGCATAAAGTTGCACATTCTTAGTTTTCATTTTTTTTAAAACATGGTACAGTCTGAAAGTATGAGAACATCCAGCTGGAAAAGGGCGTTTGAAAAGTAATTTCAAGCACTTCAAAGCAGCGGTGTGTTACATACTCTTCATGTTTTACAAATCTAAAAGTAATTTGACTTGGGATGCCAGATGCCGTCGTCTGTCGGTTTTCTTTGCTTTTCAAATCCGTCACCAAGTCAACAGCACATTGAACCAGCACTCATTTATGAGTCTCTGTCTCTTTTTTTTCACCCAACAAACAAGTGAGTGCTGCTCTGCCAGATATATTTAAACTGCCGTTTTGACTGGTCCAACCCTTCACACACACACACTTCCAATGTGTCCGACCCCCCCTTCACCCACTTCAACCACAACACTGGTCCAACTTTCCTTCTTACTACAGACCTTCTTTCATACATTCATGATCGAGCCTAGTCACAGTTTCCCCATCTGGCTGTTCATTTTACCTCATTTACTCTGCTATGATTCCTGTAGGAACTAAATGGAGTGGAACTGTAGATTAAATCCTTAACATCCTTTTTATGTCATATCTAATTTAGGGTTTAGATGGGTAATATGTTTAGTGCTTCACATCATGTGAAAAGGTTAGAAATATTTACAACTTGCTTAAGACACATGGTTATGTGACGGTTAAAATATGCTATGCACCTTTTTGTCTTTCGCTGACTTAAAGGCAAATATTTCTTTGCTTTTTCAGGCATAGCTGTTTTATTAAGTGCAAAGTCGGATGTGAGGTTTTACCTAAAGACATTCTGAGTTTCCCAGTTGTAACTATGACTGTGACGTTGATATACAGCAACTTCCATACGTCATGCACGCAGAATTGACTTCAGCTCGTAATGTGCCACTGGTAGACTGCTTCATTGTTTGTTAACCCTTGTATTGTCTTCACTTTCGGGATCCACTCGTATCATTCAGGTCAAATTGACCCGTGACTTATCTGGGGTTTTAAAAACAATTCTGAAATTAAATTTTACTTCATAATCTGTTAACAAATATTGTCTTTCAAACAATTGAGTTAACATATATGTTTAGGGAATGCAATCAGTCTCTACTAGAACACAATTAAAAATGGAAGTGTGATTCGTTTTTGGTTATAATTCATGTTCATTCATCCACTATGGGATCATTCTTATCTTTGAAAAAACATAAGTGGTATAATAATAATTTAAAAAAAGCAGAATAATTTTCTGAATTGTGTCAGGAATACATGTTTATCACAGTAAGGTAATAAGGTAAGGCCGTTGATTTTCAGGTAGAAAAATGTAACTTGAACAATTTTTCTTCTTGTGAAAATTTGAAATAGGTCAATTTGACCCAAATAGCATACAAGAGTTAAATGAAATATTCTTTATATGTCAAGAACTATCTGAATATGGAACCACAGTTAGATAACTTAACAAACAGAGGACTGTAAAAAAAAAAAAGAAAAATAAATATAATTTTTGGTGAATTTATTACGTAACACAAAAAATGGGTATTTGGCACCAGGCTTTTTACAAAGTGTGCAAATAGCTGCAAATATCAAAGCTTTCATGAAAAGTGTCAGGAATCATTAAATTATGATATTGTATCAACCAGGACTAAAGAGTAGCATAGTGACATGTATTTGTATATTAATGCCACTAAAGTCAACTCAACAAAACCTCAACCTCTGCAAAAAGAAAATCTATGTGTGGCAGTGGGGCGCTTTCAGTATGTTCAGTTTTGATCCGGGCCAGCCGTTTGAAGATTAGCCCCTTGCCTCCCCCCCACGTCTTCCTTTCTCCCATCTAAAATATAAACGAGATTGTTATACACATACGCACCTCCGGTCTTGTGCTCTCTGAGGTTATCTGCCAGTGATACACTGCTCTGTACTCTCTATGAGAGTCAACTCTTGGCTTCACTCAAAAGCAGTTTTTGTATCCGTCCTGGATGCAAACAATGGAGTATTGTTGCACCGGATGTACATCAGATAGTCATGGGCTGCAGTCAAAATAGAGAAAAGATTTCTTTTTGTGGTTAGTGAGGGAAAATAATTGAGTCTGGAGCCAGATGAGGACATGATGTAAATCTTGCTTCTCCAACAGGGTTCATACAGTAGAAAACGCAGAAAGGTGCTTAACTCCAGTGTGGTTGCATGTTTTGTCTTGATGACAGGGAACCATATCCTTTTCGAGGTTCATTCTGTAGAGTTCATGACACGCGGTTCAAACAGAAATTCAACTCCACAAGTCAACATTTCGATGACCACATACAAAAGTTTGGCAACACCTGTTTTTCAAAGCACCATTAATGTGCTCTCATCACGTCTATTCATCGCCGCGCCCCTTTGTGATGAACAAACACGGTTGTTTGTTCAGCTTTCCAGCAGCTTGACACAGCGACACGCCATCCCTCTGCTGGAACCTCCGCTTCCTGATGGAGCTTTTCAGCTGTCAGTGTAAAAGAAAAGGAGAATACCAGCTGAGTTTGTTTTGATGAGCAGTTCTCCTCCACGGTCCCAAATTCTCAAATTGAAACACATGCAGAACGACTTCAGAGAGTGGGAATGCTGCCAAGGCGATTCAAACAAGTTCTTTCTATCTTTTATCGTTCTAAATATTTGTACCATCCCCAAAGCATAGCTTAAGTAGAACAAACGTGTCAAATACTGAAGTTTTATTTGAAGTTCAGTTAGTCCATAAAATAAGGTGGCAGTTATTATGTTGTACTTGTACAGACTCCAACCCCTTCCCCAGAGAAATCACTACCTACTGAGGGCCCCCTGTGTTTGATGTGGAACGTATAAATCCACCCAGTTACGTAAGAGATCTTGGCCTTTATGCTGCCCTTTTTTAAAGCTTCTTGCTTCCACTGTATTGGTTGAATCCGCTAACCGACTCAGGAAGTCGTTTCCTGCTGTCCAGTCTTGGCTTCCCTTTCTGGCTGTTAAAAACATCTTTACCACTTCCTCTACGATGGTGTGCCTGAGTGTCGGAGGAGAACAGAATAGAACATATCCTGATAGAAATCTCTCCATGTCTCCATCTATATCTTCCTGTATGGGTTCAGCATGGCTCTTCTACTCCCATGGTTAAGAGTTCCCAGGGAAAACCATGCTAAAAATATATCCACACATGGTGTTGTAAGCCTGTTTGGGTAAAGAACACAGACCGGATTAGTTGGACTAACATTTGAAACTAAGTTTGAGCCAAAGAGCAGCAGTTTTGATGTTCATAATGTTCCAACATAGACAATCCTACAATCATTACCCAGCGATTGGCCAGGTGTATGGTAGTGGGATAGAAAGGCAGAGGTTTATACTCTCTCAAACTCTCCTTTTTTTTTCCTTAACAACTACTTCTGTTATGTGGGAGTGTGCAGCAGCATGAATGTCTTTTGAGGGGACACTGTTCTCTACAGTGACTGGCTTTGCACGCCACCTTGCAGCGTGGCCATTCACAACCGCTGTTAATTAACACTTTAGACGTGGTCCGATGACTTGTTTTACAACCTAGTTCAGGGGTCTTTCTTTTAAGCCAAGGACCCCTTAACTGAAAGAGAGACGGAGCAGGGACCGCCTACTACATATATTGTATTAAATGAAGTTGCATATTAAACTGGGCCTACAGTAATGTGTAGGGCGTCCCAAAGCCTTTATAGCCTACATACCTTTTTTGCATAGAATACTAAGCTATTAAAATAGCCTAATAATTGTTGGCATGGTTTTATAAATCATGTTTCAATGTTAAGCAAACATGTGGCAGAGTGAATCCTTAGGATGAACTGTGTATGTGGATGGCCTTAGTGACTACCTCACCTACGGGCCAGTAGCTGTGGGGATTTATATTTGCTGATAATATGTTGGATTCATGGTAAGACGTTTTTAATTTAGGAAAAAAAAAAATCAAACATTAACAATAATTTGGAGGCCCCCTGCACTGACTCTGTGGACCCCCTAGGGACCTTGACCACCTGTTGAGGATCCCTGACCCAGATCGTTTAGAACTTGCTAAGACATTTAGACTGCATTCATCTGGACGCATCACTCATTTTGGTTTAGTGAAACTTTCTAGGAGAGTAAATTAATGCCTCCTATTATCAGCTTGTAGAGCGAATGGGCCATCAGTCGAAGGGTTGGTGGTCAAATTCCAAGCTTCTGTCCTAATGTGGGAGCATTTTTTGAGCACCTTTGGACCCAAAATTGCTTCTGATGTGGTGAAAAACATTTGAATGAAATTTGGTGCAATAGTTATTATAATCATATTTATTTTTCAGCTCACACCAGTGCACCCTCTGCTGTTTTTATACTGAACACGGCTTTAGCAGTTCTTGTTCTAGCATTGTATTTATATATTTTATTTATATATATAGCCAAACACATGCACTTGTTGTAAGTGTAAGTCTACTAATCTTTAAATATCCTAAAATTTCTGGTCAGTTATGCAAGCTTATACATTAAAATCTGAAAACCTGGTTTGGTCCAATCTGCTCAGATGTCATTTAGCCATAAATATGATATATATATATTATTAAGATTATATTTTGGGCATTTTAAGCCTTTATTCATTGGACATGAAAGGGGAGATGGAGAATGACATGCAGCAAAAGGCCACAGATCGGAGTTGAACCCGTGGCCACTGTGTGTTACCAGGTGAACTACCCATGTGCCCCAAAGAGGTGGTTTACCTCCAACACCATACAAACTGCTTATGTCTGTTCCTTTCAGCTGTCTATTGTCAGCATTCAGCCTTGTATCCGCATCTCCCAGGTCAATGTGAATTAGATTCTTCATTCCCAGATGTTTTTGTTTGACAAGGGAGTGGATGAGACTTACGTAAGGGCCATGTGCCGACCACCATCCTCAGCCAATAATGAACTCTCTCTTCCATGCGTCGGTCCTGATTCACGGCTTCTCCTTAATGAAAACAAGTCTCTGTGAATTACAGTTTGAGGGTTAAACAGTGAGGAGGGCGGACACGGCTCGTGAGGCGGCCCAGAGATCTGTTTTCCCTGCTTCCCACAGGACACAGATTTATTAATAGTAAACTACCGTGCATCTCAGATTCTCCATGGGTTTACTGTCTCGTGAGGAGGATGAGACTCCTTTTCTGAACACAAAACCCAGAAAAATCCTCCTCCTGGTTAAACATCCTCTTGGCTTCAGAAGCCTTATTTATTTATTTTTTTTTTTTAGACTCTGGAGAACAATCTATGAATTTGTGACAGGATACGTTTTTATTTCAGTGACCATTTGAAATGATTAACTGTATAGATTGTACTTGTACTTAAATTTTTCCTAGTATCAGAAGTACAAGTATTACCTTGGATAGACCTAGTTATCATCACAATATATTATATTTAATAAATACCCAAAGACTTATGTTGATATAATAATACCAACAATTATGCAATGGAAAGATGTATTCATAGATATTGTCAGTTTATAATCAGAAGAATTGTTAACAATACTGTGAAACCTGTTTAAAGTCTTTTTTTCTTGCAGGAACATCCACAGAAAAGGATTTATTACCAAATAAGCACTTACTAGGACTTTGCTTAACATATCAAAGCTTTAGTGTGTAATTTTTTGATATTCATAAATGTCCGTTACATTCAAGCCATTGCTAAACGAGTTGATCCAAAGCTTATTAAGATCAGCTCCACACAACTCTCTCGGAAGATTGTGTCATCTGGTGACTTTCCCGCGCACAAGCTCAAGCAAACATAATTTCCTCTTCTGAAGAGTCTATCATGTTTTTGTAACCCTCCATGTCCTCCTTGGCTACTAGCAACTGCGTGGCGGAGGGTCAGCCGGTGTGCGGTCTCAGAAGGCGTGTATCATGTGGACCCGCCGACAGTGTTGCTATTACTTAGAATTCCTCATGGGGGCGAAAGAAACTACACACTATAGCTTTAAACGTCAATATGAAATAAACTAACAATGAATACAGAAACAAAAAATGCATACATTTAACTATTCAACATTAAGAAAAAAGAGGCTGTGTGGATTTAGGGATATGCAAAAGATCAGAATATATAGCATTGACTTGTGCTAATGTAGTTAAATCTGATATGACATCAGCCTCTGACTCAGAAGTCAACAGCTGTGTATGTGACAGAGCAGCTGTATCCGAGTCGTGATAAATCCCAGGGGCTCCCGTGATGAGCGTTCGTGATGGTATCTTTGACACGTGTACCTGTAATTATGTGTAAAAACAACACTTTACAATGTGCCTGCATGGTGTAATAATCATTCTCACCTACAGACTGTGAGGAGATGATCCCATGTCTCGCTGCAGGAACGCCACACGGTATCCTCATGAGTCAGACTTTGTCACGAGTGCGATTACCTCAGGGAATGTTTTATTTTCCCAACAGAAATCACATCCTGAGGGAACAGGAGGCTGCTTTGGAAGAGCGATAGTGAGAAGATAGTGCTGCAAAGAAGAAAAAAAAAAGCTTCTGCACACTCTCTAACTTGGAAAGATGGATTTAATAGCTGGCAACGTTGCTGCACCAGACCTTCATCGGGCAAATGGCAGTATGTGGGACACAGCTAACGTCTATCTGAAGTAATTTAGCTGGAAAGGTGTTGACAAAATAGAGAAAGATACAGAACAAAGTGGACTCAACCTGTAGAGTGTTTCTTATATACAGTACGACCAAGTTATTGAGTGAAGACTAGACCGTTCTAAATACAGTGCAGACTGTTTCTGGCTGATCTGGACAGTTTGTGATTGAGACTACTCACTGTCGCTGGGAATTAGATTGTGTTAGAAAGATATGGTAGCTTGGAAGATGCAACGAGCAAACTGTCCTGCAGATAAAGCATCAAAAAAGCATTTCAAAGTTGTTTAGGACAGTTTCTTCCACAGCAGTTTACCAGTGTGAAATATAGGCTACCTACTCTGTTTGTTCAGAAGGAAGGTGATTTTGAAATCTTTTTCCTCTAATTTATAGAGATGGTCTGATACCATTTTCCCAGTGTGTCAAATATTTGATTATGTTTGAACAGCTGTATACTATCCCTGATGATCTTTGTTCTTTGGCCTGGATCGGGTTTTGTGAAACATGAACAAACACAAACAACGCCATATAATTTTACTTAATTGTTCAGTTTGACAGTCAGAAAAATATCAGAAAAAGACCATAAATAAACTTATTATTGAAGAAGTTTCCTATGCTCTGCTAGAAGACCACTTGTGCTTGGACTATCGTGAAAATGTATCTGCAGAAGCATAATTTCAGCATTATGAACGTGTTTCTCTAACGTACAAGTGATAATGAGGCTGCTGACCATCAGAGCAGAGAAACATTGGCTCACAATTGATTTGTACTATTTCCTGCAGCTGGCTGGAAATAAAGGGTCGTGACCTGTGATATTTTTACTCTGGCGGTGGATTCACAGCCACTCACTGTTATCATGGTGTTTCTCTATTTCGGGCTCTTTATAAGCCCTGTTATCCCACACCAGTCGCGGGTCTACCGACCTCTTTACTGTGTCAGCAGTCTGTCAGATTATCTGCGGTTATTTATCTAAAGATTCATGGTTTTATGGACAAAGCATTTCCTTCAAACACTGCAGAATGCAAATTGTTGGCAAAATAAACTCCTGCTGTTTGATAAAAGTGCTAAAATTCTCCCTTTTTCTGTTGTTTTTACTCAGAAGAAAGAGATGGAATTGTTGGTAATCTTTAAATAAAAAAAAAACATTTGGTTACCAAAAAAGAAGAAATTGATGTAACATGTAGAGGAAGAAAGGAAGGTCCTCATTATGTTTTGTTATTAATTATATAAATAGCCTATATGATTGTTGAATACATTCAGTGACATTTATGAAGTTAGAATCAAGTAAAGAAGAAAACGTAAATCTTTTCTTTTTATATTGTTTATGTTACAGTTACAGACTTCCTGTTTTTTTTCTTTGTCACATTTCTATATTAGTCAATTGCTCATTTAACTTTGTCCAATTAATCACACAGTCATTTTTACAGATTCCATTTGACAGCTTGATTTGAAATGTATTTTGGTTTGTAAGTAATTACACAATTAGGCAAAAAAAAGATGACCCCATAAATAACATTACACTGGAAAACAGTACAAAATAGTAAAGCAAAGTAAAAGATAGAACACAAAACCTAATAAGTAACAAAATGTGAAATAATGTAACTTTTTCTGACCCTTTGCTTGTTTTAACATGCACATTCCCCTCATGTTTTATTGTGTTTCCCTTTATTTTAAATTACTTTTGGGTCGATCAGACAGTCCTGCCACAGGTGGAACTGATCGCACTGGGATCCACGCTGGGTCTAAAATCAACATTTAACGACTCGTTCAAACAGCGAAAACATTAACAAATGAGATGGTCTCATTTCCCATCAGGCCCTCAGGGTGAACTTTGGATCACCCTGATAGAATTTACCTTTCTTATCACTGAACCTGGACGATCGGCAGCAGTGTTAGCTGGATACATACGGGACCTTCTCCGCTGTATCCCACACAGCTCTATATTATGTTTGTCTGTCTGTCATAAACGGACAGCTTATCAGCAGAATCACCATATGCTGTGTCGCTGGCAAGGAGAGCAATCATCTTCTGTGTGTTAGAAACAATTTCCACATGTCTCTCTAGTGTGAGACAACCCTTTATAAAGCTGTTAGGAGGTCTAAAGTTGTCCCTCCTTTAGACACCTAAAGACAGACACATGGTGGTTGGCCAGAGCCTCAGATGATTTCATTTTGGTGATCGTCTGAGCTGTCTGAAGTTTTTATTTCTGTGTTCACGTGCTTGTGGATTGTCCGACATCTGGCACCTTTTTGCCGCTAAACTGTTTTGTATTTTGTGTTGTTTAATTGAATATCAAACCTAGAAAACCAGATGATGATAATTGATGATTGTTAGACCCTTTTAACTCATTGTGGCAAAGTTTTCAGGGATTTATTACGCTGTTAGACTCTGATGGATTTAAATGTAGGGAGATTATTTTTAGGCCAGGGCGTTTGTTTTGAATACGACCAATGAGAGAGTTAAATTAATGTTATTAACAATTGATTAAATTGTTGATGCTTATAATCACATTCTTATCCATTAGCATGCTTTTCCAAGTACCAGACGTTCAGCATAGTGCTAGTGTCCTGTGAGCAGAACAGTGGGTGGTAAAAGGTTAAAAGGAACAGTTTCAAACGTGGTAACAACACCCACAAAAGCCGAGCTTACACGATACAAATGATTTTACACAATAGTGCAAATATGACTGCATTAAAGGATTAAATAAAGGTAAATATAGTTTGGGACTGGCTGTAGATTATAATTAATTGCTGTCTGAATTACCGGTGAGATTTGTACACGCGAGATATTATTTGCCACCAAAATCCAGGCAAGAGGAAATCACCCAGCAAGCTTTGCAGTCGCTCAAATCAAGCTTTCAGTGAGCGTACCGCATAATTATGGGTCTAATCAAATCCAAAGATAGCATCAAAAGGAACTGTGTGTACAGTATGTGTTGAGGAGCATTATCAGGCCCGTATTTACAGTTTCTACCACGTGGAATTCAACATGCTTGGTCAGGATGTTTCCTTTGCAGCAACAGTTGGCATTTATCTGATCAAAATGAACCTCAGTCCTGGAAATATGCCACTCATTACAGCACAGCACCGTTCAAAAATTGCATGATGACATTCTAGGGAGAAAAGCATTTCAAGGGTGTGTGTGTGTGTGAGTGTGAGAGAGATTGAGGAGGTTTATTATTTAAAAGGAGTAGCTTATCGTTTGAACAGGTGCCTCCCATACTATCCCCGGGTCAGACAACATGTTCAGTAATGAGTGGATAAGATTTATGGACATACACTGGGAGATGAAGCTGAATAAAATCACTGTAATATTCTGTTTTTTACACAAACACATGCCTGAGTAATTTAATGATTTATGTCTTTAGGCAAGTTACGGTACATTTACCATATGACATGTCTTAATATTCTTCATTGCTCTAGGAGTATATTTAAGATTGAGATTGATCTAGTCTCAGTCTGGTAGCCTTGTTCTTATTTCAAAATAAAAATGATTGAACGTAATAATAGCAACTATACAGGTGCAGTACAGTATATTTAGCTGTAATAGCCTGCTACAGTACAGTAATTAATAGGAAACCAATGGGACTTATTGTCTTTTGTTGCATAATATTTGTGTGTGTACAGTTGTAAGTTTCTAGTAACATTTATTATTTAGGGCATTTATTGTATCTTATGAAGTGTTAGCATTTTCATAACTGTCTTATTGCGTTTTTTCCATTAATGGTACCGGCTCAGCTCGGCTCGGCTCGGCTAGGCCGAGGTGCCCCGTCCTCCTTTTTCCATTGCAGATTAGTTAGTTAGTGGGGGGGGGACCACAACATCATGGCCACCAACAAAACTCAGCAAAGATTGTTCTTGCTCGGGCTTTAACTTCTGGATGTTCGTCAGCGTTGCCACAACGGACCGGATGGCTTCACTTGCATCTTTCTCCTCCGCCATGACGGCTAGCACACAACCTCAACGTCATCGTTCTCAGCCACTCCCTCTGTTCGCTGATTGGACCGGTACAGATTGGCCGGAGAAAACTCAAGAATATACCTCAAAGCCAGACGGAGTACTGAAGGAAAATGAAAATTGAGCGGAGGTACGTAGGAGGGCGGAGCCAGGCTAAGCTGTCTCCCCCTTGCTTAGAATCTTTAGGCTAACTCTCAGCAAGCAAATAGCTAGAGGGCTATTTTTCCAAAATGGTAAACTACTCCTTTAAATATTGGTTTGTGACGTCAGTAGCCTGTTAAAATCTGTTTTACACGAATTTAATCTGAGTGGCAACATAAAAATGGCCTATAACACAACTAGAATTTAGAAAGGTTTTAGTTGGCGCCCCCCAGTGGCAGAACAGAAGAGACTTTCCACATAGTGGCTTTAATTTTTACTGTGTTACTTTCTGTTATGTAATCAGATCATCACCTATATGTATTTCTAAAGTATCCTTAAATATCTCTTGAACAGTACATCAGTAGCAGGTTTCCGGTAACAATACTTCATGGTACTTCCTTGTGATTACACTGCAGTAAATTGTTCCAGATTGTTGCTATGGTGATGCTATAGCCTAATATTCCCATCATTTTCCTTTATATATTAAGGAATGTCGTTTGGGGCAGTTGTGTTTTATTATGGGAGGGATCTGCTGGTGGGAATGGCCTCATGACGTACCTCTGTTGACAGTAGTAAAAGCTCCACACATGCACACCCACCAACACACACTGCCTGCGCCCGCCGCTCCACGCGCTCTTCTCCTCCGCGCGTCCAGCTGTGCGCACATCTCGCTCCAACCAACCAACCAGGGCTGAAGCTTGAAACGGTTCAAAAAAAAAAAGACTGGAGAGCAGTAGGGGAAATAGGAATATGACTTCCAAAGCGATGGAGTGTATGAAGCTGTCGGAGGAACAGGTCAAGGTGCTGGAGGACAGTTTCAAAAAAGTCAGCAAGTATCCGGACGGTACGACGCTCATGTTGATCGCTGCGGAGTGCGGGCTGTCAGAGGAGGAAACACAAGTGAGTAACATAACATGTAAATCTCTCTCTCTGGCTCTCTCTCCCCCTCCCGAAGTCTAGATTTGTAGGTTTTTATGTTGATTTGAATTATTATTTTGTTGTCTTGAGCAAATGGATCACTAAATTTATAATAATAATTTATACTCCAGGAGGGAAATAATGTATTTTTTTCACTCTGTCGTTACAACACCACTACACACAGGCCTGAAATACACACATATGCTGAGGTCCTATACATGCACACATGGAGACATGTCAGAGTGGGGGGCTGCGACTGCTGGACAGGCACCCCGAGCAGGTTGGGGTTCGATGCCTTGCTCAAGAGCACCTTGGCAGTTTCTAGGAGGTGAACTGGCACCTCTCTTTAATCATTTACATATATACATACAGTATATTTACATTATTATTTCTAGAAATATTGAGATCATTGAACAGCCTGGACTCCAATAGATCGTTGTAATATTTTTATAGAGACTGATACCATGTCTGAAGAGGTGTTAGGGTGATTTAAGTATTCTCTGTGGTAGCCCTCATGGTCTTTTAGGAACTTGTTGTTTTTAATGTACTATGGACCTTCCATTTGTGTCATGAATATAGTAATTATTATTATTGTTATTAGTATTATTATTAATAATATCACTTATTCCTATAGATAGTGACTCTCTGCCTACTATGTGTGCACTTAAGTGAGAAACACACTTAAAATACTAAATGACAAATTCCCTATCAGTGTGGTATATTGCTGATGTGCAGTTTTGTAAGCGCAGTAATGCAGTTTCCAGTGAAGTGCAACAATATATGAGTAATCAATGAAAAGTTTCATCTAAAGCAATACATAGTCTTTTATTACTTTAATCTGCAAAGTAACTAGCAGAGGAGTAATATGAAATATAGTTGAACATATGTGTTGTTGCCAAAAAAAAAAAAACTTGAGTGAAGTGCCTCAAAACTGCACTGAACTACAGTACTTTAGTTAATGTACCTAACCCTACTTTGCATGTCTACCAATTTTGAGAGGTTTTACTTAGATTACCAGCACAGAGAGGAAAACAACAACAACAACATGCGATTTAGCCTCAGGAAACTTGATTTTATAGTCTCACAAGTTAGTGTCAAGGAAGTTTTGAGTGTTGTCAGCATCACTATCAGTGTCTAATTAACCACCGATTGCTAAATTGAGATAAACAGTATGTACATGTGTATATTTTTCTGCAAGAACAAGTTTTTCTAAAAGCAAAACAACATCTGTGACATTGAACCTGGAGCTGCTTGACCAGCAGTGAATGGAGCAGGTCTGTGGACAGTGCTCAGTGGGATCCGGGCTAATATATCTGTTCAAATGTCACAGTCTGATGAAATAATAACAGTAACAAACCGTAACACTGACCACAGAGGCAGTGGCGCCCCCATTGATTGTAGTTTTTCCTGATGAAGTCATGTCCGAGTCGAGTTTCCTGCCGCTGTTTCAGCTCAGGGGGTTTATTCTTATGTGGTCACTATTGTTGCTCGTGTTTATGCTGCTGTCATATTTGGTCGGATGTGGTCAACGTGTTTTTTTTGTTTTGTTTTTTTACTGAGCTGCTTTTGATGTACCAGGAGAAAATAATTCAACACACATGTGGTTAAGTGTGCGTTAAGCTCATAGAATGCAGCAGGAACCTCAATTCATTGACCAGTCAATTATTTTGATAATCAATTAATAGTTCATTGAAACTTTCAAGCAAAAAATGATCTAAACATTCCCTGGTTTTAGCTTCTCAAATAAGAGGATTTTTTATTTTTTTGTATGTCTTTGTCTTTTGTGATGGGAAACTGATTTGAGTTCTGCACAGACAAACAATTTAAAGACATCACCTTGGGCTTTGCGACACTGTGATTACATTTTACACTTTTTTTCTGAAATTTTGGAGACCAAACAAATCAAATAATTGACAATTGATGAAGATAACTGGTAGTTGCAAGGTACAGATTTGATTGGCAAACAGATTACAAAACACGTGAAAGTACACTCTTGACCCAAAATATTCTTAACTCAAAGTCTGCTCACTATCTTTTTTTTTTCCTGAGCTTTTTTCTAAAGCATGAAAAACGTCACGCTTTGAGGAAAAATACATTAAAATTTTGATCTGTTTTGTTTTTCGTTATATAATGTGGAGAATCCAATGTTAAAGCACATTAGGGCTGCAACTACCAAATATCTTCATAATCAATTAAACTGCAGATTTGTTTTTTAATGAATTGTTTCATCTATATAATATAAAAAGACAATGTGTCTGTTTAGTCCAAAACAATCTAAAAATATTCAATCTATTGATTTTTCCCAATGACAACTATCAAAATGTTCCAGCTCCAGAGCTTATAAATTAATAATTAATTAATTAATCGTTATTCAAAGCAGGAACATAACGCCCACTCCAGCCACAAAGGGCCACTGCACAACAACTGACAATTACATAAACCATCACATTGTTACTTAGGTATTTAATCTCCACCACCCCTCTCCCACATGTGAACACTCCCACCATCCCTCTATCTGAGGAATGTCTTACTGTAAAGGCTCTGCAACTGTCACATCAGGAGCCAGATGTGGAGCTTCAGAGCGCCGATAACATGGACGTACACTGACGTTCTGCAGGCGACTCCAGTAGCATTCCGATCGATAGATAGATAGATAGATAGATAGATAGATAGATAGTTGGATAGATAGATAGATAGATAGATAGATAGATAGTTGGATAGATGGATCATTGTAAAAGCTGTCTCATTTATGTCTCATTTATTAATTGTAAGTTGGTATTCCTGTTCAGGAGTTTTGGCAGATGAACAACATGACTATTTGCTTAGCAAGAAGGAAAAACCCTACATGTAAATGATATCATTTGCGTTGACGTAACATCACAGGCAAATATCTGCTCCTGTTTATTCAGGAGAGGCTGGCAGACATATGTAGATGTCACATGCCATGAAACGTGTGTTATTTACATAATTAGCTCTAACTGTGCACACATTTCACCAGTCGAGAACTTGTGTACGTCAGACTCAGGATTGCAACTTGTTTTTCCTCTCTGAGTCCGGAAACCAGTTCCTCTAGATTGCTCAGGGCAACAGCATCATGAAGTATTTTGTATGCAGGCTTTTATATCTTGTCTATGCCGGCTGTGTAGCAAAATCACTGTAGTTACACATATTGGAAGAAAAGCCTGAAAATATGCTTTGGGTTGCAGTTATGTGCATAAAGAGTGAGTGAAACGCAAGCTGTTAGGCGGCCGGTATAGTCAGCTGCACTGATTTAAAGCCTGTCACTTATGTCAGATCATTGGCGATTTTAGACCCTTTCTAAAAATTATAATAATACATTTTAGTGCTTTAAGTTAGAATTTGCAAATGTGTCTGTTTGTGACAGAGGAAAATCAATTACAGGTTCAAAGGGCTTGAAACAGGTTTAATATCCTGTGTCGCTGTCGCCGATGCTACGCACCTGTTAAGTTTAACAGAAATGTAGTTTTAGCCAATCGGAGGAGGTTGTGCCAGACTCTCGCCTTTGGCTGAGTCTCGCTTTCTTTTTAAGTCTAATCATTGGTATTCCCCAGAGAAGAAGTTGGTAATTTAATGGTGCAGATTAGAACTGAAATTGAAATGTAAGCAACTAAAATTGCTGAATGTTAGAACATTGTCACGTGTCGAATTGATTGTTTTTTACTGAGACTTACAAAGTGTTAAGTTCTATTATAGTGTCAAAAAACGTTAGCTGACATTGTTGTTCGGTAGCTAGCTATATACTTTCCATAAGGTAGGGTAACGAAAGAGAAGAATAGAGGTTGCAATATCATGCCTTTTAAGCCCTGGTATTAATCACGCTCCAAAAACCCTGGATCCTTCTGTTCAATAGTGTGATATCATTTGAGTTCTCATGACAAGTAAAGTGATATCTGTGTTTAACATTGTTAGTGTATAGTACCCTTTTAAAGGATGGGGTCTAGTTTTTTCAAATCTTTCTTGATATGATACTCCCATGCCCATATATTTGCATTGAAACTGGTACTGGTAGTTGTATTCATTTGTGGCAACACTTTCTGTAAAATGCTGTGTAAGACAGGACAAAATCCAGTCCTCTATGAGCAAAAATGCATTCTAAAGTAAACTGAAGCCAAGCAGCTAATGAGGCCGCAGCAGTCAGTGCGGGTATCTCTTCATCGAGCTGGTTGTGTGTAGATTTATACCTTCTGTTTTCTTCCTGGCAACAAACCTGCATGCAGCCGTCAGGGCGTACCACTCTGCTACAGCTCAGCAAAAACACATAGGGAAATTGTGGTTAGCCAAATAAATAAGTGGGTAATACAAGATAAAAGATTGTAACTTTGAAAAAAAATACCCACTTATTTATTTGGCTAACCACAATTGCTGCCAAGCCCCATCTTCATTAGAACAGCAGAGGTGTTTCATTATTTGGCTCCAGCCACTGAGGTTACTAATGCAGCTCTCTGAAAAACGTTAGATCAACTAAAACTGCACTGCGGCCTAATTCCTCTTCCAGTGTTAGTGACTGTTTCTATTCATTGTATACAAAGGTGGGAGGTGCCGGGCCAACCTGACAGGGGAAGCCTGGTCCAGGGTGAGGTAAAGGTCTGGCCCCTCATCAAAAGACCTGACTTCATTTTCAGCTGATGTAGTTTTTTTTCTGGTTTTCTTTTTCTTCCTGTGCCCCCCCAATCCCACACACACACACACACACACACACACACACACACACACACACACACACACACACACACACACACACACACACACACAAGCCGCAGCTACCACTCCCCTCTTCCTATTAACAGCATTTACAACATGCCTCTGTGCGGCATGTTTGAACTCCTTTCCTAGACTATTTTTCAGTGCTGAAGTCAGTAAGGTAGAGTCAAGTTTGAAAGACTTTGTTATGTAACCCAGGGCTAGTCAATTGAAAAAAAAAATGGCACAAGAACATTGTATGTGTCAGCAGTTTTATAAATCGTATTATTGTTCTAAAGTGGCATAATGCTTTTACAAGACATTCAAAGTTTTTTTGTGCTTTTAAAAAGGAAAGATAATAAAGTACAAAATAAATGTCTTTCATTCAAAACTTGGGGAAGAAAATTGTCTGTTTTACTGAATCTTTATAGGCTGAATGTTCTTTAAAGGTGCCGTAGGTAGGATTGCGAAGATCCAGGACTTATCCAACGGTCTCCTAAGCCCCTCCCCCACAAGGGAGAATGAATGTGTGTCCATGAGCAGTGATCAACACGCAGTTAGATATCCTCCCTGGCCCTGATTGGTGCATCTGAACAGGGTAATGTGGATTTTTGCAAATCACGCTACAGGCTGTAGGTGGTGCCAACCGGATTTTATTTTATTTTTTAATTACCTGCTTCATGTAGTTCTAGTCGAACATAGGGTCAGTTTCAGCAAATATGACGGAAAGTTCTATAGTTTTATTAGTTTATTTAAGTCTTACCTACTGCACCTTTAATTGAGAAATATGTAATGATAAACTGTTGTAACTGTTGTCTTGCATCATAGAAATGAGCTTCACGGATAAGAAATCCCAAAACACACATGAACAGCCAAGTTCAGAGAGCCCTTCTCGAATTGATTTAGTCTTGAGTGAAAACCCAGAAGACTCCAAATGGGAAGCTCATGTGTTTTTAGTGCAAAATGTGGAAACCTCCTCCCAGACGCACGTCTCACAAAGCCAGCTCGTGTCTTAAGGCCGCCGTCCCGAATCCCTCCCTTTCCCCTTGCCGTTATCGTGATGATGTCAGCATTGTTGTGTATCCCTTGACAACACAAACCGCAATACAGCAATGTGCCGGGTCATGGGTGTGTGTTGAGGCACTCAGCGCAGTCATCATCTGGCCAGAGTCTCAGCAGAGCAGTTATTGGTTGAGCAGTCTGTTGAAATGGGATGGAAACATTTGTCTTTTGTGGTTCTGAAACAACTTAGCCTCAGGGTCACTGTGCTGTGTCTGCATGAGTCAGGGACCACTCTTACATGCAACAAGAAATGTGACTGTAATGTGATTATGAAAAATAATTAAAGTGAGTCAGAAGGGAAACTTAAAGAGTCTCTTTTAATCATATATTTCATATTTGGGGTTTTGGTATTGACAGAAAAACAGTTGTTCATATTGTTCTTAACAACACACAAACTCCACCTGTGAAACTGCGAATGAATATTTATGTCATGACTGTATTCTGTCAGCCGGAACACCTCATCACCTCATCGCTCTCGTGTTTCATTCTCCGCAGTTTTGCCTCTGAACAAAAACCTCCTGTCACCTGTTTCTAACACCTCCCATGGGTGTGTTTGTAATTTTTTTCTTTTTGTTTATTTGTGTCCTCCAGAAATGGTTCAAGCTACGCAACGCACAGTGGAGGCAGGCGGAGGGTCTTCCGGCTGAACTCGGATCAGTGTTGGACTGAGACTGAAGAAGAATCTGCCTGAAGCTCTGTGCTGACCCTACAAACTGACCATACCCCTTTATCCTCATACACTTCCCCTCTCCATGTGTCATTCTCTCTTTTTGTATCTATGAACCTATTTTAACTTACTGTATGGAATGTGAAGGTGTTTGTGTGTTGTTGCCAATATATCCGCCATGTTTACAGAAATAAAGATATTGTTATTATAAGTTAAAATGACTTTTGAGTGTGCTTTGAGGCCTGGGTCCAAATATACAACGGTGTAGCTAGAGTAGGGTGACAGGTTGGGGGACATTGTGCTTTTGTTTACCTGTATGTCTGTCCGCAGGGAGCAGAGCTGGATGCTTATCCGTTAACGGGACTATACAAGATGTAAGGAAGCGGTGGGATTACAATAGCTGCTGCTGGAATCAGCTGCCGCTATCCAGGAACTTCCAGAGACCAATCTGGAACATTTCCACTAGTAGAGGGAGGGAGGGAGGCAGGGGAAGGTAGACATGTGAGCCGACTGAGCTGAATGGCATCACGGGCTAAACAAATGACAGGTGATGTCATTACATTGTCCCTTTTTCACTGTGGTCACTCTTTGAAGAAGAAGAAAAAAAAATAAATAAGGATGTGATCTCAGCGGCCAGTTGGAGCTTTACACCTCAAAAAGATGTTCTGTATTTTTCCTACTGTTGAGAAATTCAATGAAGAGATTACAACTAACAATGGTTTTATCCTGCTAACAAGCATTTTCTAGTGCTCTAGTGCTCACTAGAGCCCTGAATGTGTACTAATCCGCTGCTGGAAATAGTCCCCAACCAATGCACTTTTTCTTCTCGTTTGAGTAACGTTTGTTAAAAACTACAGTGGTCAGCTGTTATAGGATAATTAAAAAAATTATGTATTTTTGACCTGTTTTTGAGGAACTACATCAACTACATCAGAAGAAATCAGTCGTTGTGTGGCTAACTAACTTTTCAATTCAATTCCATTCAATTTTATTTAAAGTATAACATTAAAACAAAAGTTATCTTGAAGTTTCCAGGTAGAGTAATTCTAGACCACACTCTATAATTTACAAGGACCCAACAATTCCAGTAATTCCCCCAAGAGCAAGCAATTAGTGCGACACTGGTGAGGAAAAACTCCCTTTTAGGAAGAAACCTCGGACTCTGGGGAGTAAATTCCCCAGAACTAGGTTAGTAACAAGCATTTCTGGTACAGGATGCATACGACAATGCAGGACACAAAATGGACAAATCAAATCAAATATCTTAAATGTTTAAATGGAAATTTAGAGGATTTTTCAGCCCTGGCGTTGTCATGCAGTATGTATTCTCTGATTCAGAGATATTCCAAGCCGCTAAAGTGGAGTTGAAAGAGTTTAAAAGTTCATCTAAAAGGTCAGTCCTTCAGAACCAAAGAAAACATCACTTCTTTCTTGAGCTGCCAAACATCCATCAAAGAAGAGAAAACAGGCCAGTGTGGTTTTTAGTTGATGTGAAAGTAGCTGGTAGCTCAAAGTAGCTGTAAATTAGATATTTGTGGTTTTTGTTGTACAAAATGTGCTGTAGAGGAGTGTGTGTGTGTGTGTGTGTGTGTGTGTGTGTGTGTGTATCCTGCCAAAGAGCCTGGAGTGAAAACACTCTGATTGTGGGAACAGTCTGCACAACAAGCTCGACAGAAACCAACACCGACCCAACAGGTAGTTCAACGGCTCCTAAAACACACTGCTGCTTTTTAACAGGCTGTTGTGACTGAGTGTCTGACACGCACGCAGGCATGCACACACACACACACACACACACACACACACAAACACACACAGCACTGATATTCATGATTACTGGCGTTTTATTTGTCTACGCCCAAAATCTGCTTATGCTTATGAGGACATCTGATTCCCATAGCAATGCAGAACACACACAGTGGTGTCTGTTTCCTGAGCCGGGGGCTGTTTTTGTCTGTTTAGCTGAAAAACTAACATTTTTGTTTATATTGTACACACACACACACACACACACACACACACACACACACACACACACACACACACACACACACACACAGTCCCCCAAGCCCCTGCTTAAAAACACACATTGTATTTCACTGTTGTCTCATGGGTGATATGTTACTGTCCCCTGTAGTGTTAAAATGATCGTATTACATGATGTGTGTGTGTATACCCCCAAGTTAACAATCAGAATTACAACACAGCTATCAATGTGTGGAATATTGAAGTTTACAGTAACACTGGCTCTAAACAAATTCATTTGGTTGACGGCTAAAATGTTAAAGACTTTTCTATTTTTAATGACTATGGACCCAAAAACACAGCAGTAGACTTGTTGCTGCCTATAGTGGAATATTTACAGGGTCTGTTGATTTTTGTATTCAGATCTGTATAGACCTTTGACTCAAAGTCAAATTTAAAGACGTCAGCATGCCTCGACTTATCACCCTGTTGTTGACTGTGGCTACACCATTTATACCATACGTACATTTTCTAATTCATATTTCTGGGTGTATTAGCCCACAGTTGACAATGTTGGAAATCAATGATTGATTATTAATGGAAATATTGGATTTGTCTGTTTTAATTCACTGGATTGCCCAAAATCCAATCTCATTATTTTATCTGTTTCTATCTATTATTTTAATGTTTTGTTTAATTGAATTTCCAGGAAATACTAATACTACTATCCTATACTACAATTTTCATGACTTGTATTGATATTGCTATTTAAAATAAGATTTCCAGTCATAAAATATATTTAATCCATATCACACACCTCTAAATGAAGACTTAAGGCCAGACTTGAACTTTGATTGCTGTGAGACTTGAGACCTCTAAATTTGTTTTCTAAAATAACTTGAAAGCAAAATCATTAGTTTCACATGTTTTGACCGGATAAATTCTTGGAACAATAAAATAGGACAAAAATAAAATAAAACCATGTCAGACAGCGTGACTCTTTACAGTAATTATAAGGACGATGCATCAAAGAGACTAAAAATAACAACAATGCAGAAAAGGAAAATGTTTGAATGCCAAATCATTCTAATGGTCAGCATTAAGACATTAAATATTTACATTTTAATAGCAATTTTGACTTGTGCAACTTGTGATTTGGCTTGTCTCAAATGACTCAACAACAGCTGTGATATTTCCTACCTTCTTAATATAAGCCAGTAAAAATAAAGAAAGATTACTTAATGACATTTCAACACATTATTAAATGGGAGAATAAAGTTTTACCATTTAATTAGTAGAAAGAGCAGGAAGAGGAATATATATTTTGCTGGATAAATATTCAAGGCATTCAGCTGCGATCCTATCCAAACTGACTTTACAGTAAAATAAACTTAAATAGCTTGTACTACTTACTTACACTACGTTATAATAGTAATAGTAATATTACGATCAAGAGGTCATAAAGCCCTGGTAGTTTCTTCTCTCTTGCACTGATCATGTACAACAGAGAACATGTGCCTTAGCGCTCTCTGTCCTCAAGTCACTCCAGTGAAAGGATGATCTGAGTGTCTGATGGTGCCATAAGCGCAGATGAGAGTGTGTGCAGAATTTGAATGGAGTCTGGTTTTGTCTGTTGCTAAGAGGACTCTGCAGGGCTGTGAGGAATCCGCCATTTAGCAGCTGCCAGGCTCAGTTTGCATCACTTTGTGCTACTTAAATCGATTTAATGCAGAGGTTCTCGAAGTTTGGATGACTGAGTGCCAGTTTAGTGAGCCAGCATATGACTGAGGGCCACATAAGAAAAGCGCACACACATCTTTTCCATCTCACTTCCACATTGAACTGCCGAATTGTCCACCAAAATCTCTAACTTTAGCTAGCAGCACTTGCATTGATGACAAAATGTAATTCCATGTAACCAGTTGTCTTTTTACAAGTTGTTGTTCCTAAACGCTTTTCAGGGAGACATGGTTTGAAAGTACTGTCTAAAAACTGTGACATACAGACTGCCTTTCTGCAAGGTCCTTTAAAAAGCCTTTAAAAGAATAAAATGAGACCAATTCCCTCAACTGGAGGCCAACGGGATTATCAGGGACCCCAATCCCCTCAGCCTACCACAAATATATACTGTATCTGTATGTATTATGTCATTTTTTTACATTGTATTTTTTAACTTTTCACCATTTTATGTCTTAGATTTCCATTTCTTTTATTTTTGTGATTGTCTTTTCACACATATTTAATGAGCATTGTTGAAAGAAGCCCAATATCTAAGCTGTTCAATGACTGCTTCTCTATTGTGCACATAACATTAAATAACTTGACATGTGCCATTTGTATGGCATACAATGACATTTCTTGTGTTTTTATGGCATATTATACAAGGACTGTATAAGAACAGGCTGGACCAACAAATGGGAGGCACACAGGTATACTAGCACAACAATTTATTATTTACCAAAAAATAGTCTAAACAAAATGAACAAATGGATGGGAGAAATCTGTAGTAGTAAAGTAAGTAGTGTTGTGAGTGGATGAGTGAAAATGGGCTGTGTAAGGGTGTTGTTAAATCCAAAAGAAACAGCAAAAATGGTGGAAGAAGGCCTGCCCACAAAGACTGGCAACTGCTTCATCATGAGGGGCTCACCGGGCCAATGTCTGCAGCCCTGAAGAGAGAGAGAGCAACACATCAGCAGCAAAGCCACAACAGATGGGCCGTCACCGACTTTCTTCTTGAAATTTTACTTGACATACTATGAGTTTTATTATTGACCTATTTATATCATACTATTCTACAACACTATGACTTTTTCTGACATTTTTATGAAAAATTATACTATGGTTTTTAATGACCATTTTATGACAGTACTATAAATGACATACTATCCTATGACTTTTATGACATACTACACTATGACTTTTAATGACAGTACTATAAATGACATACTATCCTATGACTTTTATGACATACTACACTATGACTTTTAATGACAGTACTATAAATGACATACTACACTATGACTTTTAATGACATACTACACTATGACTTTTAAGGACTTTTTTTGACATACTACTTTTAATGACATACTATACTATGACTTTTAATGACATACTACTTTTTATGACATACTATACTATGACTTTTAATGACATACTACTTTTTATGACATACTATACTATGACTTTTAATGACATAATACACTTTGACTTTTTATGACATACTATACTGTGACTTTTTATGACATACTATACTGTGACTTTTTATGACATACTATACTATGACTTTTAAGGACTTTTTTGACATACTACTTTTTATGACATACTACACTATGACTTTTAATGACATAATACACTTCGACTTTTTATGACATACTATACTGTGACTTTTTATGACATACTATGACTTTTTATGACATACTATACTATGACTTTTAATGACATACTACTTTTTATGACATACTATACTATGACTTTTAATGACATAATACACTTTGACTTTTTATGACATACTATACTGTGACTTTTAATGACATACTACTTTTTATGACATACTATACTATGACTTTTTATGACATAATACACTTCGACTTTTTATGACATACTATACTATGACTTTTAATGACATACTACTTTTTATGACATACTATACTATGACTTTTAATGACATAATACACTTTGACTTTTTATGACATACTATACTGTGACTTTTTATGACATACTATGACTTTTAATGACATACTACTTTTTATGACATACTATACTGTGACTTTTTATGACATACTATGACTTTTAATGACATACTACTTTTTATGACATACTATACTATGACTTTTTATGACATACTATACTATGACTTTTAATGACATAATACACTTTGACTTTTTATGACATACTATACTGTGACTTTTTATGACATACTATACTGTGACTTTTTATGACATACTATACTATGACTTTTAAGGACTTTTTTGACATACTACTTTTTATGACATACTACACTATGACTTTTAATGACATAATACACTTCGACTTTTTATGACATACTATACTGTGACTTTTTATGACATACTATGACTTTTTATGACATACTATACTATGACTTTTAATGACATACTACTTTTTATGACATACTATACTATGACTTTTAATGACATAATACACTTCGACTTTTTATGACATACTATACTGTGACTTTTTATGACATACTATGACTTTTAATGACATACTACTTTTTATGACATACTATACTATGACTTTTTATGACATACTACACTTTGACTTTTTATGACATACTATACTATGACTTTTAATGACATACTACTTTTTATGACATACTATACTATGACTTTTAATGACATAATACACTTTGACTTTTTATGACATACTATACTGTGACTTTTTATGACATACTATACTGTGACTTTTTATGACATACTATACTATGACTTTTAAGGACTTTTTTTGACATACTACTTTTTATGACATACTATACTATGACTTTTAATGACATAATACACTTCGACTTTTTATGACATACTATACTGTGACTTTTTATGACATACTATGACTTTTTATGACATACTATACTATGACTTTTAATGACATACTACTTTTTATGACATACTACACTATGACTTTTAATGACATAATACACTTCGACTTTTTATGACATACTATACTGTGACTTTTTATGACATACTATGACTTTTTATGACATACTATACTATGACTTTTAATGACATACTACTTTTTATGACATACTATACTATGACTTTTAATGACATAATACACTTTGACTTTTTATGACATACTATACTGTGACTTTTATGACATACTATGACTTTTAATGACATACTATACTATGACTTTTAATGACATACTACTTTTTATGACATACTATACTATGACTTTTAATGACATAATACACTTTGACTTTTTATGACATACTATACTGTGACTTTTTATGACATACTATGACTTTTTATGACATACTATACTATGACTTTTAATGACATACTACTTTTTATGACATACTATACTATGACTTTTAATGACATAATACACTTTGACTTTTTATGACATACTATACTGTGACTTTTAATGACATACTACTTTTTATGACATACTATACTATGACTTTTTATGACATAATACACTTTGACTTTTTATGACATACTATACTGTGACTTTTTATGACATACTATGACTTTTTATGACATACTATACTATGACTTTTAATGACATACTACTTTTTATGACATACTATACTATGACTTTTAATGACATAATACACTTTGACTTTTTATGACATACTATACTGTGACTTTTAATGACATACTACTTTTTATGACATACTATACTATGACTTTTATGACATAATACACTTGACTTTTTATGACATACTATACTGTGACTTTTTATGACATACTATGACTTTTTATGACATACTATACTATGACTTTTAATGACATACTACTTTTTATGACATACTATACTATGACTTTTAATGACATAATACACTTTGACTTTTTATGACATACTATACTGTGACTTTTAATGACATACTACTTTTTATGACATACTATACTATGACTTTTTATGACATACTACACTTTGACTTTTTATGACATACTATACTATGACTTTTAAGGACTTTTTATGACATACTATACTATGACTTTTAATGACATAATACACTTCGACTTTTTATGACATACTATACTGTGACTTTTTATGACATACTATGACTTTTTATGACATACTATACTGTGACTTTTTATGACATACTATACTATGACTTGTTTCTTACATTTTTCTGACATACTATACTGTTGTGGTGAGTGAGGGAAGGAGGACCCAAAAGCAGAGGAGTAGCAGGCAGGAAGGAGCTTCAAAAAGGGCTTTATTGTAACAAAAATCCAAAGATCAAAAATCCAAAAACAGGCACAGGGGAAGGCAATACTAAAACAGGGTAAACTACACGAGGGATAAAGCTGGTACGACTCACAGGCAATATCAGGAACAAGGTAGGAACGTAGACACGACCACATTGACGAGACATGAGGATCTGGCACTAGACAAAGGGAACACAGGGGTTAAGTACAAGAGGTAACGAGGTAACGAGGTAACAGGGAACAGGTGAGACATCAGGTGAATCACATTAGGGCGGGGCAGGACAATCAGACGTAAAGCTTGGCAAGACGAGACAGAACAGGAAACCAGACTGTCAACATAAAACAGGAAGTAAGACAAACGGACACTTACCGGGGAACACGAGACACGATCAACAACACAAGACCAGGGAGAAAACTAAGACAAAAATCCCAACCCACAACACTGTACTTTGACTAGTTTTTTACATTTTTCTGACATACTATACATTTTTTCTGACATATTATACTATGACTTGTTATAACTTTTTTATGAAATACTATGACTTTTGTGACATACTATACTACGACTGTTTTCTGACATTTTTGTGACATACTATACGACTTTTTCCGTCTTTTTATGACAATCTATACTATGACTTTTTTCAGGCATTCTTTCTGACATACTATGACTTTTTATGACATACCATACTATAATTTTTCATGACATTTTTACGACATACTAAACTATGACTTTTTATAACTTTTTTGTGACATATACTATGACTTTTGACGACTTGTTTCTACCGTACTATACTAAGACTTTTTTTGAACATACTATACTGTGACTTTTTAATGACATACTATAGAATTACTTTTATGCACTACTTTTATTCAATTCTCCTTTGTTTTACTTGTGTGTGTGTGTGTTTCTTTTTATAAACATTTAGTGAGCATTGTTGAAGGGAGCCTGAGATCTAAGATTGTCTTTGCCACAGCTGTTTCTCTGTAATTTAAGAGAATTCAACAGGATGTCAACCTTGATGCATTTACATCTCGAAACCTATCAAGCATGCAACTGTTGACATTATCCATTTAAAAATACCCATGAATCAGTTTTAGCATTCAGCTCCAATCCCATATGTTGACTTTCAAAACATTGACATGTGGGAGGAAAGTTTTGGATGTGGGGTGCTACAGTGTCATAGACAAATCAGGGAGTGCATCTTTGACCTTTAACCTTTTAAATGAACACAACCACAAACACACCAAAATTAGCTAGCCAGCACTGATCTGCTCACAACTCGAAATGTACTGTCATTGATAAATTGAACATCTGTGGAATTGGGAAACACGGTCAAGCACCCTCAGACAAACTGATATGCAGCCGGTCCTCTACTTTCATTCAATTCACTTTCACTTCAATTTTATTTATAGTATCAATTCATAACAAGAGTTATCTCGAGACACTTTACAGATAGAGTAGGTCTAGACCAGATAGAGCAGGTCTAGACCACACTCTATAATTTACAAGGACCCAACAGTTCTAGTAGTTCCCTCCAGAGCAAGCAACAGTGCGACAGTGGCGAGGAAAAACTTCCTTTTAGGCAGAAACCTCGGACAGACCCAGACCCAGACCCAGACCCAGACCCAGACCCGGGCTTTTGGTAGGCGGTGTCTGTCTACTTCCAAACTAAAGTTTGACAATCTCTAGACTTATACAGCCCTTTCAGACATTTTTTACACATCTGTTTCCCTTGTTTTGGAACATTTACACAAACAAATAAACCAAATTATAACCATATGGACGTGCCTCATCTCATACAGCATAAATGGTGATTAATTAGGTAAATATTGGGTTATAGTTCAAAACCACAGTGGCATCAGACAGAGTGCTGTTGCTGCGGCCAGTTTCTTACTGCTCAGGGAATATTTACCAAAGAAGTTTGTTTGGAAAGGATTCCTGTAACTCCACGCTGAAACCGTTGTTTGCAGAGTTACAGCATGCAAACTAGAAAAATAAAGATAGCTAGAGATAGTTCTACACTCTTTATGAGATGGTATGTACACATATGCGGTTATTTTAAGAGAGCAGGTTTTAGTTCATTTTGTTCAAACAGGGCAAAGTTTAATGTTAAATATTAGTTATATTACTCAGGTGTAAAGCATGAAGGTATCAGAAGAAGCAAGCTAAGCGTTTGTATCATTATCTGATAGAGCAGGATGTGTTGTTTCAACTTTTCCTGTGTTTAGCTGAAGGTGTGGCTGACTGTAGCCTACACAACATCCTGTGTGTTGGCATTGACACAGAACAACACCAAGGCAGCAATGAACCAGTGAACTGAGTCCCTGAGTACAAAGCAGGAAATAAGCAATGCATAAGTCAATATATTTACTGTATGCAACTGAGCCTTCTTAGAGAAAAACTTATCAGGTAGTAATCTGCATTTGCATCCAGAACATGGGTGTGGACATGATAAAAGCTACATCTAGATACCAAAATGCAATACAGTAACCTTGCAAAAATACAAATGTGGATGCAAATATTGACTATTTTCATTATTCATTAAACTGTCCATTAATTACTTACTCTGTGTCTGAAACTATTACAATTTCTCAATTTCTCAAAGTGATGTCTTCATATTGCTTGTTTTGTCCGACCAACAGTCAGAGCCCTTATCTGCTATCAAACTGCCTTCAAATCATGTCTGTCTGAGCTCCTGTCCAATCACTGCCCGTGCTAATTGTTATTCTTTCATCCATCTTTCCCTCACTGTTTTGCAGACCCTTGCCGCGTTATCCTTGTCACGACCAATTGCATATTTGCACAGATGCACATCTTCATTGCATATTCTGTTCTCGCTCTTTTGCACTTTTCATCTGCCCTGATATGCTCAAATGTTTTTTTTCTTCCCACCTTTGTATCACACAGTTTTAGTACACTCTACTGATCTACGTCTCTATCTAGACCACAACTCTGCACTAACTGTATATCGACTCTTTACCACATTTCCGCATTTAATATATTACGTCAATTCATATTTACATTGACGCTTTCAACATGTATACAGTCTGTCTGTTCATGCATATTGTCTTATTACTGGTCTAGGTACTAGTGGTACCTAGACCACTATTTGCACTAACTGACTACATTCAGCATTTCATATAGACTGTCACTTCATACTTATTGTATTATCACTAACCTGCATCACTAACTAGACCACTATTTGCACTAACTGTATATTGACTCTTCACTACATCTCAGCCGTGTTATAGACTGTCTATTAATGTATAGTGTGTTGTTATTACTCTATCACTTTCACACTCTCTCTTATCTGCACTTTATGTAGCGTATTGTATTGTATTCTGTTTTCCTGTTTTTATGTGTGTGAAACTGTATGTTATCTTGCACGCTCATGCTTTTCTTGGCCTGGTCATTGTTGCAAATGAGAACCTGTTCTCAACGGCCCACTTGGTTAAATATAGGTTAAATAAAAACAAAAAAATAAAGAGAGGTTTAATCAATTTATTAAAGAGGTGTCCAAAATGTTGTTGATAGATGTTTTTAGTTGATTGACTTTTTGTCTATTGACTACAAATGAATAGACTCTTTAAGCATTACACAACAATAGCAAAGTCTGCACAGCAAAATTCAAAACAACAGCCCTTCAATAAATACAAAAACATAACCTCAGAAAGGTGTTGATTCAATTTCAGACTGTATTCTATGATGTTTGAAGATTGACTATGTTTAGAGGTGGACAAAATAAAAAGAACACCTCATGTGAAAGTCAAACACCAATCAGAGTTCTCCTTAAAGATGCACAGTGGATTTTTTGACCACCAGCAGTGCTATAGGGCAATGTTTTAATAAGCTGGTTTGTATCTCGTGCTCAACATGCACCCACAATGCATTTAGCTGAGAAACACTGACTGTAAACATAACTGTTGACCTATAACATAAAGACCTTTGGCTCCACCTGGTTACTGAAGGTTAGACTCAACCAAATGTCCTCTTTTGTTCGGCTAAATTTCAGCTCTCTTTTTTTAATGTTTGTCCCCATCTCCCCAACCACCTCCCTCTCACTACCTTGTGGTCCCAGGTCAAGAACGCTGCAAGCTAATCCCAGATTAGCCTCCCAGTGGGACACCGGTTCAATCCCCTTTGATGTCTAGCCTGAGCCGAGCCGGGCCAGGCCACAAACCTGTGCTGATCTAAAGCCTGCACTGGCTGTCACTGTCTGCACTGCTCGCAAATCAAATTACAGCACAGGGCCTCCGCCTGTCATCACATCAACTGAGACTATTGTTTATGCAACAGTCACTTACACAAGTGTAAGTGAGATTACGGTGGATTTCCAAACTGAAGCGCTGGACTCTTTGTAAACTAAACTGTGGCAAGGATTATGGTATTTCCAAAAAGTCATGAACTCTGAAAGGGAAGCTTCTGAAACGCTTTGATAAAATGTTCCTCACACTCAGACTACACATACACAGCGGCCTGAAGTGGCACTTCTCAACATATCTAAGAGTGGAAAAAATGCTTATGGCAGACACACATCTGTCCCAAATGAAAAACGTCAGAGAGTGGCGGAGAGGAAGTGGTGAAACTGACCAAGAAAGCACAATGTCGCCTCGGTGGAATAATTACTCTTTAAAGGGCTAAAATACCCCCAAAACAAAAGTCAGGGACCTGAAGCTGTCTGTGCACCAGGATTCAGACACACATGGTAGTGATATAAATGCAAAATCCAGATACACTGCAAAGAAAAACAAAAACCCTGTGGATCACCTCAGACTGAGGCTGATGTTTTTATTCCTGACAATATTCATTGTTTTCTGTTCTGATTTATTCAAAAGGTCTGAGATTCAAACCGGCAATCTCTCATAAATTCTAGTGTCAGAGTCCAAATTTTTGGATTCAAAGTTTTATACACATGGTAACAATATCACCAGAACCGCAAAGAAACAGACGCCTTGTTCTCATTTACATTTCCCCTCCAGACGTCTCAAATTGAGGTTGGAATTTAAACATATTTAATACTTTTATAATCTTTCATCTTGGTTTTTGGAAAATGTAGATGCAGAGTGTGTGTGTGTGTGTGTGTGTGTGTGTGGGGGTTTCTGGCACAACTTCCTCTAACTCTACGATGCATGGAGAGGGGAAATGAGTCTTTAGAGCTCAAAACTCCATCAACACTTGTATATATTATATATAGAACAACTTTATTGTAAGACTAAGGTGCTTCATCTTGTGGCCTTCATCAGGGTCATTATGAATTACATTACAAACAGCATTTAGATTTGGGTAGGTTCATTACAATTCTAAAAATAGTCATTTAAATATATTTTTACAGTTTATATTAATTTGTTTTATTTCATTTTTCATGCTGACAATTAGATCCGGTCACTAAATCCTGCTTATCTTGAGTTTTCAGTCATTTGTTTGGTGTTGCCAGTCAGGTAAGGCTTCTCCTGTTTTTGGGGTTTATGGTGTTTTATTGCATTACTGCAAATTATAATAAAAAAAATATCAAACTACTCTAGTATTTTTTCTGCAAACACACACTACAGGTTATTAGTTTAAAAGAATTTGAAAACCATTGAAAAGGAGGACACGCTAAAGTAAAGCACCAATAACAATGATTATCATTACTGTCTTTATTCTTTTGACAATTGATAATAATGACATAACAATAACTTTAACTTGTCATGACAAAACCGAATGACGCTTAATAAAAGGTTATGTCATAAACCTTAATGACTTGTTTATAATGTTTATGACACAGTGTCATGTCACTCTTATGTAGCTACCTTCAAGTAAGGTGTCGACCTGAGGAGGCTCAGGTGAACCGGCCGTTGTTCCGGCTCCACTCTGGTTCTCGTGGAGGGATGTGGTCCGTGGAAAGCGGTTTTGGTGTCGCCAGCCTTTTAACACGAGCACTCGCTGTGGCTCTCCTCGCTGCCTTTGACACCTAGATTTGGACATTTATAGTACAAAGTTTTAGTACTGATAGGAACGCCGTCCCCAAACTCATGTCTTAAAATATGTCATTCATGTTGCAACAAAGCTGCTGTTCAAGCAATCTTTTGTCAAGCAATTTGTTTCATCTTTCAAAATAGGAGCCAGAGGACAGAGAGCCAAAAAGCATCCAGCAGACAATGCATCCAATAACCATTTGGCTGATGACAATGAGTGGAAGTAATTGAAAAAATAATAATAATAATGTATACTTTATTAATCCCGCAAAGGAAAATCACAGTGTTTTCACTCTGTTGTTATTACACACATTACACACACATGCTCATCACTAATGGAGAGACATCGAAGGGAGGGGGCTGCCCATGGAAAGGCGCCCAGAGCAGTTGGGGGTTCGGTGCCTTGCTCAAGAGCACCTTGGCAGTGCCCAGGAGGTGAACTAGCGCCTCTTCAGCCACCAGTCCACCACCATACTTTGGTCCGTATGGGGAAAGAATTTCAGTTTTAATGCAATACCATTCAATTTTATTCATATAGCGCCAAATCACAACAACAGTTATCTCATTGTGCTTTTCATAAAAGAGCAGGTCTAGACCGGACTCTGTGATGTTATTTACAGAAACCCAACAATTCCTAGAACTATATTATGTCAAAACAACTCCACAGTTTATGACGGAGAGTTGGTTCAAACAGTTGGAAAATATTTTAATTGATTGTTTGATGTCAAACATAAACAAGTGAATACTCTTCTTGCTTTATTGAAATGTTTGGTCCCATCCCAGGCTATTTTGTTTTATTTTTTATAAGAATGCACAAGACTTTCTGGCAAATAACCTATTAATAATGAGATACTCACAGTCCAGATTGATTCCACCGGGTCTCCGAGCTCATGGCAGATGTGGCTCTGCTTCAGTCTGGGCAGCGACAGCTGGACCAGTCGTTGAGAGATTTTAGCCGTCTTGGAAACAAAGGAAACGACGGACACAACACTCTATGGAACACAAACAGAAGGAGGAAAAATCAGACTTCATACACATTATTAAGTCTAGTCCATTTATATAGCCCAATATCACAGAGAATCCCATTTAAAGCATTCATCATTCCTGACCTTTATAACCACAGGCATAATAAGACAAAGATAAACCTTTATTGATCCCCAGAGAGCAGCATAAGGACAGCATTAGTAACGATAAAAAGAGAGGGTAAAATAAGAGATATATAAAACTTTGTACTGCTATATAATACAACTCCTGGTGATTCAATGTGTATGTTTATATAATGAAAATAATCAGAGATTGTGTTTTTAGCTAACTACCTGAAAATAAATCCTCAGAATCAGAAATACTTTATTGATCCACGAAGGGAAATTCTGTGTTGCAATTGCACAAATAGTAGAAATTAAAGTTCTCATTGATTATTATATATAATGGTTGAAGATGTATTCAGATCCTTTACTTAAGTAAAAATACTAATATTACACTGTAAAAAGAACTAATAACAAGTAAAAGTCCTGCATTAAACATGCTACTTAAGTAAAAGTATGTCAGGACAATGTACTTAAAGTATTAAAACGTAAAAGTACTCAATGCAGAAAAAGCCATTAAATTGAGAAACTGGAAACAGTCAAACAGTTCTGTCAATCAACTAAGTGATTAATCATCTAATCATTTCAAATGGACTTGTAGGCTGTTATATTGCTGTGAAGTTTAATTCATAATAACTAGAAACTAAAGCTGTGAGATTAACGTAGTAGAGTAAAAAGTACAATATCTCTCTCTGACATGTAGAGGAGTAGAAGTAGAAAGCAGCATGATGCAACTTGTCAGCCGACGCGTGTATCTACTAGCATTGGCCGTGCAGGTTTTCTCAGTGTATTTATGAGTGCTTCAGGATCTTACCTCTCGGTTGCTTAGGAAGTCTGGATGGTTCCGTTTGGGGGTGGAGAGTTGCAGCAGTCGCGGTGTGATCACAGCAGTTTTCACGCTGGGATCAACGTGCCAAATAGGACAGTTATTCTCACACTGAGGTGTGTGAGGAGGCCTGTGGGACAGGCAGAATGACTTATACACTGCTGCTAACAATATGCTGCCAGGAATAAACATCTGAAAAGTCTAAAAGGTTTCTTAAAGAGCTGTATTTGTCCATCAAAGAAATAAATGGCTATTTTCTACTAGAATTAGTCCTTTTCTTGTAATATCACATCTTTATCCTAAAAAAACCCTCTCAGTTTTTCTCCACTAACTATTTCTAGAAAATCTGAGTGATGGAAGTACATCTGTGGTAAATATTCTATACATATGGCCCGCTTACTGACTTTATCCTGGAGCTTTGAACTGTATTCAGTAGAGGGCCAGGATAAGACGGTTTCTGAATACAGTGGAAAGCTGAAAGAATATAGCTACAATAAGTAGACCTTATGTTTAAAGTATTAACCCCAGATGTGCTTGAAGCATAGCTGCTGCATTAGATTTTAGCTGGGGATCTTACATACCCCTCTCTCTCTCACTATCTGATAAAGGCAAAATACCAAAAAACATGAATGTCAACCCTTTAAACACATTTCAACATTTGTTTTTAAGAAAAACAAGACTTCAAGACAAGACCCCAAACTAAATGCCTTTTCTAAGATGCTTTTTCATAAAAATAAATGCACGATGTAACTGACACGGTTTCTTAAATATCGGTTGAAACTCCCTGAAACAGAGCAGCTGCAGACTGCAACACTATTACCTTTTACCAGAAGGCTGGTACTTTACTATGTGAGTACATTATTTGACTACACATATTATTCACAATACAGCAAGTGACTCATATGTAGACACGTCTTAAAAGTATTTTATTTTGATCTGCCACATGCTGCTTTGTGTTTTTTACTTTTTAATGTTTGTTTTTTTAGAGCAACACGATGAGAGGATTAGGTTTCAACAGATGGTGATGATTATTTTTTGTGTGTAGGGAATTAAAATCAGCTATCAAAGTAATGTCTACTATTTAAATTACAAAAGCACATATTCATTTAGTGTATTGAATTCAGAATGTAAGTACTGTATAAATCTCTCAACATGTTCTGCTGCTGTGTTCAGGATTTTAAAAGAAGACTTCTGCCGCTGTCTGCCAGCGTCCCAGGGGTCCTGAACTTGGACAATAAGCTCTATTGTCTCCGCTCCTCGCTCTCCCACAGTCTGACACTGAAATAACAGATGTCCAATCGCTGGCGTACTCACACAGCGTGGAGACGTGAGTGTTGGAGCAGAGCCTCTGCTTTTCATATTTATATGATATATTATATTCTGCAGCAATTCAATTCCAGACTTTGGTTTGTATGTGGACCCCCCCGAGGGAGAAGAAAAGATTTGTAGTTTTGAAGTCACAAATATGCTCCAAAAAAACTACGATATGGAGGTCTACTGAAGAGCTGGATGTGGAAATAATCTCTAAAATAGAAACCTGATGCTGGAGCACATACTGTACATATTTCTAATGGTGAAGGTTTCCAAACGGTTGCTGTCAGTGGAGAAAAGATAATAATCAAAATACAACAGCAACTTTAAACTTAATTAACTACTGCTGACTAACACCATAAGTAGCCTATTTAGGGCTGCAACATCTCATTTTGTGTGATTAACAGTCCCAATTTTTTTATATATTCTATTTACAATTATACAAATCACATCCTCACATTTGAGGAGATGCATGGGAGTAAAAAATCTGAGGCATTTCTGCTTGATAAATAACTTAAATCAGTGTTGTTGCCTCATCTTTTTGGCTCTCCACCTCTTAAAACAAGCAAAGTCTACTTGTGGTTATAACTTTCAACCAAAGAATGTTTTTCCTTCTTCGATTGTTTTCTTAACATTATTTCTAGAGGCCTGCAGTGGTGTAAGTAATCAGTATTCCCAACGAAGAAGAAGAAAAAGACAAAAGTCAGAAAAATATGGACCTCATTTTGTGAAACAGAAATTCTTTTTAAATCATCTTGTCTCATATTTATGTTATTACCCCAAGACTGGGAACCGCTGTCGGTGACAATTACTCGATTCTCAAAAGTCATTTTCTGACAGATGACTACTCGCGCTGCACCCTGGTAGCACACCTGGTGGAGCGTGAGCTCCATACGCCAAGGCTCAGTCCTTACCGCAGCGGCCAGTGTTCGATTCCGACCCGCAGCCCTCTGCTGCATGGTCCCCCCCTCTTCCCCTTTTCTGTCTACAGCTGTCCTATCAGTTAAATGCAAAAAAAAAATTTTTATTATAAAGGCATACAAATGCCTGTAAAATACATGGTTTTACAAAAAACGTGGATGTCTAATAACTATATTTTAATTAAATATAGCCTAGTTATTATCTAAGCATCTAGCTGTTTTATGACCTGCAAATTACCGAAACACAACTCCAACATAACTTACAGATATTTTTGTATTGTATCGGTTTGTTTTGCTCTCTGAAGCTGCCACTTAGATAAACAAAACATCAGAACAATAATTTGACCTGGGTTTGGTTGGTTCAGTTCCACTTGTCCTCTCTTTAGTGGTTGTGTTTGATGTCTAATGAGGCTTTTACCCTGCTTCCTGGGAGCTGCAGCTCCTGGTTTTGGGTGTTGACAAGCGAACAATGTGCTCGTACTGGGATGCCTTGGAGGAAGGACGTTGGGTCTTCCTGGAAAAGCTCGCCTCCTCCTCCTTCCTGCAGGAAAATGCAAGCTATTACCACATCCATTATATGTTGTGTTGTGTGTCTGGGACAAATGAATGTCTTGAGCCAGGAGTTAGGAGGAGGAGTGCAGATACAGAACAATGGATGAATGTCTGGCTGATGACGGAGGTATGAGTGGAAAATCATCTGTACCCACAAAATGATTTAAAATTGTTCAACCCTTAGTGCAGACAACGGGATGACACATAACGACAGTCACATGGTCCCTGCAGACAATTTCATTTCGTCCCATTGTTCTGCTTGTGAAGCAAATATGTAGCATCAGGTTATGTTGAAGGATTTAAGGAATGTATCATCTCTCAAGTCATTTCTGTGTGATTGTTATGGTTAAGGCTGGTGGTATTCTATTTTTTCTTCTAGTCCGCAATAAATACAATATTTTGTAATGGCTTTAGTAGGAACCAAGGGGCTTGGGGCCGACGGCCACAGACAGACAGACATTAAAATCATGTAAAACAGAGAAAAACAGTTAAATCCTAAATATAAGAAGCTGGAACCAGAATTTCTTTTTGCCATTTTTTGCTTAATTAATGTCTCATTAAAGTCATTTTTCAAGTAAAAAATACCCAACATTCACTGGTTCAAGCTTTCCAATTGTGTTGATTTTCTGACCATTGCAAACTGAATATCTTTGCACTGTTGGTTGGACACAAAAAAAACTTTTTCAAGACGTCAGCCGTGGCTTTAAGAAACAGCGAAAGGCACTTTTCTTATTATTTTATAAATCAAAAGATGAATTCATCTGCAGATTAATCTTCTGATGAATCCATAATGACAATGATCATTAGTTGCAGCCCAGCTGCCGTACTCTACATTTTGACCACACTATTGATACACCAGTAATTATTCTGATGGTTTGGATTTTGTGGAGAATGACCAGAAGGTCTGCCAGATAATCAGATTAGAAATTAACAAAGCAGGGCGGGCAATTTTGATGTTTCCTTGCCAAACAAGAACTGCTTTGGAACTAGCCTGTACATTGTCCAATCTGCTCCAAACTGCTCAGGCTTTAAAAGGGTCCCGGCCTGAAGACAAGGATCTCCTCCCAGCTGGTCCACACTGAATCTCTGATGACCACCCTGCTTCGAACCAAAGCAGCAGGTTGTTTGCTGTCATCTTCAATTACAGTAAATTGCTATTATTTGTTCTGGAAGCTGCACTTCCTGTGTGGGTTTCTGATTGAATTACAATGCACGTTACTGAGCTTTTAATGTGACAGCCGAGCCGGGGGGGACAACAAACAATGTCGAAATAAAAGCCTCTGGAGCTGTCATCACAGCTTCTCGTCCACTAATTGATCTCGACAGCTCTCAGGGGTGATCATCTCTGATCGGGATGCAACTGGCATCAGTCCTGAACATCACTTTGCATTTTCTGAATCGAGTCTGTGCCAAAGAGCATCTGAGGGACTTAGAAGTCATTACGCCTTCAGCTTTGCAAACATTTTCCCAAAGCACAGCGCAAAAAGGCTTGTGTACAGTCCTCTGGAGGATGAACACAAACAACCCTCCCTTCCTCTCTAGCATGCCTTTTTGATAGGAGTCATCAATAATGTTGGGGGTGCAGACAGGCTGCAGTTACCTCCGGTGGTCCTCCCTTGCTGAGGTGTCTCTTTTGTGTCTGGCTAGGTATTGGATTCTTGTGCTTGGAAAAGCTCTGAGTGCAGAAGCGGAGGGGGGCCATATTGGCTCCTGGCTGCCCCAGCTCAGCTTCTCACTGATCGATGAAAAGATGAAGTTTCCAATGAGGAGATGCAATAATAACAAGGTTGGTGTAGAAGCAGAATGAATATTTTTCCAAGCAGGCAGGGTAATTACCAAATGAATGAATGCATACTTTCAATCAAATGTGAACTCTGTTCATTTTTCTTTTCTAGTCATCTTTTTAAAACACACATTTAAAACTTGCCAGACATCTGTCTTTGATTATGTAGTTTTAAAAAAACTGCACTCAAGGAAGGAAACACTGACCGCAGAGGCTCCTGGATTCCTGGAGTCCATTTCACACCAGATCAATGAACAAACATGCAATTTCATATGATGTAAAAGCTGGCACAGAACTCATCCTGCAACACTGATGTGTTTACAGACCAAGAATACAATGAAGACAGCTAACATGATACTTCAGAAAAGTTGTTTTTACATATGAAATAAAAGAATCTGATTTTAATCAAGAGGAAACATGTACAGTATGACTCAGTTACTCACCATGGCGTTGTGGCCCAAACACATTTTGAGGTTTTGTGCTGCGCCAGCTCCAAGATTCTGCCAGGAAAACATAACATCCCCCAAAAAAAAAAAAAAAAAAATCAGAAATGAGCTTTAAATACAAGTGTAATTCAGAGACTTTGGGCCCAGGGGGAACATGCAATCAATCAGTGGGTTTCCTGCCTGTGTTGAGGATTTTCCTCTTTCTGGCAGAGCTGTGACATCCAAAAACCCTAAACCTCAACGCAACCACTAATCAAAGTCAAAGGAGCAACTGACAAAGTTCATCTGTGAGTCGTACATTTTAATGACATAGGTTTTTTATTTCACCAGACTGACTGAAAGAGAAAAATGAACATATATAGCTTAAGTTTTTAGACTTCCTTTATTTCACTGCAATCCTTCTAGGAGATATATGGACAATATATGGACATAGTAACACGTAAAAAATAGTTCCCTTTAACACCCCATATTTAGCATTTATAAGCATATAATCGTATAATTAAGTTATATAGAACATTACAATGTAGGTATCAGCAGACATAAGAACATTTGAAGTCTATTGCACAGGTTTTAACAATTATAAATGCTCTGATGAAGACAAGATTCATAACTACAACTGTTATATAGTGTCGGTCATCAGGTTTATATTCCAAGATCCAGTTACTGACACATCACAGGAGAAGTTAAAGTTGTTGACAACTATATCAAATACTTTAAATGACCTGTGGTACTTTACAGTGTCTTAAAAAACATTTATGGAATGAGTATATGCTGCTTATGAATGCTAAATAATAAAAAAATGTGTTACCAAAAAAGGCAGGAAACAGAAATAAAGTATGGGGATAGAGACACATTTCACCCAGAAATGTTTGAATACATTACATTAAAAAGTAAAATAAGGCAAAATATGAGGAAATAACACATTACAGCAGCAGAGAGGTTAGAAAAGCAGCTAAACAACCAATTAAATGAAATTAATTAAAAATAGAAAATTGGGAAAATAAGAGATTACATTAAAATGCTGTAAGACCAGTGGTTCCCAACTCCTTATACACATTATCACTTTAAATTGTTAATTACATTTAACTATGTCTGCAGCACAGAGACAGACTAAGAGGTAGGACAGGCAGAAAAATACATATTTTAATGAAATAGATGAAATAATGAAATAAGGAAATTTAAGAGATGACATTAATATGCTTTGTACACATTCCAATATTAGACCGTGTGGTGGTTACCAACCTCTTATCCAATATTTTTGCTGTTGATTCAAATGTCTATTAATTACTTTTGGCAAACTATGGAATTTATACATGTACATTTAATAAAAAATAAATCACTAAAAATTTGTTAATTAAGCCATTATGTTCTTATAAGAAACATATCCAGATATTTTGATGCAAGCCACGGTAGATGAAAAATTAAAGAAATTCATAAAAACAATGTTACTTCACCTGTTTGATGGACCAAATCTGGACTGAATCCCTGCAAGAATCAACAGCAAAAGAAACAAGACTGAAAATATGACTCTACAAATATTTGAAGACATATCAATAAGCACATTTACCTTGTTTTCCAGACACCATCTCAACTTGCAGCTGGTTGGAGGCTTGCTGCCTGTTGATGGTGTCACACTGATCTCCTGCTGTTGCTATGGAATCAGGATACCTTAGCGACCGTGTTCAAACCTGAGAACACACCCATCTGGCTGCCTCAAGACTGCCGAGGCGGGATGTTAAACTGAAAGTGATACCTTGAGGTCAGCTGCTGTATTTCTGGAGAGCCGCTGTGTGTTTGGATCAGATTCCAGATATAAAAGTGCTCCGACGGCCTGACAACAGAGTACATGTTAGGAGCTATGTTAAGAAAAGGCTTTCTGGACCTGAAGGGTAGAGAGACGGTACGTGAGAGGTCTGGATTTCATTTGTCAAAGCTACAATAAAAGCACAATCAATTTTGTGGAAACTATTTATTTAGGGGTGAAAAAGTGTGTGTGTGTATAAAACTGTTCAGACAATACTTGACATGTTTTGTTTTTTAAAAACTGGATGAAATTTTAAAGAAAAAGTAGTCTTTGAAACCTTTAAGTTCCTCATAATTGGTACACATGAAGGCTTTCCACACACAAATGCAGTTCTCCTTCATCCCAAAGTAACAGACAGTGAATTAAAACAAATTTCACCAAATTAAACCTTACGACAAATTAATAAGCAGCTGAGCACATCTCTCTGAACAGCAAAAACAAATAACACCTAGAAAAATAGTCTGGTTCTTACTTTCTTTAAAGAGTTCTTTGTTCCAAGATAAAGTAAATTCCCTTTTAACCCTCATGTTGTCCTTGGGTCAAATTTGACCCATTTTTATTTTTTTCATCACCAAAAATGGGCCTTTGAAATAAGCTGAAAATGTCAACATTAGAAATATCAAATAACTTTGGAAAAAAACATCAAAAAAAGCACCCACAACATTGAAAAAGTGACAAAAATGTCAGAAAAAAACGTTCATGGTTGACGGAAGACAACACAAGGGTTAAAGATGAAGACAAAGTATGTGACAATGAACCTTAAAGTGTTTTAAAGCTGTAATCCAACAATAACACACAGAAGGTTATTGGGTAGTGTTAAGTAGTGGTTTCCTGTTGAAAGTATGCTTTTATTTTTAATTATCAGTTTGAATATGTACAGCACATCAGAAAACTTTAGGTACCACATGTTTAATGTTTAAAGCTGTAACCATCAAGTTTGCATGTTGGCGGCCCCAAATGGCAGAAAAAGGTTACTGAAAAATTAAAATACTCAGAAATCACGTCATGTATCAACACTGACCTGAACACAGCAGTCTTAAAAAAGGTGCCCTGCCACACAAAACCGTTTTTACTTGCGTTTTTTGAAATATGTTAGGTCCATATGGGTTTGTGTTATGTCATGAATGTGAAAATGAACTGATGCTGATAGCTAGGCTCTCATTGGCTAGCTGTTAGCCAATCAGAGTCAAGCAGCTTAGCTCACTGAATATCATTGAGAACTGGCACAACTCAAGTTGAGTTTTCCTGCAGGCTTTCTATAACACACTAGAAAGGCTTGAAACAAGGTAACCGAGGCATTAATTCCCCAATAAATGTTACAGAGTCCATGGCAGAACTCCATACATTACCACAAAGGAATGAAACACGTGTGGCAGGGTACCTTTAAGATTTCAAAGAGTTCACTAAGTGAATGTAACAGGTGTTTACCAGTAGGGAGGGGCGCCTCACTTTGTACTTTAAGTTGATATTATGGGTTTGTTTTCTCATTACAATCTTGTCCAGTACAGCTTTAAGTCATAGTATCGAGGTATTTCATATTCTGTGTATTATAACAAACATCATGACTTGAAATTAGAAAAATAACTGGCGGTTACAGCCAACAGTGCTTTTTACATTTGTCTACTTAGCAAATTAGTTAACAGACTGTTAGCTCATTGCTGGTGATAAAGCTGCAATCAGCAGCTACACAGATGGCCTGAAATAAATCCACTGTGATTCTGTACCATCTGCATTAACTGCTTTCTAGAGCTGCGTGTGTGCCATGGTCGACAGGTGAAACTTATCACCACCTGGATGATGAAAATGAAATCTTTGGTGGAGATAACGGTTGAAAACACAACTTGCTAGGAGTGTCCTGTAGGCACCTAGCTTAATAAAGATAGGTCTGGAAAAAAACACCATTGTCAAACAAGGAAAGTGTTTTTCCAAGTCAGTGAAATGTTACACTATCATATCCAGAATCCATGACTTTCATAAGTCCAACTATACCATACAAATACAAACACATTTTTTAATTTTCTCATAAAAAACTAAAAGACTTTCAGCCGACCTGGTGTAGCGAAAACACTGATGTGAAAAGGTGCAGAGAGACTATTTAATTTGTAGAAACACAGGAGTAAGTGACATCCACCAAACGGAGTGTGTTCATCTGCCGTCACAAACCATCTGCATGATCAGGTCTCGAGCGTCCTGGACGCCATAGGTGAGCTCTGCGTTGCCCTTCTTCACATAGGTGCTGATGAGGAACAACTTGCGGTCCCCAACCTCTGACAGAGACAGAGCGTCGTGGAGGTCGGTGATGCTGCAGGATCCTGGAAGGTCCTGGAAACATGAGACAAACATGAGGGGACATCTGGTTGGAGATTTCAATCATCCCCTTTCTTCATTATAAAAGATACACCTGAGGATATCTGCTCTTTTTTAGATTCTGGACAGGATCAGTCCAGTGAAAGTGCCTCTAATAGCAGCACGGAAACTACCTTCCAAGTCTTTTTAGATTATGCAAGTACAACATCCTCTATTCCTTTCTTTCAAAATTGGACTCCAAAGAACCTGCTGAATTTAAGGTGTTCCTACAAAAAAATAAAGCTGTATTATCAGTTTTTTCGGATTAAAAAGGCACATTTACTACAATGTTGAATTAATGTTCAAACTTAGTAGCTACAAGAACTGATTGTGTGTATATATATATATATATATATATATATATATATATATATATAAAATAATCAGTACATTAATGGATAATGAAAATAATCATCCGTTGAATCCCATGTGAACACAAAGTCTCTAATTATAATCTGTGTAGCGCCCTTGGAGGACAAAAGGGTCCGCAGGCTTTTGTTAAAAGCAGCCTGGAGTGTTTTTATCTGTCATTCTCACCTGTTTGTGGGCCAGTATCATTAAAGGCAGGCGGGGGTCGGAAGCCAGCACCTCATGTAAATGCTTCTTAGCAACAGGGAAAAGCTGTGGGTTGGAGGAGTCGACCACGAACACCAGCAGGAGGGCCTTGGATATGTACTTCTGCCAGTACGGCCGGAGCTCCTCTTTACCTCCAACTGACAGACAGACAATGACATTGACATCAAACCCATGGCGTGAGGCAGAAGGTGACCGGTGGCATCAGTGTTTTCTCTATGTTGATTTTGCAGTGGCGGCCCTCCATGGCAAAATTTCTGCCCACGGTATCAGAAAGAGGGCAGACGCTCAATGTAGTCTCGGTCGCCTTTTAAAAGTTCCCATATTATTCACATTATCAGGTTCATAAATTGTTTTTTGAGGTTGTACCAGAATAGGTTTACATGGTTTCATTTCCAAAAAACACCACATTGTTGTTGTACAGCATACTGCTTCAGATCCTGTTTTCACCCTGTGTGTTTGTGTCTCTGTTTTAGCTACAGAGTGAGACATCTCACTTCTATACTATCTTTGTTGGGAGTCACACATGCTCAGTAGGTAGGTAAGATCACAGCAGCTAGATAACTCTTTCTCCAACTTTGGTCAGTAGGAGCTAGACTCTTGTGGAATCTCCAACTTTGTGTTTTCAGTACTAGCAGGCAGCCAGATTAGACTGGGACCTGACTTCTTCTAGACCAGGGCCACTTGTGGAATACCTGCAGAACAGGGACAGGAAGTAGTTCTTTTGTAGATTATGGTGAACTAGTGTGTGTTGTAGCAGTGTTTTGGCACTGAGAACGAGCTAGCATGCTACGGTTAGCCACCTCATCTCTGCTAGTTACGTAGAAAGCCGTGGAGATGTTGAACAGCTGACTTGGAGACTGAAGGTAGAGCACATTCAGAAACCGTATCTCACTCTAAACCCCATGGATAGGTTTCTTTCTAAGTTTGTATGTGTGTGGAAGAACCAAAATAACACCCCAAATCTCAGAAAGTGATTTTTTTCATTATATGGGCACTTTAAATGATCCTGCCGACATAATGCTGCCGCTCACAAATAAATTTTGCAATTTGACAAGTAGAACTATTCAGAGGTTATTGGGCCCGTCCAGTTTAAGTCCACATACTGTTGTGTTGATGTAGTTTATTCTCAAAATGTTTGCTTTCTTCCAAAAACCAACAGCTCCACCAAAAACGTCACCACGGTGGGTCCGTTCTAATTGGACAACGTTCAACTTGTCAGTTCTGTCAGCTCATCATCCTGATGTCAAACATCTGGAAACATTAAAACAGTAAATGACTCAGCGTAATATAATATGAACTGGAAAGAGCCTATAGATGTAGTTGTAGTTTGTAAAATTCATTTCGTAGACCTGTTGTAGATGTTAAGTGCCCTATGGTTCCTCAAAAAAATACAGTTCAATCACAACTGAAAATACACCTCATTGTGTGTAAATAGAGGTGAATAAATACTGTATATTTCTTTCTGTTGCAGCAAAGTGTCAATTCTGTTTCATATGTAAAACTACTTAACTACCCCAACTACTTAAAAAAATAAAAATCCTAAAGGAAACACTGGGCATTGACCACATCTCTTGGGTTCAGACCTACTTTCTAGGAACTCGATGTGCAGGTCCTCCCTGCTGATGGAGACTGCGTTGAAGCCCTGCGTCGGCTCCGTGTCCTGCTCCAGGCACCCGGTGGCCAAACAGTGCAGCAGGCTGGTTTTACCCGCTCCATCCAGACCCAGAACCAGCACCTGCGTCCCTGCTGACTCCACAGACTTAGACTGCAGAACACAGACGAGTACACGGCAGATTAAGACAGTTGCTTCTTTACTGATACCATAACTATACTCACTTCATACATGTCTGTGTTTTTATTTGGATGTTTTCTGTAACTAACTACATTTTGTTGCTTTGTACTTGTGACATGTGCAATGACAATAAAGTTCAATCTAATGCAACTGTTGTGATTAATCCCCATGTCCACTTGTATGCTGTTTGAGGTTACGCCCTCCACCGCAAATCAAATGTTCCCTTGAGGGACAACAAATAGTCTGAACCAAGACATCGCTTTGTACTCTGGGAACCTTGCCCACAATTTTCCTATATTTGATAGACTAATTATTAGATTTATCAATAAAATAATCTGTCACGTAAGGCTTGTGTCACGTGGACGCGCATACAGTTTTGTCGTCATTACTTACAACTCCACATGGCGGCGGCAGAGCCAACGCACTGGAGCTTTAAGTAGCAGCCGATACAATAATGTCCAAAATGCTCATATGGCAATTAAGATGACATAGCGTTTCTAAGGAAGAATAAAAAAAAAAAAATACGGAAAACTACCAAATATCCAAATTTGAGCGCATGGAACAAATGCAATTTGGGAATTTTAGCTTGAATAGAAATAATTGCCACTTGTCTTACTAATTAGGGCCTACATTTCCCAGAACTCCCCATAGCAATCCCCGGAGAACTTGCATGCACTTGTTGCTGTTTAACTATTAAACTAAAAAGGGTATTTATCTGGTTGTAGTAGTTTATAAACTCTGGATGATGTTCATAATTATCTAGCCAATCAAAACAAACTATATTCTATATCTTTTAGTCCTCTGGTCTGTTTCGGGCGTTTCTTCCACAGAGAGGTGAAGTTATGTGTGAGCACATTTAACTAAACATTGTTTCTGCCTCTGTCCTAAGAAGGTTAGGATATTATTTTTTAGAAAGTAAGTTTTGAAACAGGCCTTTATAATACTACACTGTCCAAATAACTGTTTCCAGGATGGTGTGTGTGTAGTTTTACCTTCGATTCTTTCGGAGCTAGAGCAGCCGCAATAGGAGCAGCAGCCGCGGCCACAACACAGGGCTCTGCCGTAGCTCCCTCTCTTCTCGCCTGTGCCTTCTCCTCTTCTTCTTCCTCTCGAGCACCTTTACCCTCTTTCTCCGGCCGACTTTCAGGCTTCTTCTCCCCGGAGGAGGACGCGTAGTTCCATATAAGATAAGCGACTCCCCCCGCGATAACGACGGAGGTGCCGAGGACCCCGGCTTCCTTCAAACCGAGCATGGTGCTCAACCGCCGGGTTGTGCTTTCCAACCTGTTGCTGTTTACGCCATTGTTGTACTTCCAGTGAAGCTTTTACTTTGCGTCCACCTTGTTGTTCCTCGACTCAACAAGTGGATTAGCAGACCGGAAGCGGAGGAGGAACTCCTCAAAACGATGTTTCCGGAATGAAGTGCGTCGCTTTTGTTGATGCAGCGTTACAATCTCACCGCATGAGGGCGCCATTATTTAAAATAATCAATTATAAACTCTTAGCTTTTTAACAAACATGGAATCAATCAAGTAATTAGAAACAGTTACTCAAGTACGGAATTGAGGTACTTATAGTTTGAGTATTTTTCAGCTACTTTATTCTTAACAATTGAAGTTACTAGTTATTTTGCATACTAAGATTTAACACGATGCAATTTCAGTGCACAAAAATCATTAACTTGAGTAATGTGCCTTATCTTTTGTTAAAATGTGACAATGTGCCAATGCTGTAAGAATACTCCATCTTGTTTTGACTCCAGTGACGTTTCAAGCATTTTATAAAAGAAAATTCACAATTCTAGTGTAGGAAACTCTTTCCTCGAGTACTTTTACTTGCCACTTAATGCTTAAGTATACTGCCTTGTACTGCCAATACAGTGAATACTGGGTCCGAATACTTTCTCCACCACTGATTTTAACCAGTGGTTAAAGAAGTAGGCTAATTTAGATACTTTTATTACTCATGGGCTTAAGAATGGCAAGACAAATCATTAAATGGTAACAAAATGCATGTAGGCCTACCATAAACAGATTTGGGTGTTGGTTGGGGTTTTCTATACAGACGACAGATCCCTGCAAAGGTTTGAAATAACGAGTTGTGTCCTCACAAAAGACAAGACAGTCCACATTGTGAAGTCAACCCTTTCCTTACTCAAACCTGCAATGTTGAAGTCAGGAGTAGGCCTAAAACACGAAGGTGACGCGCTCATTAAATACATTAACAAATGAAAGAATCCCAGTTATACAACAGATGCATAATGAGGGAAAATCAACTTAAATCAAACTATTTATCAAATCAAAAGGTATTTCCCCCCAATGAATGAACTTGATTTAACCTGGATGAGAAAAAAAAAAAGCCCTCCTTCCTTCCTACCCATCATGGTTTGAAAGGTGCTGCCTGGTTGGTCCTCTTCATCGGCACCCTCTCCTGCTTCTTAGGAGCACTCAGGAGCCAGGCCTGGAGCCTGCTGTCATCCCGCGTCACCCCGAGACTCTTCTGGGTCCGAGCCCGCAGTGAGGGAGGCCTCTTTCGCTGCCCAGGCCCAGTTTCCTGGACCTGATCTGCCCCGGAGCTGGAGGACTCCACTGTCTCGGCCTGTCGATGCCTCCTGGACTTTGGCGCCTCCCGGAAGTTGTTGTAGCTCTTCTGCTTGATGGAGGACAGGAGCCTGGCCCTGCTGCTGCTCTCGGCCTCAGCGTGCTTCTCCATCTCATCCTCATCATCATCATCACCACCACCACCACCACCACCACCCCACAGACTTCTTGCCTTTGTTCTCCTGTGAGAAAGTCTTCTGCTGCCAAGTGATGAACTCTGACATGCAGTCTTTCAGTTGGGCGGAAAATTTCCGATGGGTCATGGTGGCCTGGCAGCTGACCTCCACCGTGGCCTCCTTGAGCTGCTCGTAGTGGTTCTGGATGTTGGACAGCTCCTCCAGGATGTCTGCAGAGAAGAGCTCCTGGACGGCTGTGCTCCTCCCAATGAACTCTGTACACACGGCGTCCCTCTTTGGCTTCATCTGCTTTTGGAAGCTGAGAAAATGAGGCATGGCTGTGTAGTGTATGGCTTTGGTTGCAACAAGCTTTTCGTATATGTAAACAACATCTTGATGCCCATACTTCAATGAGTCCTTGAGAAACTTCTGGATTGTAGTCCAGTCCCTCAGAGCGAGTCTAATCTTCACTGGTGGAATGGCAAGTTGTGTGTGGTACAAACCAAACATCAAATACAAGCCTCCCACCCGAACCTGGTAGCTGTATGGAGGCAGGAAGTACTTGACAGCTGTGGCCAGCGCTACTCTACAGAATCTCTTCAGCTCAGCCACACTGGGGATGCCTCTGAAAACATCTGAGAAGCTCATTTCCCTCCAAATGGCTGAGAACAACTCGTACCTGACTGAGTCAGCGTGCTGGAAACGAGCCAGAAGTTGCTCCACATCTTCTGTCAGAGGATCGTAGAAGAAATCAGAGTAAACCGGCGGCTTACGAGGCATCCTGCGCGCAAAACAATAACCTCAGATATTACTGACACTCTGAAAGAGCGCTGAACGGATTCAAGGCAGGTGAGGCTCGTCATTGGCTAATTACCGGAGAACTACGCCCACGAGTGGAAGGAGCCAATCATGGCGATTAACCATCAGGTGTGCTTTACCTGGGTGTTAAAACACGAGGTAATGCCTCGAAAATCGGTGCGGATTAATTCGATAACAATAATTATAATCCCCAAAGTTAACTTCATAACCTATATGTTTACTTTTTGCAGCATAGCTCCTCATTCTATTATTTGCCTATATTGAGCGCCACTGAATTAGATCCTAAAACATAATTTTAGGATCTTTTAGTTCTACAAGTTGCAAATTCCTCAAAATTGGCTTTTTGTCAGTGTATGCATGTGTAGCATAGTGTTTTATCAAGCTGGTTTATAAGATTTTTGTTATAAAATTATATTTACCTGCTTTCATTCTGGAGATTCATAGTCTGTTTTTTTAAAAGGGATCATTTTAACTGATGTGGAAATTATGTGCACGTTTGCAATCAATATTACATATACCCCCAGGGGGCTCCACTTGCCATCTTTCTTTTTTTTTTTTACTTAAAAAATGAAACATCAACTGCATATTGATTGCAAATTCAACCTTTAAAAAATAAACCTAATGCAGTTGAAGTAGTAGAGTAGTAGCCATCTCGTTAAATGGAAACACAGAGGCCATGTCATTAAGAGTTTTATTAAGACTTAACAAAAGGAGACACCTGTTTGGTCTTAAAAACATGCATTGGACAGAATTCAATTTAAGAATTTAAATTATTTGCTTGAATTTAGACCAACACAGGGACTGAAAAAATAAAGATTCTTTAACATTGCATCTTGGCAGCTGATTGGAAGTGAAGAGACGGTTAAAGGAAAGCAAACAGCCAGAGTAGGTATATCCTAATACTCAGACCCAAGAAATATTAAGGACAGTTCTCCCAAAATTTAACTTTGAGTTACTTTGCAAAAGTAGCTTGTTTCCCTAACTGCATAATTAACATTAAGGAAAATGCAACACCAACATGGCACTGAATTAAATGAAACTGTGAGGTCTTGAAGTCAGTAGGGACATGATTTTAATGATTTAGTTGAAACAATGGATTAAAAGTTTGCTGGATCTACCAAACAATCTAATTTCATATTTTATAGACATTTAAAGAGGTTTCTGAATGCAGCAACTCTGTGAAAACCTGATACGTTACAGGAGGACAATAGAGGAGAACATTTTGATAAAAAAGAGCACCAGGTAACAGCGAAGAAAAAGCATTTCCCATTCATCTGACCATTTAATGAAAAAAGAACTCTGATTTCACTGTGACCTCAGAGGGTCACGGGTAAAAACAAAGTTAAAACGAAACCTTTTAAGAAACAATCTAATTTTGCTGAGCTACAAAAAGTTAATATCAGTGGAACTGTCCTTTAAATACTCTCTCTTCTGTACTTTTAACACCACAAATTAATGACATAGAAGAGCAGAGGGGAGCTTTTGGTTTCACGTATTTATATGAATGGCCATAACAAAAAAGTTCAATTTAACTTGAAACATAAAAAAGAGAAAAGCTTATGATTTCTTGGTGAGAGTATCCTATGGCCCCTCTGCCTGATGTGTTGCTTCCCTCTGACTACCAGCCTCCTTTTCCTCCCTTCTTCTTCTTCTGTGGTGCCTTCTTGCGTGTGGCCCCCGAGGCTGCAGGTTTCTGCTGCCGTGGGGGGACCACGTTGCTGGCGGCGGCTGAAGAGGAGCCGGATGCAGACCCTGGTCTGGGGGAGGTAGGGGGACTACTGGCTGTCTTACTGGCATCCCTAAACAGAGGAAGAGCAAAAACCGTGTGAGAGATTGCTCTCAAGGAAATATTTGTTAATTCTGGGAACATTTTGAACCTGTAATACCGGTAAACTCTTCAAACAAGTTGAAATGAGATTTGGAAAACCTTATGCCACGTGTCATTCTATGCCCTTCAAGTACTTTCAAGGAAATACGTATTTGTTTGTTTTTTTGTTGTAAGATGAGAAGAAGCCCTTGGGCAAAAGGCACCAAACCCCCAAATGCTCGGTGCAATCATCCATGTGCTCACTCTGATATCTCTCCATTAGTGCATGTATAAGTCCTGTTGGTGCATGTGTGTGTATTTCGGGCCTGTCTGTGTGTAATTGGCAGTCAGTTGACGCTGCCTGACATTTCCATGTATAGAGATATTTCTGACCGTCTTAGCACATGGTTTTCTACTTTGGCCTAAATTACACACAAGCCGTTTCTTCTGCACAGCAGCTGGACATTTCCACTGAGGATTCATTGGCAGGGAAACAAAAGGACAATTTTGAGTGCTTTACCTCCATTAGAGGAGTTGATTGTGGGGTTTCAATTACAGGAAATTGCACCCAGACAACTTCACTCGAAAGTGATGTGCATACTCACAATTCGGCCGAAGCTCCTGCCGTCGCTCCCTGTGTGCCTTTTCCTATTTGCTCCTTCTTCTTTCCCTTCTTCTTGCCTCTGTAGTAGGAACGCTCCTTCATGGGCATCCACCTCTCAGGGTCAGGGGTGCCTTTCGGGTCGTAGTTCTTGGGCAGTTTGCCTAAAAGAAAAGAAAGAAATCACTGAAGTGTGGCGCTCAGCACAGTGTGAGTAAATAAATGAGACGCCTCTGTGGTCATTAACTACTTTCATTTCTCAACTAAATACCGGTAGTCAATTAAACGCTGGGCCTCTGATAGTGGCCGGGGTCAACACAGACAAATATAGGCCCGCCTTAAATTAAGGCTGGGGAAAAATGAGCGTGGATAATCTCTTAAGAGCCTTTCACATAATGTGCATTCAAGTTTACCGTAATTTACATTTCTACCAATTTAACAGATTCAACACTATATTCATGCCGTTTTCCAGGATTATGGTATGCCTACTCATGTAAAGTATTAATATCCTACCGGTATTTTAGAAAATGCATATTATTAATGGTAATATGCGTCACTGAGCCAAGTGTAGTTTGTAGTAACGTACCAATAGATGGTAGTAGCTACACAGGATGTGACACAGGTCTCATTTAGTGCTAATGTCAGACTTTGTAGTATTATCTTAAAAGTGTCATACAAAGATGTCATTGCTGCAAAGATAATATAACTCAATGGACTATTGTAACAGAGGAAATAGAGACTTAGAATAGTAATTGCTTGTTTTACTTTAAAGGTCCCATGACATGGTGCTCTTTGGATGCTTTTATATAGACCTTAGTGTTCCACTAATACCATATCTGAAGTCTCCTTCCCAAAATTCAGCCTTGGTGCAGAATTACAGCCACTAGAGCCAGTCCCACAATGAGCTTTCCTTAGTATGTGCCATTGTCTGTTGCTTTTGAGGAGAAGGGAAGGAGGGGGTGGGGGTGTGGTCTTGACCAACTGCCACTTTTCTCGCGGTAACCTTGCCCCTTACGACCTCATAAGGGGCAAGATTCCAGATTGGCCCATCTGAGCTTTCATTTTCTCAAAAGGCAGAGCAGGATACCCAGGGCTCGGTTTACACCTATCACCATGTCTAGCCACTGGGGGGGCCATAGGCAGGCTGGGGGAACTCATTAATTTAAAAAAAAACATCATACAGTGAAATTTTCATGAAATGGGACCTTTAAAAATTCTTGACAGCAAGTGCTATTTAGTATTATTTTGAAAATAATCTGTCCCCAAAACAATGTTTGATTAATGGGATACCTCTCTTTTTCTTCTTCTTCTTTTTAATCTCTCCTTGGCTGTAAAGAGAACACAGACGTATTAAAGGAAGTAAAAGCTCATGCTTCTCACTCTGCTCAATACATTTTTAAACACAAAAACAGGTATTTAAATCCAGAAAATGTTGTGAACATAATGCTGATGTTGAGTAATAAGGGGTTTACATTTGTTCTTTGGGAAGGTTTTCTCCTGGGACCTTAGCAGCTTTTTTCCTGACGTAGTTGGCTCCGTGAGAGTTCTCCAGCTCGTCCACGTCCACATTTAAGGCCATTGTGTCTGCGGATGGAAGGTGCTTGCTGAGGCTGGAGAGGACTGCTAAGGACACAACTGTTTTGACACAACTCTTGAAATGTACACTTTAATGTGCATAATTGTCCTGATGTCATCTGAGAGTCCTAGGCTAAACCCTTTTACATTGTCATTGCTAGGAAGGCGCTAGGCTCGTTCGAGATGAACTGCGCCTCGCCTGTAAAGTGGACGGGAGCAGGCGCAGCAGCCGGCGGCTGGTGACAAAAATACACTCTCACATGTCAATAATAGACAATAAATAGACACAACCTGGGTTGTTAATTTCTTAACAACCCAGGTTGTCTCTTCATATTCCTTGTTTTATCTGATCGTCAATCCAAAACAACAATCTTCATATATCCCTAACAACATTCTCACATTTGAGTAACTAAAATCAGTAAAATGTTGGTGTTTTTGCTTGAAAATGATTGACAATTAACCAAGCACCAAATTGCAAATTACCAAAAAATAAATAAACAAGTAAATAGCTTATAGTAATAGTGTAATACAGTAATATAATAGTGTCTTCCATCATTTTAAAAGGTCAAAGGATACGATTTGGCTTTATCCGTGTCCACCAAAGAATACGCCGAGATGAGTTGTGCCAGTGTGTGGATGTCGTTGGTGTTTTGCCTGTTTCAAGAAAATTAAACAAAGTTAGCTTCATTGTTGGTCAACAACTGACCAACACAAAAACTGGACAGTTTAAAGGTTGCACATTCACTCACAGATGTGCTGCACAAATATGTAAGTGATTAATACTTTGCCTTCACATAGTTTAATTTGTTATCTATTAATTTCAGTTTTTACTGCTCTATATGCATATTGGAATGATGTGTATTAAGCTGTTTAACCTGATAAACATATGAGCTGCTCTACATCATGCCGACAAGACATTCATCGACATAATGCATTCCCTAGCCCCTTACCATCACAACTAAATGCCTAACCTTAACCCTTACCTAATTCTAACCCTAAAACCAAGTGTTAACTCTCAAACAGCCCTTTAAAGTCGTAGAGTCCAGCATTTTGGCACACGCATGCACACGCGCACACACACACACACACACGTAACTCACTTCCACAGCTGCTCCAGATCACTAATGGCTTCTTTTTTCCGTCCGTACTTCAGTTTGAAATTGGCAGCTTCTCGTACAAGTGCCAAGTGTGCAGCAGATCCGGGCTGTGGAGGACGAAGGCAGGCTGATTACACAGTGGAAACAGTCAGATGTCAAGACCGAGTTCATGTGTGGCCGTGTCTTGTCAGATGAAAGGATTAGCCACAGCCTCAACTACAGTATAAGTGGCGATTGGCAGCATTTGTTGTTAAAATTGGACTTCTTCCCTGCTTTGATTTCTTTTTCTATGAAGCACTCTATGCTGTAATGTTTCTGTACTGCACTTTGTAAAGTTACCCATCAATCAAATACAGAGGGTTTAAGTGACAGTGTATTGTTCCCTGAGAATGGTTGATACATTTTGAGTGTCTGCAATTCACTTCAATTTTATTTATAGCATCAATTCATAACAACAGTCATCTCGAGACACCAGATAGAGCAGGTCTAGACCACACTATAATTTACAAGGACCCAACAGTTCTAGTAGTTCCCTCCAGATCAAGCAACATTGGCGAGGAAAAACTCCTTTTTAGGAAGAAACCTCGGACAGACCCAGGCTCTTGGTAAGTGTTTGGTTGTAATGAAAAGTGGCAATAACAGTCACAGTAAAAGATAATGGAACAGTGACTAAATATAGTAGTTTGTATTAGTTCATGGCATTGCAGGGACTGCACAACATTACAAGGCACAGCAGAGCAACAGAGAAATTGGCTATCGCTGCCCAAGTTGGCTACCCAGTTCACAGGAAGTCACAGAAGAATCACTATTGTGTTATGTCAACTTGAAACAGATTTTTGTGAGTTCAAAACTGAACATCGGCCACAAACCTGTTCAGACTGGTAGTGCTCAATAGCTTGTTTGAAAATCTCAATAGCGCTGTCAATGTCTTCTTCGTGGGAGTACATCGTTACCAGAGCTGAAATCTGAGGAGTCAATGACACAGTTTAGATGAACGCTTTGAGAGTTGACTGAAGTGGAATAAAAAGAGTTTACACAGTTACCATCATTGCAATACAAAAATGGTCAGAGGTGTATCTAAACAGGTTATAGTTTTCATTTTAGACCTACCATCCCTGATTTGTGCTTGAACTCTTCAATGGACCTTAGAACATCACAAGCTTTCGTTACATGACCTGAGGACCAAAAGAAAGACCCCAAAACACAAGTATTACAACACAAATGCAGCTATCATGAACATATAAAAGCCCAGGTTACATATCAGCATTAAAATCACTAGAAACTAATGCTTATTTCTTGAAAACTGAAGTTTGAGGCATCAATCCTTTTGGAAAATGTCATTCTTCCATTAAAAGTTGTACGTTCTTCTTGTTCATGTAGTAGTCTGATTAAAAACGGAATACAAATTTAAGAACAAAACATGCTTTAAATTTGACAAAGATATGCATGTGTTTATTATAGGAAACTGAAATAGGAGAGTAGAATCTGACCATGTAACATAATAGCTGTAAAGATATGCCAGTACCTTGGATTAAATAGAGTTGTGCCATTGTCAGTTTGATGCCAGATGCACTCTCCGGATGTTGGTCTGAGAATTGCTGAGAAGAGAAAAAAAAAAAAAAACACAGTCATTCAGCATGATTGAAAATACAAAACACTGAATGCACTTAAAACAACTACTGGCATCATTTTACACTAAAAAAAGAACTAAATATATATTTGAGAATCCTGCTTAACAGACCAATTAGGCTTGGTATGGATGCATGAGGTCCTAAACAAATCTAAAATCATATTAGTATTACTTATTCCAGTCACGTCTTACACTTAGACAGTGGGCAGTGTGTGTCAGTAACTGAAAAAGCATTTGCTGAGTGTTTAAAAGTGTCTGTCAATCCTATATGTACATAAATTGTTTTAGTATGGATAGCTCATGTGGGAATGAAACATCAGCAATGTTGGTGCCTTACTTTACCAGAAAGAAAAGTAGGAGGTTTTTGTTTGTTTATAGGATGAGAGTGAGACAGACGGCAGTGTTGGTTATTTCTACCTGGAGCAGCTCGATGGCCCTGCTGTGCTGCTTCTCCCTGCACAGTTGAGCAACCTGTATGAGGACCGGCCGCGGGTGGCCCGGATTCTGAGACTGAAGACTGGATGATAGTTTCCTGCACTGGTCCGCCTGTTGACGGCGCACAGATGCACCAACAATGATCAGTTAAGAAATCTAAAATTCTGGAAAACCAGCCATTAATTACTGTTATCTTCGTAATGTGAACCCTAAGAGTTTTTAGCTACCTGGTTAGTGTACATGGCCAGGAGGGCTTTGTTGAAGTCAATGGCCTGCAGCTGCTTCTTCGCCAGCTTGTATTCAACACCTTCAGCGTTTGTCAGTTTCACCTTCTTCTTAGAGTCAAACACGTTTTGGTCCTATGAAAACACACAGAGCTAAAATGAAAATACGCTTCTTCCAATTGGAATTTGGCTTTCACATCTGTGTATAGTTGTTAACGGGTTATTTCTTTTACAGTGCATTATATTCAGTATTTTGGACATGCGGTGCACATTGGAAAGTGAGTAAGTCTGAGGTTTACAGTCAGATGACAATGATACTTTGATGATGAAATGTTTTAGTTGGTAAGATTGTCACACACCCACCTTGTTTATTGTAATGATATTGTTGGCAGTCACAGCAAGCAGCCCTACATCTGATGGCCTGCAATTTAGAGCATATCTATTTGACATCTGCACTGTACTACTGACACATACTACTAAAAAAAAAAAAAAAGCGCAACTTATGATTGTAGTTTGGAAATGGCTGTTTAAAAGGTTCCTGGCACAAATGTATACACACTGTGAGTACCATCACAACACAAATTCAAAACAGAAAACAACACTATTTGAACCTGTGCTACATTCACTTCATCTGCTTCTGAGATTAAGTTAAATGTGATGATTCCTGCACTCACTTGAGCTTGATGACCTGGTTGTAGAGCTGCAGCGCATCGTCTGTCCGACCTTGTAATTGCATGATGTACGCCATCTGAGAATGGATGACGGCCAGCTCTGACTCAATGTCTTCCTCAGTCACATCCTGAAAAGGGACCAAACAGCAATCAGAAGGATTATGATGGGGGAATTCATACAAGCATGGACATCGATTGCAAATTGAACAAAAACACCATAATTCCTATTTGATCAATTTCTAGTGTGAATGTTTTCTTCTCACATCATCATCTCCCTTGGTAACATCTCAACGCAAACATCAATATCAAATCCAGACTATTTCTGGAAATCAAAAATTGACTTCACTCAACAGATAAAAAAAAGAAAAGATTAATGACTTCCATAATTGTTTTAAATTATATCAGCTAATACTAGGGGTGAATGAAAAAAAAAAAAAATAGCATAGTATTGCAATATTTACTGTGGCAATACTGTATCAATACAGAGACGCCAAGAATCAATCTATTATTATATATGTGTTGGTCAGTTTGTCTAGATAATCCCATTTTGCAGCAATAAACTTGAAGTGAGATGAATAAACAGAAATGTTAACGTTTGCTTTTGGGGACATAATTAGAAAAAAGGTAATGAATTGGAATATATCGCAGAATATTGCAATATGTCTAAAATCGCAATAATATCATATCGTGACATAAGTATCGTAATGATATCGTACTGCGAGGCCTCTGGTGATTCCCACCCCTAGTTAATACACTGTTATTATTTTCTTTCTTTCAAGATCAATTTACAAAAATGTTAAGTTCCACAAAGTGTGTAACATCATCTCTAATTCATCTTCCACTGTCTGATGAAGATGTTACAAATTAAAACTCTCAATTTCCTTGAAAATGGATGAGATTTGATGAATTATAATTTAGAAGAAAAACAAAAAGCAACACTCACAGAATCATCTGCCAATGAGACTCTGCAAAGCTCTGTGAAAGAAAAGCAATCAGTTCAATTTAAAATCGAGAATGAATGAAACAGCAACTTGACAGAGAAGGCAGAACAGAATGGGACTGACCCTCTGCTTGTCGTAGTTTATTGAGCGCCTCTGTAAGCTGTCCTTGGCCAATCAAAGCGCAGGCAGCATTGTAGCACAACTCATACGTGGACTCGGGAAGACCTAGATCTTCCTGCAAAAGAAATTATAACAAGTTAAAATCCATATAAAACAATAATTGCACAGTAATTTGCCTGGCGACACATTCAGTCCACTCTAGTAGTTTATGTTGTTCCTTATCCGTTTCAAGACTGAAACAAAGACCTGGTCAGCAACACGGAAAAGCTAATAAACTACAGCACAATGGCTTCAAAAAGTCAAAAATAAGAAGTTTTTAGGCGTGCTTACCAACGGAGCTTCCTCCCACTGACTCATAGAAGCCACCACAGCAGCGAGGTTGGTCTTCCTCTCCTCCTCGTACTCATCCTGGGAATTCCTGATCAGATCTGTGTAGACACTCTTGCAGTCATCGTATCGCTCCAGTCTGTACAACTGGAAAAGGAAAAGAGAGACAGCTCCAATCAAAAAGAGTGTTTCAGTGTCAAATCAATGTCCAAATGTGGTTTCAAAAGGTTCTTGTGTTCTATATAACCTATATCACATGTTACATGGTTGGATAGGAAGATATTCATTATTAATACTCAGCAGTTCCACGCCAAAAACATACACAGCATTTTAAGAGCTCATATCCTACATTGTAAGGACAAATTGTGTGTTCTGTAAGATGCTCCACATCAACAAGGGGGTGGGCAGGAACCCTGCTTTCTTTTCCCATTTCCCAAGGCTCAAAAGTATACCGTCTAAAAATCAGAAGCATCCAGCAATATTATGGTGTTCTTCAGCCTTACCACTTGACCGTAGAGCTCCTTCAGCTTGTCTGTCTGTTCAGGAGCAGCCTCGATGGTCTTCAGGGCACTCTCCACTCTGTTCAGCCGGTACTCGCAGTACGCCTTCTCAAACACAACTTCACTGAGAAAGACGAGTAATACAAATAATTTCAATAAGGAGATGGAACCAACAGCAGGAAAGGGAAGCAAATAATGTAAGCAAGTAATGTTATTTATATGTGTAAAGCATGCGACAAGCATGGCAAAGCTTTCATTAAGTCATAATATTCTTTAAGCGTTTTGACAGCAAACCAAATGACATGGTTTTATTTGAATAATTACTTTGTCGATATTTTTTTAACACATTAGATAAAGCTACAGAGCTTATGCTCCTTCAGTATGGAACTGGTGTTTTTTGCTGATTCGAGGTTTGCAGATACACTGTTTAAAAAAGAAAAATTCAAGATATTTTGTTTTGCATTTGTATGTGTATATATGTGTCATGTACATTACATGTCATTTAGCTGAAGCTTTTTTTATCCAAAGCGACATACAATTGCAATATATCAGAGGTTGCACGCCTCTGGAGCAACTAGGTGTTAAGTGTCTTGCTCAGGTTGGCTGATGTATCGCAAAAAACCCCAAAATATTCCATTTACAATCACTTGACAGTGCGTTAACCCTAACATTTGACAAGCGGAAACCAATGAACAAAGATTGCTGCATGCATTGCTTGATAAAAAATAAATTATTCAAGAAATAATGTCCTGCCTGTTTAATCAGATAATTGTTCCAGTGCAAGTACTAATAATGCACATTTACTAATCAACACGTGTACAAGTTATGAACATCATCACACAATTAGTTGATTACCTGCCGAGTAGTTTTGAATGTGTGTTCATTACATTCAGAGCCTCTTTAAAGCTGCCATTCTGAACAAGACAAACTATTTTACAGTGAAGGGCCGTCACATCGTCCCTGTTTTCTTGCAGAACTGCGAGAGAAGAGGACACAAACACAGCAGATCAAAGAACAGAAGACAACGACACACTGAGATACTACAGACTGAAAACAGCAGTATTAGAAGAAGAATCAGCCATCAATAAACGTGTCTAACGGTTTGGTAACAGCTGACTAAAAGCTGGTTAGCTGGTGACCACGATCAGTTAGCTGCAAGGCTAGGGACACGTCACTAATCAGGGAAGCAATGGGGTATTTTTGGAGCACAATATTAACTTATAACTTTACATAAACCCAACATAGAACAGTTGGATTTGTAGCGACAACACGTAAGTATACAATTATGAGCAGAACTTTGGTATATAAAGATAACTACGTTTTTGAGAGACCTGACATGTAGACGTCTAACTACCGTTAGCATAGCCACATGCTAACAGCTGTCATGCAACTGGCCCTAGCTTAGCCAGTAAACTCCGCTGATTGGAGGCAGAAGATATGGACCGTATGTCTACTGTCTGACCGACGCTCCGGTTTCGTTTGAGAGCAACAATGACAGACGAAAGTACCTACTTTTAGTTAGAGCTTTAAGGGCTCTTGTAAAGTCTCCATTCTGGCCGCAACGGTTAACTTCAGTCCACAGCGAAGCCACCGAGACCCCTGCGCTCGCCATCTTCGCTGAATGGGCTCATAGTCGGCGGAAGCAGAACGTCTACACTACCGGGTCAAGGAGGATTGTATTTATTAATTTTAAAATAAAATAAATAGCAAATACATAAAACAAAGATTAGTGATGAACTACAACGTGTTTCAGTGTTAATGAAAAGTAGATATTTTGGTGATGTTAGCTAGCTGTAAGGGTTTTCACTTGGCAGTGACGCACGCAAATGATGCCTTCATAGCCAACTTGTAAATTCGGCTTCCCACAGTAGGCAGTAGGAAGTTACTACAGCGGTTATTGGCTCCATCTAGCTATCAATCTATCTATTAGAGTTGTGTAATTAATCAATTTTTATCCCGATTTCGATTTTGGCTCCTAAGGATCACAAAAACAATTTAATCGAGAATTTGTTTTTATGATTATATTACACAAGTCTGTGTTGTGATGGGGAATTAAAAACGTTCAACAGCAAAAGTATCAATTGAAATTTCACAGTTCAACGTGTTTTCACTGATGATTTGTTTAACTGTTTTACTGTAACATGTTTCCAAAAGTCAATGAATCATCAGGTTAAATAATCGCGGCCTCAACACTCAATAAATTCCGACATTTCTAGTAGCTCCGGAAGGCAGCACGACAAGCAGGATTGGAGGTTCGTTCAGACTCGGTTGAACTCGACAGCCGAAGAAGGGGGCACTGTTGTCATTCGTCAGGGCTGTCGAGCTTTTGTCCAGGAGAAATGGCTGGGATTAAAGGTAAGACATTTCCACTTTTCGTTTACTTCCGAAAGCCTCTGAATTCCAGCTCAGTTTATATAACCTTAATTTAAAGACATTTGGACGCGTTTGTCACGTCCAGCTAGCTAACGATAATGTAAAGTAGTCAGTCGCAGGGCCAATACAGTCGTTAGCATTATATAGCTAGCTAGCTGAATAGCCTTCCTTCTCTGGGCTAGAAGCAGCCGGTATTTAATGTACACAATTCACTGCATATCAACGTTAGTTGACACACTGCAGCCATGTAACGTTACATTATAATACCGAATTTAATGCCATTCCGTTTCAATAGTATAATAACGCAGTAGTTACCGTTATAATGCCAATGTTAGCTGCACCTTAACTTCAGTAACATTAACGTTAATTACAGTCGCTGATTGAGATGCTGTGCTTTTTGCAAGTGAGCTTCTTGGATTTATTGCTGTTAACAAGCAACCACGCTGACTGTATTGCTTTCAGAGTTTAACATAATGCCCTAATAGCATGCCTTAGATTCCAAATGTCGCTGTTACACGTGAAATCAGCTGATTCATCACATGGTAGCTAACGTTACAGTAGGGGCCCTGCTGCTACGATGTGATTGTTGAGGGTCTTGGGATACACACGTACAGAATTAGCGAGAAGCTATGTGATATTTCCCATGATGATATCCTCTCCTCTGCTTCTCTTGTAGCTCTCATCAGCCTGTCTTTTGGAGGAGCCATTGGCCTCATGTTCCTCATGCTAGGATGTGCCCTCCCTGTGTACGAGTAAGTACACACACACACACACACACACACACACACACACACACTATGTGAGCATGATATTGAGTGTGTGAGGGACACTTGGCACACAGATGCACATTGAGTGATCCCATCACAGGTTTAGGGTTTTAGAAATGTGAATGCAGATCTGGATTAACCTGCTTTGGGGTTCCCTAATACTAACCCTCCACACGATGAGACCAAGACGGGTGTAAAATAAAGTTAGGTTTTTACTCTGACACCTAGTTCTTACCGTTCAGTGACTTTTGTTTAGTATTTTATGGTGGAATATTACATGCCCTCCAGGTTTATTTGGTATATTATTATTATTTTTTTAAATATATTTGGTAATTTGAACATTGTTTTCAGAGCAGTGACATAACATTTTCCATATGATTGAAAAAATAATATAGGAATATAAGGGTTATTTCTGTAAGTGAATGTACAACAGTCTCATCCACACTGCTTTTCTGTTTTTCATGGATGTGGCTAGGTAAATAGCTGAGAAACTGGCCCCATTCTTCATCTTGTAAACAAAGCTCTGATTGGTTGACTGTTTCTCAAACCAGCTGAAACTGCAGCCATTTGGCAAAACACCAGAATCCTATTTGAATTCAAAGGTCTGACACCAGGCTAATATGTAAGCATAATGTCCGCTGAAATAACGACAGTCTTAAAACTGGATTTCGACACCATAGAGGATCACAATTTTGCGTGAATTTACAAAAAACATCAAGGAGTGGCCGGGGTTTACCCAGTCTAGCATATCACACCTCTCCAGTGTGGTTGGTTGGAAACAGCTGATTTGCCTATTCAAAAAATGTGACACCTGGAACTACAGCCTAAGATTTGCCTCTTGTAATTTAATCTCATTTCCATTTCAGTCATTTTCATTATACTAAACTGCAGCCTCAGTCCGGCAGAGTGCAGGGCAATAATGCTGTACATCTATTAGTGATATTTATCAGCAAAGTCTGACTGATATTATCAACCAATTTGAGCTTATAAATCGGTGTCTGTATAATATTTTACATTTTGTTGTTTGTGTTGTTGGTTACTAACCGTAAGGTTTAATGTTTAAAACTCACTGTTATATACATTGTTAAGTTAAACTGTTCAACTCTATAATAGCCAAATGTAAGAGACCTTGTTTAGGTTAAAAAAACAAAAAAACAATTCGTTATTAGGTTGTAGAAATGCAGCTCCTCATAAAATACACTAGTGAAGTAAGGTGAAGTGCTGAAACGCCTTCAATTCAATTGACTGCATCGCTTCACGTGTGTGTGTTTATCTCTCTCTCTCTTTCCAGCAAATACTGGCCTTTGTTCCTCCTCTTCTTCTACATCCTCTCTCCCATCCCTTACTGCATCTCACGGCGGGTGGTCGACGACACAGACTCGGCAAGTAACGCCTGCAAAGAGCTGGCCATCTTCCTCACGACGGGCATCGTCATCTCAGCCTTCGGCCTGCCCATCATCTTCGCAAGAGCTGAAGTAGTAAGTCACAGAAGCTTCTTTGTGCAGTTTACAGTAATGTCAAGAATATGGAAACAGATTTGTAGTAATATTACTTTTAAAAGCTACATATTGGTTCAACCAATATCTTTTCGACATATAACAACAAATGCAAAGTGTAACATCAAAACCACAATAATTTACATATTTTTGCCTCCTGGAAAAATGGTAATTGAAAGCATACATAAAGTAGAATGTCACCACACAAAGCCACCTTTCCTCTCATTATAAACCTGGAACTTCATCATCACTTAATCTGTCAGTTTTCGTAAGACACTGTGAGTATCGTTTGCTGGCTCAATTTTGACATTTCAGAAACTTGTGAAGCTCAAAATAAGTTTTTCACTTTCTGTCACTTTTTTCCTCATGTTCTGTCTCCCCCAACAACATCCTGTTTTACAAGAGCTTGATTTAATTACAGAAGCAAGAAGACACAAGCTGATACTAACTAAGTCTGGAAAGTACAAAATAAAATTATATATTAGAAAGTATAAAGTGTATTAAGTAAATGCAAAGCCTGATATAACGTCTTCCTCAGTGCCATATAGCTCCATTGCTCCAAAAAGTATTCTACACATCAGTGAGTCACAGTGTTGCATGTTCCTTCTTTGCCATGAACACAAACACTGTAGTTTATTTTGACAAGATCCCACATACCTCGTCCTGCTGCCCTGAATACTCACTAGAGCACCAAATGTGGATTAAACCACAGCTGAAAATAATCCCCAACAAATGCACTGTCCTTCTGTTTGAGTAATGTTTGCTAAAAAGTACACTGAGCTCCTGTTTTAGGGAAATTATTTGTCCTTTTTGGGCTCCAGCAGCAGGCAGTTTGATTGGTTAAAATGACCACAGAGCAGAGGAGCTGACAGGGCAGACAGATGCACCAGCTGCAGGAGGACATGATTAGCATTTAGCTAGTGGCTGCTGTTAATGTGTCAACCCACTGTGTTTCCTGAATATACAACTGTAGAGCAGCATGTGGAAGTGATTCTGTGAAACTGTTGCTCTTGACACCCGCTAGAGTTTGGCCTAAATATGCACTGCAGCCTGGCAGCGTGTACAGCAGCATTTGTTAACCTGAATTATTAATGCTTTGGTTTACAGATTGCCTGGGGGGCGTGTGCGCTCGTGCTAACGGGTAACATAGTCATCTTCGGGACCATCCTGGGCTTCTTCATGGTCTTTGGATCCAACGACGACTTCAGTTGGCAGCAGTGGTAAAGCAGCAGAGGGAGGGGGACCTTAGTCGGAACTGTTCTTATTAGCGTTACAATTATTATTATTATGGTATTACTGTTTGGTTCTTCTTCTTGTTGTTATTTATACGATGACCGCCCATCCATAGACTCACACCAAACCAGTGCAATACTTTGTTTTTCTTCTTTTTTTGTACCGCCTGCATCACATTGAACTGACACAAGTGGGATGGAAAATGCTGACTTTCAGTTGGATTTTTACTCCTTTTAGTTATGCTAATTTGACTTCTGTGTTTTAGAATTCTTTCTCAATTTGTTTGTTTCATTTTAAGCATTGTAGGCTGATGAACGCAACATAAACTGCTTATTATTTTATTTGTGTAAAAACATGTTACAATTAATCCAATTGAATGTGGAACAAGGCTTAAAATGTCTTGGCTCCTTTCTCTATTTAGTAGACACTCTGGAAGCTCTGGGAGAAGCTTTCTCCACACTGACTGTACAGATCGGGGTACATTTCCAGGCAGAGTGCTGAGTTGAGTGTAAATCAGCAGAATTCTGACAGTAGATCTGCACATTCAAGCTCAGATTTCACCACTCAAGATGAGCAAAGCTCTGTTTTCCATTTGGCTCAAGTCTTATTAGATTGAAACTGTGTCTTTTTTTTTTTTCACAGAAGGTGAAAATTCAGCTGATAGCATGCAGGCTTTTATTAAGCTTTCTGCTAATGTAATGCTAACAGCGCTAAGCTGTGAAAGTCTTGAAGATCAGTGTGTGTTTGTGAAAGAACTGGGCTGTTATTGCCACCAACCCTTCTCATCATTCGAACCATATTACATGTAAATGTAAATCAGTTGTCTTTCCAGCATTATGTTTCTGTTTGGTACCATGTTGGAAATACGTAATATGTTATCTCTTCAATTTATAAGTAAGGAGACGATGTTCATGAGCAGCAGATTGTTTGTTTCCTCTCTAAACTTGGAGGATAGGAACACAGCAGAGATCAAATTAAACAGACTTGGGTGCCACCTGGATGCAGGCTGCTTATTCACTCTTATTTAACCTCACTCTAAGGGTAAGCGCCGCCGTGTCAGGTCAAGAAAGCATGACAAGCCTTTAGTCGCCAGCTAGCGCAGGATTAGCTTGAAAACACCAGCCTTGTTTCGAAACTGAGCCAAGCTAAGAACTAGGCGACTTAAAATATAACCAAGGCCTGGTCAGTCACTAACAGCCCTTAAGCTTTTAAATGTGACTCCTTCAAAAAAGAAATCTTAGTGTCAATGTGTTTTTCTTTAGAAGCACATTAGGTCCAGATTTGGTCACATTTTCTCGCACCAGCGTTTCCATGATAAAAACACAGTTACTGTATGTTTTAGGATCTGTTTTGAAGTGTTTCTACGTTCTCCGGCCTGCATGAAGGAAATATGTAAATTGGGTTGTGTAATCTGTCGGCAGCTTACAGCCTGCAGTCGGTCAGGTGCAGCTCTCCTGTTTAACTGCATTAGTGGTAGCTAAACAAGGAGTTTAACATCTGCTGCCTTGTAAAGCACTGGTGCGTTGAGTGTTGAATGTTTCCTTTTTTAGATGTTGATTTTAATTCAGTTTTTTGGGGGTTTTGTGGATGGTTCAGTTTGAAAATGTACCCTCTGGAAGATCCAAAACACATTTCTAATTCTCAAATTATGTGTTATAGGCCAGCCTAGCATGTACTTTTACCATGGGTTTCCATGCACAGCCGATTTCTATTCAAAATTCAAGACGAGCTCTTAAGTAAATTAATACTCATAATATCCACACTTTCTTTCCCACATTCAGAATCCCTTCTCCCCCCTGACTTTTAAAACCACACAAACACTAATAAAAAAACACATTTAAAGAAATAGTTTTGTGAAAAAGCTTGTTTTCTTTTCTTTTATGTGTTAGATAAAAAGATTGACACCACTCCTATAGCTAATGGAGCTATAGACGGGATTAGCCTAGCTTAGCATACAGACTGGAAGCAGGGGGAGACAGCCCTTAAATCACCTCTAAAGGTTATTATTGAACACATTGTATCTTGTTTTTTAATCTCTTCGCAAACAAATATATAAAAACTTGACAAAATGACATTGTTTTGATGGATTTATGTGCTTTCACTATTAACTGTTGGATAAACTGTGTTTAGAAATAGTCAGAGTGCATTACTCCCTCTAAAATTCATTCATCCATTTGTCCTTTTTATATCTCTGTCTGTGTGAGGACGAAACAAACAAGATGCAACGCGTTAATCAGTGAACTTTGTTGATAGGTGTTTTTTGTTTGTTTTTTAATTAATATGGCTGCTCACTCCTGCCTCCAGTCTTTATGCTAAGCTAATCACCTCCCGGTTACTGCCCAATACTTAAAGCACAACCATTGGAATATCTGTCTTCTCATCTAAGTCACATTAACAGCTACAATTTAATTTAAAAGACTAACAAAAAGTTAGAAGTGAAAAGTGAAAATCACAAGTTGCCCACAGTATTTTCTACATCAGTAAAAAAAATACTATGGGAAGAGAAAAGCATTGGACATCACCTGAGGGAATTCATGGCTAAAAATACAAACTAACATCTGGATTTTAGCACATCAAATTGGTATTAAGAACATTAACATTTCTTTTGTCTGTCTCGTGACTCTTCCAGAGACCACAGCCTCAGTGAAGGCACTGATTGTATTAAAATCACCAGAAGAATGACAGCGTTTTAGTTCCAGTTAAAAAAATGACTTACTGAATATTGAAAACTACTGACATGATTTGTGCATATTGTTATGTAACACCACTTTGAATCTAATTGAACGTGCTCTGAACAGTAGATTTCTTCACTGATGGGGGTGTCTCTACCCAATGTGAGTCGAGTGCATAACGCCAACGGATCCGGATCTGGCAAACGTTTTAGCTATCTGTGATTGTTTGATTGCTAACGTTAGCTCAAAACGCCATTCGAGTGACATCCTTTGTTGTGTTTCATTGCTAACTTGTAGCCAGCAGTGAACAAACTTAGGTAGGTCCATTTTTACTGTACTGACATTGCAGAAGTCTCTTGTCAGGTTCTTGTAGGCTACCTCTAATCTAGAACTGACATCAGGGATCATGCCGTGAAAATCTGATACTTTACGCTAAATAATAAAATATTGCTATGTAATGTATCTCATTATTCTGTGGCTAACGGCAAAACAGATCTGCGTGAAGTCTGTCATTGTTGCAAAGTGACGCATGCGCAACTCACATCTGCACTCGACTCACATCGGGTAGTGACAGCACGGTAACTCCATATTGTGTTCCTGAGGCTTGAACGTCTGTATGACACTGTATGAATCATAAGCTCCATTTGTGACTTTCTGACTCTCTGTTTTGTAGTTTGACGTTAAAACTCCCTGACGTAACAGGATCTGTTGTGTAGCTGTGGGATGGGTTGCTCTGTGTTTCTGTTTTAAGAGAAATGCTATGCTTTGTTTCTCACAGATTTGGGAGGATATTGTATTTATTTATTTTAATGCCATTTTCTATTTACAACTTTTCTGTTAAAGAGGCAGAAGTCAGCATGGTGGATTTATTATGTTTTTTTGTTTTTTTAATAAACGCCATTTTTGAACATCCTCTCCTTTAAATGACTACAAATGTGTTTACTTTGCTGGAAAGACTGGATCAGATAAGCGCATAGACTCACTCATTTTACCAGGCTTTACAGGAAATACGCCGAATTAATATAACTGCGTGGCCTTGTTAGTTTGTCTTGTTGCAGCACTCAGTGCCCTCATGAAATCAATTTTTACTAGAAAAAAACAGTCAAAACATCTCATTGTGTAATGTAGAAGGAGGTCATTTTAAACATAGACAGTGATGATTTTCCTTAATACGAAATCTTTCATATTAAAGGGAAGTCAACTTGATTTTCATGTACTGACATCCCCAGTGTAGTGGATGATTTTACTGTACGTACAGCCCAATTTGATCTCAAGTAGGTATAATAACCGATAAATAACAACTCCAAATGTGTCCCTCTCTTTTAGTGAAAATGAACACACAGAACCATACAAAGTAATTAATTCTTTCCTGACAGTAGACTGGGGGAGTAGCTGTGCTGTGTCTCCCTCTGTTGGCATCACATATGATAGTAATATATTAGCAGCAACATGCAAAGTCTTATACAATTAGACACAGTCGACACATTTTGAGCGAAAATAAGAGTAAGATGAGTGAGATCGCAGTGTCTCATTTATAGACATCTCCAGCACCTACGAGCAGCAACTTCACACTTAGAAGTGAGAAAACTAACTAACTTAAAAGTAACTTCTGTAATCTTCTGTGTGGTCTCTTGCTCTGCCTGAGGGATGTCACCAAAACCTAAAAGAAATACTTCATTTACAAAATCAATACTTAAGTTATTAAATGAATAAATGACATGCAAAGACTGGAAAACAACCCACACAGTCTGCTAAATCTGTTATCTTAATGATTGGCAGTAAGTAGAATTATCAATCTGCATCTAGATCTGCATTTGCTTTACAGCACACAGTGACTGTCAGTGGTGGAGGTTAATATTCAGATCCTTTAAGTACAATAATACTCTGTTACAAGTAAAGACATTCCTGCATTAAAGATGTCACTTAAGAAAAGAATAATCAGAAAAATGTCTTTAAAGTATCAAAAGTATTCAATGCAGAAAAATGTCCCCTGTGACTGTTAAATTATTATATTTTATATCATTAGATTTTTATCATTTATGCATTAATGTAAAAGTGGGATCTTACTGTTGTAGCACGTTTAACTGTTTTATAAACGGCTGCTAACGATAATTTTCATTATGGATTATTTTGCCGCTTATTATATAATCGAGTGATTGGTTTGTAAATATTCTGAAATTAGTGAGAAAGGCCAATCACAAGTTCTAAAGTGACACCTTGGCAAAGTTATGTAACTAAAGCTGTCAAATAAGTATTAAAGTTGTGTATCGGGTGAATCGAGATCGCGATTTTATAACGATTAATCGTGCAAGCCTATTTCAAATTTGTACTTGCAGTACTAGAGTACATGTGCAAATGTACCACTGGTGACACAATCATAGGATGCATGTATCAGACTTCTTTATATGGGTGGAGTAGGATTAGGTACAGTATGAACCACTTTACCATTATATTCTACATTCAAACTACTAACACACAATACTAACATGTTTGATACATCAATTCTTATTAAATTCCAAAGGTATTTTCCTCCATGAAATCCCTTAAGCAATCCTTTATTATAAAAGAAGTAACTGGAGGCTGCTGCCATAAAGATGCCTGACTGCTAGATACAACATGCCTGACTTGCTTAACTCTCCGGTAGGACTCAATGCCTTGGGGGGAGAATTTTAAAAGAAAATTTGCATTTAACATCAGCTCAAACCTTCAATCTGTGCACGAAACAAGTCATAGTTTTCCTATTTATTTAAATAGTGAGCCAAATGGCAAATAAAACATCAGGTCTGAACATGCACACACACACACACACACACACACACACACACACACACACACACACACACAAGCACACACGCATACACACACAAGTAGCACTCCTCGCCTCCATGTTATGAAAACAGCAGCTTAGATTAATGCTTAAACTTGCCCTCTGTAGGTGTGACTGTCTATACAGGGAGAGTGAAATATGGCAAGACATGTGCACACCGTCTCCAATCATGACCATGGGAGACACACCTGCCCTGCCCTAAGGATCATGGGAAGGTGGAAGAAGCTTTAGAGTGGGATTGGAGAGAGCAGTTCAAACACCGGTGAGCATGAGGAGGTTTTTCCGAGCACAAAGGGACGAAGACTATAGTCAGATCCAGTATCTGACGGCCAAGTGCACCCGCTTGGCTTATGATAAAGGTAACTCATTTTACTTCTGAGAATAAAGTTACACATTTACCTTTCAGAGCCATTACTGCTTCTGTCTAGTGTTAACTGCCAATGTAATCTTTTTTTGTCTGTTATATTTTTTTGTCTCCTCAGTTCAGTTGTATTTGAGGTACCAATAAGTGTAAATTCAGACATTCTGATGAATACCAGAGTAATGCAATCTAATGTCAATCAAAATGTATTTATGATACATAATACTGTGTTGTCTAAGAGTTCATACTTTCTCTTATTTACGTTTTTGTAATGTATTAGTGTGACGTTCATATTTGGTTTCATGCCATAAAATGAACCACAGATTCACGCCACATGCTTAAAAAGCGAGATTAACCTGTAAATATTCCTCCCCGCATCGCTCATAGTAGATAATCCAACAAGCTTCAAAGGTCATGACTTGAAAGTGAACTTTGCCTCATTGTCTGTAAAAGTGTGTCATTTACTGCTATGATATTGTCAAGGTCAATGGTGACGCGATAACAGATAACAGAATTATCATATGAAAACAATTACAATACGCCACAGTGACAACACGCCATTACCACTGAAGTAATTAAAAAGATTAGGTTTGAGCACCATAAGTGAAACATGAGGCCTCAAGTGAAAGTATTTGACCAGAGAAAGACAAAGAGTCCACACAAGGCAGACATAGCTGTAGTTTTCCAGTGAGCCAGCTGGCAACCAAACACATTTAAGAGTTGTATTGTACGTATTTGCTAGTGTCTTTTACATATTTTTACAATAGTTATTCTATATTTATGTTCTTAACTGTTGCAGTACTTTGCTCTATTGTTTTTTTTTTTCTTCATTTTCATATGTTTATGCGAAACATCAGAATCAAATTTGCACACATGCCACCTAAGTTACACATTTCTAATTAAGAATGTTTTTTTCTGCATTTCAAGAGTGTCTTTGGGTTATATTTTAAGTATCGGTAATAACGCAATATAATATAATGTAAAAGAAACATATCCGAAAAATTGTGGAAGACATTTTGAAATCTTTATCAATCTGCTGATGACGATGGTTGGAGTTGCAATACTAATGATAGACACACATAACCACAGTATGTATGTTTTGGACACTAGAGTGAGAAATGAGGACGGCCATAGAGCTGAGATCCAATGTAAATATGTGTAATATGTATTAAGGACACATAAGTGTATGATGAGGTGAGGGGAATGGGAAGAGCTCCAGTGAGAGGAAAGTGTTTCAACGCCAGAGATATGTCAACAGCTGACATACTCCTCCATTTAAAGTGTTATTGTTTAAAACATTATGGTTAATTTATGCTGTGAGGCATGAGCAGTAAAAAAAAACAAAAAAACAGCAACATACGTTTCCATTAAAACACTTCCAAGTGGCACACATTCAGCAGATATTCTGTTTTAATGAAAATGGTCTACACAGCAATGGTTTAGCGGCCTTAATGTGACTTGGGTCTGTTGTTTGTGGCTGCAGCAGTGCTCGACAGAGAGTTCCTGATGTCCAGAGACAGGGAGAGGAAGATGCAGAATGATCTGGAAGCTACGACCGCTCGACTCCTCCACCAGCAGCAGCTGAACATGGAGCTCAGGATGAGAGAGGACCAACTCATCAGCAGGATCCACCAGCAACAGGTGAGCAGATTAGGATTTAAAAGAAAACATCAGATTTTTTGAGTTTTTGCTTTTGAGCATTTTAGCATCTTCCAGCTCATTGTTTTGGTTATAAAGAAACTTCACTGTTTAGGTTCAGTAATGTGTTGTTTTTTTTTTTTTAAATTAAATCTGCAGGCAACTGTTTCATAAAAAAAAGAAGCTCTAATACCACTACCTGTTTATCACCAAACAGCAGACAGACACAGTTAGCAACAGTCTGCCACCTATGCTGCAATTACTGAAATTACACTGGAATTAGACTACAAGTAAGTGCCAGTGTTAACATACTGTAAATGCAGAGGTTTTCGCATTGGTTATCAATCTTTTTATTTTATTCTTTTTCTGACTGCTTTATTTTTATACTTTTAGAGGCCACAGGGAAAAGGAAAGATGAGAGAAAACTCTGAGTCTTTTCTTCTTCTTTCATGTTCCAGTTATTATTTTTGACCTTTAAGATCATAGTAACAAATGAGCAGCTCCTCTCTTCAAGTCAAGTCCATTTTTTATTCAGCGCAATATCACAAATCATAATTTTTGCCTCAGAGGGCTTTACAATTGGTGCAGCATACGCCACCTTCTGTCCTCTGATCCTCGAATCGGATAAGGAAGAACTCCACGAAAAATCTTTGACAGGGAAAAAAAATGATGGAGAGCAACTGAGGAGGGCTCGCTTTCTCAGGACGGACAGACGTGCAATTGAGTAGAACAGACCAGCATAATGAAATTACAGTACAAACAATCTACATGACAAAATGATACATAGAACTCTAGAGACCTCAGTGGTATTTGTTAGAGACTTGGAGAGTGTGGCTCACTCACTTTCCCCACATAGATTTGATATAGTGTCAGGTTTGGGCTTGCCACAAACTCTCTGGCCTATATACAGTAGGTGTCTTTGATTTGATCACTCAAGCAGTCTGTGTAAGATGATAATGCTATGATCGGGCCATCTCCAGGGAGATCTTAAAAGGTCAGAGTGTACTGAGTAATATGAGATTAATATGTTCCATTTATGTATATTTTGGGTTCATGGACCTTTATGTAAGCATCTGTGTCAGATGAGATATAACTGTTACACTCTGTAAGCCATAGTTCTGTTATCTTTATTGTTACTATTTTGCCACTTTTCATCATACCAACTGCTACAGTTATTATGAATCACATTTTTCTATATCTGTGTCAGTGTCTCTGTCTGCCAACCGGCAGCAGCAGATGGCCGCCCACTAAGAGGCAGGTTTTGTCTGATGTTTCTGCCTGTAAAAAGCCACTGTCGCACCAAATGCTTGCTCTTGGGGAAATTGTTTGGTCTTTGTAAATTATAGAGTGTGGTATGGACCAACTCTATCTGTAAAGTGTCCTGAGATCACTCCTGTTATGATTTGACACTATAAAACAATCATCTTTTCTTAGAGAGAAGAAAGAAAACTAGAGTGCATTCTATAAAATAGTTGATGTACTTGATGTAAAGCCATAAGTCGAATTTGGTTGTGTAAAACCATTTTGCAAAAATCAATGTTGATGATTGTTATGGAGTCCTTACCTATCTGTACGTGTGAGAATGTGTCAGGGTCTCCATGTGTCTCGCCTGCAGGACCTAGTGAACTTGCTGCAGCAGCGTGTGGTCCTGCTGACGGAGGCGGGCTCCCGGGATGCGGAGCTGCTTCGGCAGGTCAGCTCAGATATGCTGTGCCTGCAGAGCTCCGAGGTGACACTGGAGGGCCTGGTGGAGGAGCTGCATGCTGAGGCCCAACACAGAGCTGCGATGGCAGAGAGCCTCCAGACAGAGCTGCACAGGGAAGCCCGGCGCAGAGCTGCGCTGACGGAGAACCTGCAGGCAGAGCTGCGCAAGTAGGCCCACTTTTCATGCTGAAATAGAATGAACTGAATAGTTCATACTAGTAACACATTGCAAGGCCTTCCTCCACAGCGCTGTGAGAGAGGGTCTGGCTAGTACACACAGCATCCCGGGATGGGAGAAAAACGTGTTCTGGTTTATTGCCATTTCTTTAAATCAATCACAATCGTCATTGACAGCGCTAAGTCCCGGAGAGAGCCCCGGTGCTGCTGTAAAATAGCTTTGGGAAACGTGTACGTTCCAAAGTAGTTTTAGTTGTGGAACAGAAAATTCAGATTGGACAGATAGTCTAGCTAGCTGTCTGGATTTACCCTGCAGAGATCTGAGGAGCAGCTGAACACAGTCCTCATGAACCCACCAGAGTTTAGAACACCAACACAAAGAAAGCGGATGGTGATGGACATCCGGCCGAAAAGAGCGCAATCCGGCGGAATCTCCAGCAGCACCAGAACAATTGTCGTTGTGGATATAGACTACATCCTTACTATAAAATAATGATCGAAATTCACTTTATTGTCTAAGACTGAAGCAAATTCACTCTTTTCCAGAAAAATCATATTTCATTATAGTTTTATACCGTTTTTATAATAGAAAGAAGAAAGAAAAAGAGACACAATTGTACAGTACAATGTAGTGAAATTCAATCTCTGCATTTAAGCAGTGGGCAGCCACATAGCAGCGTCCCAGGAGCAATATTGGTTCCAATCACTTTAAGTGTGTGGTCTTAAATGTACCCACTTGTCAGTGTGCAATGTGCACACCTTTTTCATTAAAAGCACAAGCGTGTTTTACTGTGCTTTAGATGAGGACCTGTCACAGCTCTGAGTTGCGGAGGAAACACCTGAACAAAAAGCTTGCGGTAACCTCCTTGTTTTCTTCAACCTTGTTGAATTGTTGATGGTTTGATTCAAACACATTCCTCCATGTTCCCCCCAGCTGTTCAAACCGAACAAAATATAATAACAAACATTGACCCAGATAAGGCAGCAGACTAAGAAAAGAAACATTCAAATGAATAATAAAAAAAAAACCCACTAACGTTTGATTACCATCTCCAGCAAACTGGAGCCAAGTGAAGCTGTCACCAGCTGCTCTGCAAACCCACAAAGTAGAACTTCATCTCAAACTGTTGTCTCAAGACTGAATGAAAACATTGAGTTTGGATCTTTTTTTAAGTCAGCAGAAATGCCGCGCCTTGCCTCAATCTGCTGACTTTAAATCCCCGTGGAGAGTTGTCTTAGTGTCAGAATACGTTATCACATTAAGATTCCAGCCGACAAGTCAAGAAGATGAAAGCAATCTTAATATTAGCAGAAAGGTCACTATGTACGTTTTACCTTTAGCATTAAAATTCCTATTGACATTAACATTAAAACATTGATACAATTGTGGAAATTAATCTGTGACAGTGAGGAGCATGCAGGGTTCAGAATAGAAATCCTGCTGAACAGAAAAATCTGTGGAAGAAACACCTGGAAAAACACTAAAAAATTAAGGAACATTATTTTATTTAAGAGCATTCAGAGCACCAAACATATATTATATTTATACTTTAAATAAAACATCTTCATGCAACTCCTTTCAGTCATTTTTACCAATGACAAATGTTAGGTGTTAGAAATAATTAGCGTTAGAAATAATGTTTCGTCCCATGCAACCATTCATTATTTTAACCAGAAAGCGATGATATTATTGACAAGGTAAGGGCATTCTTTAAAGGAAGTTATGTTTTTGTTAGTGCTGTCAGTTAAATGTGTTATTAACGGCGTTAACCCATGTTGACGGCATCAATGTTTTCATCACAAGATTAACGTTCTTTTGTGTTTTTTTGCAACAACTAGTAATGTTAGAAAAACTACAAGACCACACCAGATCTAGCTAGACCGGAAACAAAACAACAGGCACGCCACACAGCTGTTTGGGCTTGCGAGCCGGCCAAAGAGTAGTAACGTTACGGTTTGAGTGGATGGCGAGCGCGAGATGCTGAAATGGACGGCAACAAGATTCTGGATGGAAAGTTTCCTTTTATAAAGTTGCTGAATGGTTCCATCTGTGTGTTCGTTGTGAACTGAGCTATCATCGCAGCACGTCCAGTCTGAAATACCACCTGATGGCCAAGCACACAGCTGATGTAACTTCTCCGCCCCCTCGTCGAGTATTTGTTTCACCCTTTTATTGATGGACAGTGTTAAACTGTGTGAGAGATTATTTGCTCCAGGTGAGAATGTTAGTGTGAAAGTGAACGCTACACTATATGCCAAAGTTGTTTTCAATAAAAAATCATTTGCACAAAGCAAGCCCATCCACTTTTCCATGTTGGTAAGAGCATTAAAATGAGAATAATAATGGGACAAAAAGAAATCAAGGGACATTTAGAATAGATAAAAATGTCTGATTAATTGCGAGTTAACTATGAAATTAATGCGATTAATTGCGACTACATATTTTAATCGTTTGACATCACTAGTTTTTGTGTTATAAGTAATGTAGGAGATCAGATGGAGTTTGCCAAAAATCTAAAAATCATTACAAAAAAGTGGATTAAAGGTCAATTTCAGTTAGTTTTTTTTTTTCAGCTTTTGCAACTTATAAACACGATGCAGACAACTACATTGATATGACTCTTTTCAAATTAAACCAGCCACAAGAAATGTTGAGTACACACAGATAAGATTACATCTTTTTGTCTCTAACAGTAAGACAGTGGAGCTGGAGGAGCTACACGACACCAACCAAACTTTGACAGAAAAGCTGAAGGACCTACGCTCCACTCATCAGAAGGAGGTAAGGGAACAGAATTGAATGCAACTCCGGCACATTTTGGGTCTGTGAGAGTCTGACAGAGTCAAACGGCAACTCCAAAACGACTCCTCTATATATTATTGTTGATTTTCATTATCAATTAATCTGCTGATCATTTTTCTTGATAAATCGATGAATCATTTGGTCTATAAAGTGACATAAAAAAGTGAAAAAGGGCCGTGACAAGTTCCCAGACACAAAATTGACTTATTTAAACTGCTCGTTGTGTATGACCAACAGTCAAAACCCAAATATATTAAATTTTACCATCAAAGGCTGAGAAAACCAGCAGATGTCTAAATATAAGAAACTGGAACCAGACATTTCTGTAACTTTTTTTTTAAAGGGATGCACAGGGGCCACAACAATTAATCAATGTAAAAAGTGTTGCCCATTCATTTTCTGTCAATTGTTTCAGCTCTATTCAAAACACACATTTTAGTGGGTGAACTATTGCTTTTATACTTAAATAAATGATACTAATTGCCATCTTTAAGTCTTTTCAATATAGATAAAAGTTTGATGGAGTTTGCAGTTTGTTTGAAAACTGACATTCACATCAGGTTTCTTGTTCACGACCAATGTTGATACGGACAGCACAACAGTACTTTTCAGCTTTGAGTGATATGAAGAAAATAATTGGCGGTAAAAACTGCTTGAGGTGTTATTATCTATCACGGCATGACAAAAATACACAGGACATTTATTACATCACATACAAGTCCGGTGGACCTGAAAAATGAAACCAAAAAAGGAACGAGTATGCCAACCGCTGCTTGCACATCGTGGGCTGAGTTTGTGTGGCTAAATATTAATAAGCTGTAACCAATTAATGGATTTACATGATGACTCATTCCTAATGAGACTATTCACACACAGTAATTAGCAGTGTTGTAATGTAACAATGTACAAATACTTCGTTGCTATACTTAAGTAGAATTTTCATGTACCTGTACTTTACTTTATTTATATTTCGGGAAACTTTTACTTTTATTCCACTACAGTTCCTTAATAAAATGGATACTTTTACTTCACTACATTTCCCCTATGCATTTTATTTAGGCTAATCGTTACTACAAAATAAAATCAGAAGAAATTTGTTCCACTGGAAGAAAGCAGGTTTGGCGAATTATTGCTGCTAGATTGTGTGTTAATTCCCACTCCAGTCTAGTTGGTGACATACTGTTTGTTGGCAAGCAGCAAAAAAACCAAAAAACAAACAAAATACATGGGTCAAAACCAAAGAAGAAGAGGAAGCATAATAACTGATAGTGTCTTTGAGACTTTTACTCAAGTACTGTTCTAAATAAAGTGACTTTAACTCCTACTAAAGTCATTTTCTGGCAAGATACGTGTACTTTCACTCAAGTATTGGATTCCAGTACTTTATACAAGACTGTAAATTAGCAACAAACCAAACATTTAAATACCCACCAGTATCACAACATAGAAGCCAGTGGTTGTAATGTGATTTTCTGTCCAGCAGATGTCAGGATTGGACACTTTGTGCAACACTGCTTCTTTGGTCTTGTCTGCTTGAGCGTAACTAGATAAGTAATGTACTTTTGATGGTTTTATAATGTGGAGTACTTCTCTTTGTCAAAGCATGCAGCCAACTCCTCCACAAATAATGCAGTACAACATCATCCTGCTGCGAGAAGTAATGGATTAACTCTGTAGTTTAGGTCAACGTGCGGGTGCGCCAGTTACAAACAGAGAATAACAAGTCTGCTGTTGGATTTTAAATAATTAATCTCACGAAACATGAAACCTCAAGGTTCAAATTGATGTACTGTGGCAAATTTGAAAAACTACAACTACTCCAGAGAATGCATTGATTCAGATTATTTTTTTTTTTCTTTCCTGGCATTAGATTTGTATTAATGTGTGTTGAGTCTGGGCATTACTGTTACATTCCTACACACTGTCAAGATTTTGTTATTTACACTTGGCTTCAAAGACTCCCTCCCTCCCTCCCTGGCCCCAGTTTCAACCAGTCCATCAAACAGCAAATCCAGCACTGCAATTATCTCTCCTACGAGAGCCACACAAGTCCAACAGAACAAAACAACAGGCCGCGCTGTCAGTCACTTAATGAGAACATCTATTTTCTGGGGATAAAGTCAGTGAAATATTGTGAATGTCCTGGGAGTCTGAGATGAAGTTCTACCCTGTTACATTCGCTCAGCTTTCCAGATGACGTGTTTATAGTTCAAGAGGATTTTGTTTTCCTGACAGACACAAACACACCACAATCAATATTTCCTGCTCTCTTTTTGCCTCAATCACATCCTGGTTGAACGAGGAATATAAAGTGATGTCTTGTCTTTGAGGTAAGGGAGCTGCAGCAGGAGAATGAGGGGAGTCTGAGGAAACTTCAGGGGACAGCTGAGCAGTTTGAGTGGCTCTGTCAGCAACTGCGCTACTGGATGTGCTGTGTCAAGAGGTGGGTATTTTCTCCCTGAACATTTACAATCACACCTACTACAGACATACTTAACGTGTTCGTTGTGTGCAATGTGTCTGTTTTTCACGTGAGACACAAAAATGTGTAGGCTTTGAGACACTATCTATGACCTCAACATTAGAAAGTACAAACTCTTTTCCAAAATATCTCTACAGGCTACATCTCATTGTCTAAAGCTTTTTTGATCACAGATTCAAAGACTGCCTAATGGAGCAGAGAGACGCTCTGCAGCGACAGGTCATCAAATTGAAAAAGAAGGTTGAGAAACATGATGACAGTCTGACACAGAGCATCCTCTGTCCCCTACAGGACACTCAAGGCTGTGACGGGTAAGAAGAAGGCAGACACACAGATGCAACATTCAGTAAACGTATCTCTATGATGAAGTTACACATAAAGAACATCATCTCCCACCATGTTTATACATTTTCCACTGTGGCTCGCTCCTACAGGGTTTCCGGGACATTACAGTATTTACAACACGTCTAAGCTTTCTTTCTTTCGCAGCAGTATAACGTCATGGGATGCAGATGCAGGGGCTGACCTGGAGTCTCAGGTGGAGAAGTCAAACATGCCATATTCGGAGCTCTTTAACCAGGTACCAGTTTAATATTTATACTTCTTAATGAGCGTATGCATGGATAAAATCGCAAAGGTCTGATCATTTCACAAACTCTTTGGTTCAAGAAATGTTCTGCAGATTCCCTCTACATGTCAGAGGGCCCCAGTTCAGTGTTTCAAAATCTTTGTGTGGGAGACACGTGCAAACCTCAGGGGTGAAATATTAAAGATTTATTAGAGAGGGCTAATATTCATCTGACTATGGTTGTCAGTTCCCAGAAGAGCTGCTCTGCTTTTGGTTCTTCCCGAATTTAGACATACATCTTGAACAGGGGTGGTTAAGTGTGTTTTTCTATAGACTGTAAAGGTAAAGAGGCTTTGATGTACATGGAGGGGATACTGAAATCTCTTTGGTAACCAAATATGGAGCCATAACAGTTCAGCACTCATATATGAAGTAGGGTTGCCATGAATGACTATTTCCGTTATTGAATAATTCTTTTTTTTCTTGATAATTTGATTTATTGTTTTATCGGTAAAATGCCAAAAAATGCTTTGTTTACCAAAGATCAAGAAGATGTAATTCAATCCAAAATCCAAAGATATTCAGTTCACTGTCATACTGTACATGACAAAGAAAAGCTTTAAATCCTTATATTTTATATATTTAATGGTTGACATTTTTACTGGGAATTATTTTTACTATTTACCCATCCATCCATCCATCCATCCATCCATCCATCCATCCATCCATCCATCCATCCATCCATCCATCCATCCATCCATCCATCCATCCATCCATCCATCCATCCATCCATCCATCCATCCATCCATCCATCCATCCATCCACTCATCCACCCATCCACCCATCCATCCCATCCATCCTTTGTAAGAGTCGTTGCACAGGTATACGAAGATCACGTTTCTGAACATTATAGCAACCTATAATCATAAATAAATAAATAATAAAAAGTTTTTACATATTATTTTCAAATCATGATGTGGCCAAAAATCAGCTATTGCAGGTTTTAAAAAGAGATGTTTAAAACTTTTCAAACAAATAACCAATGCTGTCCTTTTTTCCCGGCGAAGACCTCCTTCAGGTCCTCAGGTCCTTCTACTCATACTCTGCCTTTTAGGTACAGTTTCTTTTAGATTTGAGAAGGGACCAATATCTTTAGAGTAATCAGTTCAATGTTTTTAAAATCTCTGTAACTGAGTTCAGATCTCGTGGGTAAAATGTTAGAAATGCCAAACACATCTGGACACAGCTGCCAGTCTGCAGTGGGTTTGTTGTGGCAGTGGGTTTCTTGGGCACTGAAGTCTCATCAGTGTTATTATTTTGTCAGCCTGCTGTGTATTTTAACATACGACCCCATACAGTGTTCAGCAGCGCTGAAGAGACGAGGAGCACGAAGGATTGCGTGTGTTGGTGGGAGATGTTTTCGTATCACCTAACAGCCACTAGGCAGCACATTGGTCAACTAAGAATATGGCTCATTCTTTCAATTGTGTTTTTAAATGCAGGAATTTATTTCAGTATTCAAAACAAACACTCTTAATGATGAAAATCCTAATGAATCTGGGCACAAGTTAGATTTTGGAAAAACAATTCTTCTCAAACTTCTGCAGTTTAACTATTTATTGCTTATAAATTATTTGTAAGAATGGTGCATAAGCTGCAGCTTGATGCATTTCACTCCAATTAGTATTAATTACTGAGTGACCATTTCTTGGTGCAATAGGTCTTTACTTACTTACTTTACTGTTAACTGGGATGATCAGTGTCTTGTTTTAGCTGGAAACATTGATTCATAGGTACATTGTGGCATACAAATGGGTGAATTTGAAGTATAAACTGATCTTTTTCTTTTTGAAAACCAGTATTTTTTTAATAAAAATGATGAGCCTCAAAAGTAATTCAAGTATACTGTATATCAAAACTTGGGTCTCATTTTTGTAGTTTTTGGCAATTCTTTCCATCAGTAACATTGTAATACCAAGTTCATTGCGGGGATAGAGTGCTGCCACATTTGCACAAGAAACAAGAAAACAAACATTCAGATAAGATTTCCAATATTGGATTATTAGCAACACTTTGATGTTCTCACTTTGGTTTTGCCTAAAAAAAGAAGACAATGTGTTTGCATGTTTAAAAACTGATTGTTTGGCCCCTTGTAGAGATGTCTTCTTGTTCCCACTTCTCAGCTTTTACTTTGTGGACTAAAATGTTATCGTAACTGAAATTATGGCCAACGCTTCAACAATGAGTCCAAAGTTTAATGGGTGTGTGAATGAAAATTCCAGAGAATTATTATTTGAATTCAATAGATGCTTCTTATCTAAAATGTTCACAAGCTTTAATAGGTATTCAGTGTTTTTATGTAATAATAGTATCTGTAATATCAGTATAATCAATATATCAGAAATACATCAACCTTCCAGGTGCATACTGTAGCTGCCTTTGGATTTTAGAAAATATCCTTTACCTTTAGTGACCAGTTCAGTCTTTTAAAATCCTCTGGATCGGATACAAAGTGCAAATCTCATGGTGAAATTAGAATTTCAGAACAAAGACAGTCATCTGAGGACAGCTGCTGGTCCCCTGTGGAGCTGTAGGGCTGCCAGAACATTCATAAAACTGATACTTCATGGGCAATGGAGTCTAATCAGTGTTTTTTTTTCTGTCTGCTTTACAAAAGTTTGATGGCTTTTAGAAACTTTTGCTTGCAAAGCTATTCTGCAATCAAAAAGGAACCCAGAGCTCCTGCAGGAAGCGTTTACAAATCCTGACAGGACCTCAAACACTCCATCCTCATAGTGAAGAATCCAAAAGGTGTTCGCTGTCCGCTTCAGGGATTTTTTAAAAAAGCGCCCACATCTTTAGAGTGACAAGCTCAGTGTTTTTTTTTTTTTTTTAAATCTGTGTATAAGAGCAAGCCTGACAGACAGAACTTAAGCTGATTCTCGTGTGCCAGTCCCAAGAGGAGCTGCTGTGCTGCCAAAGCCTTGAGAGATCGCTGATACTTTCTGGGCACCGGAGTCACATCAGGCTTTTTCTCTGTCTGTCTATCTGTCTGTTGCACATGGCTTCCTCCCAAGCCGCCCGGGTCCCTCTTCCAAAGCAGCAGAGAGATGACTAATAACGACTGGAGGGAGGTGATTACCAATAGCCTCTGTGCTTCATTCCCCTCACCTCTCACAGGCTCCGTGCTGAATTTCTTTGGATAATTATCCTGATTGAATGCAGATGATGATAATGCAGGGTGCTTTCTTTTTGCAGAACTAAAAAGATAGAGGGAGGAATGTAGCTGGAGGAGAGGTGACCGCCGGAGACAACCATGATAAAACACATTACCAGCTTTGACATGATTTATATAAACTGTAGATTCACACTCTATAGACACAAGTGTTGTTCTTAGTTGCTAAACATTGAAGGGCTGTGGTTTCACTTCCTAGCTAGCATAAGTTTGGCTTTGCCTAGTCTCTATTGACAAAGACCCATTTTCCACAATCCACTTGGGATTGTTCAGTCGCCGCCGGAAATTCCGCCGGATGTTCCTCATTTCGGCGGGATGTCCGTTAACTTCCACTTCCTTTGTGTTGGCATTTTAAACTCCGGTGGATTTCTGATTTCCTCAGATCTCTGCAGGGTAGATCCAGACAGCTAGCTAGACTATCTGTCCAATCAGAGTTTTCTGTTGCACGACTACAACAACTTTTGAACGTACACATGTTCCACCAAAACAAGTTCCTTCCCCAGGCTATTTTGCAGAGGCACCGTTGCTCCGTCTGACGCCTAGTGCTGCCCAAGACGATTGTGATTGGTTTAAAGAAACGTCAATAAACCAGAGTATGCTCGTCAGCAGCGCTGTGGAGGAAGGTCTGGCAATGCGAGACTACTCCTATCATAATTACTTACTACAGCCGCTAAAGGGTGACGCTATTATATACGAGATATAACTGCTGCTGACTTATGGGAGTTTTATTCGGGGAAGGACCGTCTTCTTGTACAACCAGTGCGTTCATTTAGCTCGCATGTGCTCATTTCAACAGCCTTTTAAGTAACTCTTTCACCATGTAGTTAGAGCCTACAACCTAGAAATCTAAAAACCGTACTTTTTTAGCCAAATTAAGCAAAGTTTTAACATTGATATATAGATGTCTATAGCCCTGCCATTACTTACTGGAACATTTCCCCTCAAGGCATTTTTTCTCTCTGATTTCCCTTCTTGCACTTACTTCATGTTTATTGTCTTTGTCGTCTTCACTTACAGTTTATTTTTCTGTCCTCAGGCAGGGAGCCCTATCAACGGATACCAAAAACCTCCTTGAGGACAGAAGCCTGGCCTTGTCTTCTTCTTCTCTCCCCACCTTCTCCAGAAGATAACCACTAGATGTTTTTGTGTGTGGTTAGCTTCGTGGAATACCTCCCAGTCATTGTTGCAAAAAAAAACCAAAACATACCTGTGAAACCATACATTTACTTTTTGCTCCCACTATTGTTCACCTGTCTTGAAAAGAATCCGCTTCGTGATATATGACTGAACTAAAACACTGCACAGTGTGCTGCTGTCCTCCTTTGACTGAGACACATGCACATCACATGTGGCTAATGCTCCTAAAGTCACATTTTCCTGTAATTGTCCATTATTCAGACCTTGTAATCGACTTTACTAACAAGGGCAAAAAAACACCTAAGAATGTTTTCTCTTTTGTTGTTTTGCCAATGAATCCTCACAGGGGAAGCAGCAGCTGGTGTGCAGACAACACAACAAACGTGTTGCTGAGATCCGCTGATTGTTCCCCCCACTGAGGACCTGGTGCATCTCGACTCTGATCATCAGATCTCCTCACTTATCGCTTGTCAGCAAGAATCTAAAACGTATGTGAGGTGATATCGGCTCAGATTAATGATGATGTTTCATCAAATGTGAACCATATGATGCACACATGGTCTGTAAAAAGCACATTTTCGGGGAATAGCACAGATATGTCACATTACAAATTTAACTGTATGTTAAGGCTGCAACTAACGATTATTTTCTCAATTAATTGATTGGTCAATTGGTCTATAAAATGTCAGAAAATAGTGAAAAACGTCCATCCCAGTTTTTTAAAGTCCAAGGTAATGTCTTTAAATTCCTTGTTTTGTCAGTCCAAAGCTAGTCTATATCCATGCCCTTCCACTTCTGGGAATGCCGCTGTATGTCCTTCTTTTTGTCCGTATGTCCATTACTTTCCGTTTTTTTTGTGTTGGAATTTTAAACTCTGGTCAATTTATGAGCACTATGGTTACCTGCTCCTCAGATCTCTGCAGGGTAAATCCAGACAGCTAGCTAGACTATCTGTCCAATCTGAGTTTTCTGTTGTACGACTAAAACTGCTTTTGAACGTACGCATGTTCCACCAAAACAAGTTCCTTCCCGAGGCTATTTTGCAGAGGCACCGTGGCTCCGTCCGGCAAGACTTGTCCAAAGACCAACAATAAAGCAGATTAATAACAACAGAAAAGATCAGGCAACCCTTGTATTTGAGAGCTGATCTGTTATTTTTTCATTAAAATTTGCTTTAACTGTTAATCGATTATCAAGATAGCTGGTGATGACTTTTATGTCGATCGACTAATTGATTAGTCAACTAATGGTTGCAGCTCTATTATCTATTAACTGCCTTCAGTGAGTGAATCCAGTGGGCCTTAAAGGTCCCATGACATGGTGCTCTTTGGATGCTTATAGACCTTAGTGGTCCCCTAATACTGTATCTGAAGTCTCTTTTATATAGACCTTAGTGGTCCCCTAATACTGTATCTGAAGTCTCTTTTATATAGACCTTAGTGGTCCTCTAATACTGTATCTGGAGTCTCTTTTCCAAAATTCAGCCTTGGAATTACAGCCACTAGAGCCACCGAAAACCCAACCAATGTAAAATGTGCCACCAAATTGTGACACTGATTAACGCCCTTTCCACTAATATTGAATTGCTAGTACTGTCAGTTGCACATTCTCAAACTTTCATGATTCATATGGTCCACACAGCTGATGGTTGATTTATGTACACATCAAAGTGGTGGGTTTGTGTGTGTGTGAGGGTGTTTGGGTAGACCCTTCTTCACAGCGCTGTGGATGAGGGTCTGGCTAGGAGACACAGCATTCCGAGATGGGAGAAAAACATGCTCTGGTTTATTGGCATTGCTTTAAACCAATCACAGTCTTCTTGGGTGGTGCTATCGCTGTACAGAGCAAAGGTGCCGCTGCAAAATAGCCTCGGGAAGGAACTTGTTTTGGTAATCGTGCAACAGAAAATTCAGATTGGACAGATAATCTAGATCTGAGGCACAGTTAACCATAGTTCTCATAAATCAACCAGAGTTTAGAATGCCAACACAGAAAGTGGACGGTAACGGACATCTGGACGAAAAGAAAGACATGCAGCGGAAGTTCTGGCGGCATCAAAGCAATCCTGGAAGTGAAACGTCGTGGACATAGACTAGGGTGGAATGTCCCAATGTAGGGCATACAATTTTGCAGATCTTTAGGGGGGGGTCTGAGAAGGAGACAGATAACATCTGTTGCAATGAACACTACACAACTGGATCAACTACTAGCGTAAAAAAAAGTGGCGGTACATGAAATTTACATTCTCAATAAAGTGGATTTAGTACTTGTGCTGTACCTGACAACGTCCATAAGAACACAAGTACAGTGGAGACTGCAGATTGAGAATGTGGGCGATGCATTGCATTGGCCTGGTAAGCTAACAGTCAGAAATGGACCGAATAAATCAAACAGATGTTGGACTGAGTTTGAGTCTCAAATTTGGCATTACCAGTCGGGATCAACGGGTACATGCCGGGTTCAGGTCTGAACTCTAGACCCAACTCTGTCAAGTGCCACTCCAGGTGGTCCACGCATGCTCGCCCCTGAGCACCACTAGACAGAACTGTGTATGCGAGGTGATGCTGCTCTCTATAGACGTGTCAGGCTGCAGAAACCCGGTGTGACGTCTTGTCAGAAAGGTGTGGCCCCAGATCTGCGGTGGCGCCCCTGACCACGGGGGACACCAGTGGCAGCAGCGGCAACTTGCCCTCTGACTGCTAAGCGCTAAAAAAGTCTGAACCAAATGGGCTGTGAGTGGCAAAGGTGTGGCCAGTGAGATTAACAACGTGTGGCAGCTGGAAAAAGGTTGTGTTTGCAGACAATAAATACTGCTGCAGCCTTCCATGCAGAACGAGACTCAGACGTTATGGGCGTTATTAATAGAACAATTATAGGTACAGCAAGAATAGCATGTTTATGTCCAACCATCGTTACAGCCAGGCAAAACACATAACAGATATTTAACACCAGGATATACCCATTTAAAAAAGTGAAACTTGTTAAACTGGAGACCAGGAGACTTGTATTTCCATGTGTGACTTTTGTCTGTGCACTTGCTTGTACAAACAGTGGTACAAGTCTGTACTGTATGTAGCTTATATGGATTATAAATAACACAACACAGATTTGGAAAAGGTTCAATTACTGTGAATAGAAAGCGTTCATTAAACATTTATGAAAGCTGGAGTCCATTTAGAGAAATATTCATCTGTCTCTGCTCAGAAAACCAACTCTGGGATGTTCAGCACATACTTGTTTGCGGTCCGGAGCTTAAACTCAAAGACAAAATGTTAGTGTAACATGAAGTCACGTCTTATTTTCTCCTTGTGGAGATGAGATCCAATCCAGCTGAGTTAAAAGTTGTTTACTCCGGTGTCCTCCGTGTATACTGCTGTTTGGTTTCATCAGATTGATTACTATGGATGTTTTGGGATTCTTTCTCCGTCTCTGAGGAAGAGACATACTGCTCGACCGCATGCTAATTGTAGAACAGAGCGGGATGATACAGTTTTCCCGCTGACACTGTTTGGATGAGTTCGTAAATGTTTAACTGTGGCGTGAGTAAACACACACAAGGGTTAGGTGTCGGGTTTTGAGAAGGTCTGGTTTGGCGGCAGAGGATCTTTGCTGTTAGAGCCCACGCTCCGTGCTGCGAGCAACTCCACGACACCGAGCTGCATGTAAACACAAAGCTATTCTTATTCTCTAAAGAAACATTGACATCATATGTAGAGGAATCCTCCACATAAACACATTGAATAGCTAAATCAAGGGGGAAATGCAAACCTGGCAATGTGTTAAAGAGGCAGTTCAGATTCTTAATGAAGCAAACACAGCACATATTTGGCGTTTGTGATGCTTCGTTTTATAACAGACATCAGAACCTTTGACATGTACTTTTTAAAAGCTGGCAAGCAGGGGCGATTCTAGGATCAGACCTTTAGGGGGGCTCAGTCCCTAATTAGAATGTGACATGGATACAGTGCTTTACAAAAGTGTTAACCCCCCGTGCTAAATCAGTAATTTCATTAGACAATCATGTCTGAGCTAGCATCTGAACAACAATGTCAACGTTTTTGACACTATGATGGAACTAAACTTGACACTTCACAAGTTTCAGTATTAACGACCAATTTGACACAATGTTCTAACAATCAGCAATTTTTGTTCTAATTAAATACGCCATTAAATTACCAACTTCTTTACCTGGGACTACAAATGTTTAACTTCACAACCGCACTCCTGCTCTCCCTCTGACCGATTAGATGTCAGAGACGCAGCCAAAGGCGGGAGCAAATTCTAACTTTATATAATATAAAAACATATATTATAATTTTTAGGGGCGGGCAAGATCATTGGTGGCCAGAATACAAAATGTATCTTAAAGTTTCTTTAAATCAAGTTAAAAATAAATAAATTAGAAGAAACATTAATGAATTCAGCAGACCTGTTTGCTGAACAACTTGTAGCAATGTTAGAGGACGCTTTTTATCAATGTTTATAACTTCAACAATTTTGTCCCTTTTTTCATTGTTTGAAAAACAACGTTTTGACGTTTTCAACACTACGTAACATTAACTTATTAACCTTAGTTTTACAGTTATTTTTGGAATTTATGGTCAAACCTCATTTATAGGAAATTATACCTAATGTTTGAGTTAGAAAAGCAGAAATTAGGAATTTAGACTAAAATTAAAGAAATGGATGTTGATGGATAATCACAGACTGGAATGTCAACTTTTACTCAATACGATTTCAAAACCACTTCAATTTTTTCCAACTGCTATAAAATTGAATAAGACGCCCCAAAATTAATGAAAGTAGAGATTTGTACTTGGCAAAGAGCGTTGTGTGGAATCAATCATGTTATTTTGGGTAAGATATAGTACATGTACATTGATATAGGAAAACGGGTCAGTTTGAATCAAGGACAACATGAGGGTTAAAAAGAACTGAGACTTGCAGTGGACTTGCAGTTTTCTGGGAGTTTCTTCCAGATATGTGGTGCATAAAAACTTCTGACTCTGGTTATTTACTGTCATGTAAGTGCACAATGGTAGTCCTGATGTTTGTCGTCTTTGTGGTGGGCGTCGTTGAAAAGATCCATCCATCCATCCATCTTCATCCGCTTATCCGGTAGCAGCAGCTCCATGGGACCCCAAACTTCTTTCCCGAGCCACATCAACCAGCTCCGACTGGGGATCCGAGCGTTCCCAGGCCAGGTTGAGATATAATCTCTCCACCTAGTCCTGGGTCTTACCTCCCAGCTGGACGTGCCTGAACACCTCCTAGGGAGGCGCCCTGAGGCATCCTTACCAGATGCCCGAACCACCTCAACTGGCTCCTTTCGGCGAAGGAGCAGCGGCTCTACTCCAGCTCTCGGATGACTGAGCTTCTCACCCTATCTCTAAGGAGACGCCAACCCTCCTGAGGAAACCCATTTCGCCGCTTGTACCCTGGACTCGTTCTTTCGGTCATGACCCAGCCTTCATGACCATAGGTGAGGGTAGGAACGAAAATTGCCCGGTAGATCAAAGCTTTGCCTGCTGGCTCAGCTCTCTTTTGTCAAAGGTGCGATAAACTGAATGTAATACCGCACCAGCTGCTCCGATTCTCCGACCAATCTCACGCTCCATAGTCCCCTCACTCGAACAAGACCCCAAGGTACTTAAACTCCTTCACTTGGGGTAAGGACTCACTCCTACCCGAAGAAAGCACTCCATCGGTTTCCTGCTGAGAACCATGGCCTCAGATTTAGAGGTGCTGATCCTCATCCCAGCCGCTCACACTCGGCTGCGAACCGATCCAGTGAGTGCTGGAGGTCACAGGCCGATGACGCCATCAAGACCACATCATCTGCAAAAGCAGCGATGAGATCCCGAGCCCACCGTACTGCAACCTCCCGCCCGACTACGGATATCCTGTCCATAAATATTACAAACAGGATTGGTGACAAGCGCAGCCCTGGCGGAGGCCAACCTCACCTGGAAGAGTCCGACTTACTTGGAGAACCCGGACACAGCTCTCGCGGTCATACAGAGATTGGATGGCCCTGAGAAGGAACCCCCTCACCCCATACTCCCGCAGCACCTCCCACAATTTCTCCCGGGGGACCCGGTCATACGCCTTCTCCAGGTCGTTGAAAAGATGTCTCACGAAAGCAGGAGAAGCTGCATGCGATGTCTCTTTGTTAAAACTTTCACAGTGATTTGAGTGTCGCTATTGTGGTGTTGTTTTCATCTACCCCCCCACTTTGACATACAGTGTCTTGCATAAGTTTACACACCCATGCTACAGTTGGTTAAAAAGAGGAATAAAAAAACATCTTTTGGATATTGATCTTAATGCCTTAATTAAAAAAATGTAGGAAAATCCAACCTTTTAAGGACACCAATTTTCTTTGTGAATGAATAATGTATTGTAAATAAATAAATGTTCTTCCTTAAATGCAAAGGGCATAAGTATACACACCCCTATGTTGAATTCCCAATACCTTTATTTTTAAAGGTCAGTTATTTCATGAATCCAGGATACTGATAAAGTTCATCTGGCCTTTGGAATTAAAATACCCCCCCCACATCATCACATACCCTTCACCATACCTAGAGATTGGCATGGTTTCATTTCAGGTAGCTCAAAGCTGGTTTGATTTGCATTGACAGATGATTTTATGGAAAGTTCCCCATGCCAATCTCTATGTAGGATTGTTCATGTGCCACCGGAAATCCCACCGGATGTCTTTCATTTTGGCCGAATATCCGTTACATTCCGCTTTCTTTGTGTTAGCATTTTAAACTCTGGTAGATTCATGAGGACTGTGGTTAACTGGTCCTCAGATCTCTGCAGGGTAAATCCAGACAGCTAGCTAGACTATCTGTCCAATCTGAGGACTATGGTTACCTGGTCCTCAGATCTCTGCAGGGTAAATCCAGACAGCTAGCTAGACTATCTGTCCAATCTGAGGACTATGGTTACCTGGTCCTCAGATCTCTGCAGGGTAAATCCAGACAGCTAGCTAGACTATCTGTCCAATCTGAGTTTTCTGTTGCACAACTAAAACAACTTTTGAACGTACACATGTTCCACCCAAACCTTCCCGAGGCTATTTTGCAGAGGCGCCATTGCGTTTTAAACCGCTCAAGATGATTGTGATTGGTTTAAAGAAATGCCAATAAACCAGAGCATGTTTCCCTCTCATGGACTAGCCAGAACCTCCTCCACAGTGCTGTGGAGGAAGGTCTGGTAATGCAAGACTACGATAATCGTAACCAGTAGGGCAGAACATCCATCAAAACGCTCACGTGTCTTTCAAGAACCTTGAGCTTCTTTAAGGCCCTCTCCCACCAGGATATGCTCACAGTGTCATGATTAATATGCAAACCTATTCACTGCTTCCTGGCTCATAGCCTTCCTTTGTATGGATTCAATAGGCTCTCTGCAGACGGAGCATGATTAATGGGAGTTGTAGCACCATCTCTGTGGGTGTATCCTTGTTTTTCTATCCAAATGAGAGCCAGTGTGAGTGTTCATTCTTCAGTGAGGTCAATTTTTTAAGAAGTGTTTATGGGTTTGGACTTGAGTTTAGTTTAAGGTAAAAGTTGTGGTTAAGAATGCAGAGCTGGAAGGAAAACGGTTTGAGGTTAGAGTATAAATGTAGACAATGAAGGCCCTCCCAACTGTAATAATGCAAACATGTGTGTAGCTGTACGAGTACTTCTGTGCATGTGTGTTTCCCCTGCTTGACAGTGGCAAGATGTTGACACACCATTGACCCCTGGTTGGCATGTGGCGGCAGCTTATTTTACAGCCCATGAGGTGACTGAAAGGGAGTGTGTGTGTGTGTGTGTGTGTGTGTGTGTGTGTGTGTGTGTGTGTGTGTGTGTGTGTGTGTGGCAATGAGCCCCAGACGGCAGCTGTCCGGACCATCTAGTGCACAGGTGAAGCACAGTGACATGGTCGTTCCAGCATCCGCCGGCAGGGAGGAAAAGCCTCCCTTTACTATCGTATGAAGCCTAATATCAATGGTCTGGACGACAGATGTGTTTTATGTTATACTTTCCACTCTATGTGTGTTTAGACTGGCAAGGCGTTTGACTGATATTATGGTGGCCGTTTCTCTTTGTTATTACATTGTCAATATAGTGTTCTTTGCTTCCTTTTGAAAAATGTGTCTGAAGGATATTTCCAGGACGACCTGTGGACCAGATGGATGGAGGTGAAAGCTGTAACCTTAATTTGATTTTCAGCTATTAAATCCACTTTTTATGAACTCATTTATGAAGTGCTGATGTTGATGAAGGCACAGAGACAAAAACATTAAATCTCACATTCACAAATATATTCATATTTAACATGCAACATCATATATATATATATATATATATATATATATATATATATATATATATATATATATATATATATATGTATGTATATATATATGTATGTATATATATATGTATATATATATATGTGTATATATACATATATATATGTGTATGTGTATATATATATATATATATATATATATTATATATATATATATATATATATATATATATATATATATATATATATACATATACCTTTAAGAGGTTCAGTAACCTAGATCTTGATGTTAGACTTTGCCTGCAGACTTACTTTTTGACTGATTGATTGCTCAATGCCTGTTTTTGTAAACGAAATGTCACTTTTTAACTGTTGGTTTTCTCCTTCAGGAAGATATCAGGCCGTGCTGCTGGCACCAGTTTGGTGTAGAAGGTGGACCAGGTTGTAAACATTTCCTCCAAAGGTTTTGGCAGCAACATCTGCAATCCATTTTCTCTCAGACCTGAAATGCCTTTGTGTGCCAGTGCAGAATTGTTTTTATGTCTTTGCTCCTTCTCTGTTTCATTTTGTCTTTTACAGACATCCAGCTATTCTTTTGGCACCTTAAAAACAAGGAGAGAGATTCCTGGGAAGAGTTTGAGAGGTTTTTTTTGTCAGATATCAGTAGTTAAGGAGGGATCTCTTTCTTTTCTTTCTTCTCTTTTTGGCCATTAAAACATGAGTTGAGCTACGGCTGCCTGGCTCCTGGTGGGCTCATATCATGTTGTGTGTAGACAAATTATTGTCATCTCTCTTTAAATCATGACGCTCTAAAGCCACGATGAAAGCTCTGGTAATTCAGTATTTCATGTTTCATTTTTACGTCTTATTATCAGGCTCGTTTAATATTCAATATTCTAAAAGTCAGTATGGCAGATGTCTTCCCTGTGCGAGGGCTCGATCTGGAATAGAGTTTATTATATGAAGTCTCAATTTGTGAAATACATGAGACTCAACATCCCTGGTCCGCATTAAAAGCCCATAGCTTCTTGACTTCTCCTTGTTTAACTTTTTAGACTCTGGCTACTCCGCATAGCATTTGGGGAAGGGAGAAAAACCGGCTCTGGTTTATTGGCATTTTTTGCAATCACAATCATCTTGGGCGGTGATAAGCACCGGAGAAAAGCCACTGTACCGCTGCAGAAAAGGCTCGGAAAGACCTTGTTTTGGTGGGTGTTTAAAAGAAGTTTTAGTCATGCCACGGAAAACTAAGATTGTACAGATTGTCTAGCGGAGGAGGTTCTGGCTAGTCCACACAGCTTTCCAGGATCAGACGGAAAAACATACTCTGGTTTATTGGCATTTCTTTTAACCAATCACAATTGTCTTAAGCAGTTCTAAACGCCGGACGGAGCGTTGGCCCCTCTGCAAAATCGCCCCAGGAAGGAACTTGTTTGGGTGTGAACATGTGTGAAACAAAAAACTCAGATTGGACAGATAGTCTAGCTAGCTGTCTGGGTTTACCCTGCAGAGATCTGAGGACCAGGTAACCATAGTCCTCAGAAATCCACCGGAGTTTAAAATGCCAAATGAAATCATTTAAAATGACACAAAGAATCCCGGAAATGGAAAGTGGTGGATATAGACGACACACTAGCTAACAACTAAGTGTTAGCTCTAGCTAATAATTTAAGTGTGCGGCTCGCTTGATAGCTACTTGTTTGGGTGGAACATGTGTACGTTTAAAAGTAGTTTTAGTCGTGAAACAGAAAACTCAGAGTTAACCAAATTCCTCAGAAATCCACCAGAGTTTAAAATGTCAAGACAAAGAAAGCGGCAAAGGCAAAGGATATCTGGCCTAAATTAGTGAAATCCGGTGGATTTTCCGGCGGCAATGGAGCAATCCCGGAAGTGACTAAAGACTAAATCTTATCTAATGTGATGTTTTTAAAGAGTCAAAGCATCAAACGATAGGATTTGATCTCTCCTCTCTCCTAGCAGTAAATGAAGTTTGTGCAACATATGAAATGTTAGCTTCTCACCAACTGAACCCCAGTTTTAATGCTATAGACTTTAAGAGATTACCAAAAGTCACACACTGCACTTAATTGCATAATTTGTCAAAATGATGAGTCAAGGCAGCTGAGGTAGATACTGTATTTGTCTGTGTTTGACTCCACTGTCCAATCATCTGGCATGTATTTCAGGCTGATTTCAGACAGTAGGCAGTGTGATTCATCATGACTAACTCGGCCACTGGAGGTCCTTCTTGCACCAGGATTGCCAGATCAGTATTTGGCGCACAGCAAGACATCTCTGAAATGTGTCTTCAATTAGCGGGCTGCAGTCAACACCATCTTCTGACTTGGTATGTCAGCTGAGCTGGAGATAACCCTTTATGGTTTTTCTTTTATCTCCCCATAAAATCCCCAGCGAGGAACAGCTCTGGATGTCCTGCACACATTTGTAAAGCATATAACAAAATAAAAGAAGATTAAAAAAAGCCACTTCTGGTAGATACTTTTCATCATCATCATCATCATCATCATCATCAGATCAGTTTTAATGTGACTCATATTAGCATGATTGAGTTATGGGCTGCTTCTGAGTGTGAAGTATTTTTCTTTTCAGTGTGTACCAGGCTGGCAACCAAGCCATGAATGGGTAAGATGAGAAGATGAACAGGTAAAGATTCTTTAGCAGCAGGGCGCATGGACGGAACACATGCATGCGTTACGCTCCGACCAGCAGTGGCTTTGAAAGTTGTTACGGATATAATGTCCTGATATTCAATATCCATACGTTTGACAAATTTAATCCACAAGAATTCAGCGTTTCTCCTGGGATTCTATTCACACCAGCATGAGAATGTCTTAAAGACCACCACAGGACATTAAAACTCTCCACTGAAACCCAGACTAACAACATTATTTTAGGATTTGTCACCTTTTTTAAAGCAGAAAAGCCCAATACACAAGGAACTATGATGCAGAACCTTTATAAATATATATAAATCAATTAAGCAGTGAGTTATGATGATGTTCTGCTAGTTCAGGGACTGGGAGTTAGTCTATTTGTGGGAGTCACGGCGAGAGGCTAGTTCAGAGAGCTATAAGCAAAGTTAGGTAGGTAGCAGGTTTTTGTTGACCACACTGTCAAAATTAGTGAGTGATGTGACCTCAACACTTAGTATATTATCCTGTTGTTCGAATTATGGCAAGGAGCAGGGGTGTCGTATTGGGAGTGGAAATGGGACTGAGTACCCAGGGCCCTCATGTGAGATGGGCCCAAAAGATGCTAAATGGATAGATATGTAGATGTGTGGAGAGGCCCAAATGGGGGGCCCAGAATATCATGCAACACCCCTGGCAAGGAGTAATGTACAGAGTAAAAGTGTATTACCTAGGGGACCAATGCCGCTGAATTACGAACGTCCAAGTGGGAAAACATGCTCACATCAGCCATACTTTGAATCCCTCCATTATTCAATATTAGCGCTAAAAGAAGAGATTTCGATTATTTAAAGGAGCTATCCATGGTTTGTATCTGGTTTTATTCAATCTGAACAAACCGCTACAAATATGAAGCAAAATGAAACTAATTTAGGATATTTTTAAGTGGGTTCAACCAACTCGTAAAAAGGGCGTGATAACGCCCAAACCGGAATTACAGGAGGTTTCCCTGTTCTTTGTGAATGCATCGTAAGAAACTGCTGACAACGTTGGCCCCAAAAGCTAATAAAAGTCACAGTGAGATAGCAGTTAGAGCATCTTTTGCTTCTGCAATGTGATTTTCAAGTGGAGCAGCATCACAAGTGTGGTTTTATATGATGGGTTGGTTAGTGATTCATGTCATATTTTAGGTTTTACAAGAAGACGAAACACAATACAGGATTACATTGAATCTTTGATGGCCTAAATGTCCATTTACACAGATATGGGCCAATCAGTTTAATATTTTTAATATTGTCAGTGGTAGTAAACATCACAGCCATTGCAGAAAAATAAATAAAACTTCAACTTCTTCCAAATTTGAGTAAGTGCACAATTAAAAAAAACACAAACAAAAAGTGTGAAGAATACTGTGATTGCCCTGTTGCTGCAATGTGCTATACAAATAAAGCTGTGAAGTTTCTGTGTCTGTGATCAATGTATGACGTGACATCGTCATTTTACACATCAACTGACATGAATACATGCACTCAGTCACACACACACATGCATATAGAGCATGTACATGTATGTATGCACTCACTCAGTCACACACACACTCCCGTATTATTGTAAGGTTTCCCACCTGTCTGCAGCTGTCAGCAGGGTCTTCTTGCTATGTATAACTCCCACCTACTGTGTCTGTAACACACACACACACACACACACACACACACACACACACACACACACACACACACACACACACACACACTAGTCTCCTCCCAAGCAGCGGAGGGGCAAGACAAGCGTGATGAACGTGGCCGTCCACCGCAGGAATGCAGCCTGCCCTTCTGCCAAATTTAGGTATGACAACAAACTTTAAAACATCCAGCAAACAATTATTGAAGCTAAGCAACCCTCATTTTGTAACGTGGCCCATTTTGTGAAAAAAACTTTAAAAAAAAAAAAGAAGAACCGGCAGATCCAAAACTCCTTTCCTCGCCAAAGTAATTTCAAGGTTTTTCCAAATAAATTCTCCCATGCGGTCACATCACTTCCAAAAGTATGTTTTAAATAAAGTGCAAATGTGGTGCGAGGCACAGCCACTGTTGATATAATGTGAATAATATGCTTGTAATTAGGTAAATATTAATAGGTTCAGGGTTGTGTGCAAGTTTTTTTGTAGCCTCTTCTCACAAACACTGTGTAGACCCACCGTCGAGTTGTGTGGGAACCACTTTAAGGAGCTTTGAAAAAGTAAGAAGACAAACAGTTGTTTAATGACATTATTCATTTTTAGAATCATTTAAGTTATCTATCATAAAAGTTCCAGCTTATTCCAGCTTTTCATGTATATGGATATGCTGCTTTTCTTTGTTTTAATTAATTATACAATTAATAATTTGGAGGTTTTGAACAGTTGGACAAAAAAGAATTTGAAGATGTACTGTTGGGCTTTTTTTATTAGTTAAATTATCAGTCAAATTATGGAGTCAGGGGTTCATCGTTAATGGAAATATTATTGCAATATTTGAACAATGTTGCATATTACATATTGTCCTTATATCGTGCAGCCCTAGTGTACACACTAAATAAGGTATGATACGAGGTAATACTCTGTAGACCACCAATAGGTTTTGAGTTGAGTTTGTTTCAAAAACATATATATATATTTAAAAAAAAATTCCAGAAACGTGTTACAAAACACAAACAGATTTCAACATTAACATTAGTTATTTGTAGTTATTTATGAGTTCTCACTAAAATAATATGATTTGTTTTATTGTCACAACAGAACAGAGGAACATCAGAATTTATTTAAGTTCTGATAAATAAAATGTATAAAAATACAAACTTAAGATATGAAACTTAAAGTTCTTCGAAAAAAAACACATTAACAAAAAAATAAATAAATCAGTGTTGCCAACAGGGACGTTGTAGAGCGCCCTCTGGTGGACAAACTATGCAACGCCAACACTCATAACATGGATGACAGTCTTTATTTTTTAAATATTCATTTATCAGAATCATTTATTTGTAAAAATATATCGGCCATTATAAATGCCGATACCGATATATCGGAAAATGCCTAATTTCGGCCGATAATATCGGCTCTAATCGCAATTTGATATTTTCTCCTTGTCGTTCATCCTTACTTACACTGGAGGGTTGTGGTACCTCATGATGTTGTTAAATGTTGTTTCTGTGGCTTTTCCACTTTGACAAGAATAGATTTGTGGGTGGAAACACTTGTGTACACTGTACACTGTATGTCTGCCTTTATACTTTTGTCCTTGTGTGTTACCCTAAATGATCCCTGTAACATCCCATGTATATGTTGTTGCATTTTGGTGGCTTGAGCTGAAGCTTGATCTACTGCTGGACTCGGCCTGAGTGTCTCTGGACGAGTGTCAAGTCAAAGCCTACAATGTAAATGGGAAAATGTGTGTGAAAGCTCTCCACACATACACGCGTGACTGTGTGTACACTGCATCCTATGTGTGCGTGCATCAGTATGTGTACACGTGTATGTGTATTCAGTGTCAGTGAGTAAATCCTTCTCCAATTGCTCCCCTGACGTCTCTGCCAAGGAGACAGGGTGACATGAGAATTGAACCATCTGCGTCTCCCCCCGCTGGCCTGATGGCCAAACAGCCAGTAACTCGCTCCAGCTGCCTGGGAATGGAAAAGACAATCCTGAGACGTTCCAAAAGAATGGCAACCGCGATACAAAAAAAAAAAAATGAAGGATGAAAGAAACACCAAGAGAACGACGTGAGATGATGCAGAGACAAGATGGTGCTTTCTTTAAGCTGCCCATCTGTACTTCTTTTCAGTGACTGTGCTGACCGAAGAAAAGCTCCAGAGGCCTCTTCAAAACAGACAAGACAGGACAGCAGGTTTAACCCGTGTTCTTATGATGCCTCCATGTCAGGACTGTCAGAAACACAGCAGGCTCAATAGCTGGGAAGCATGAAAAGTGACATGAGCTAAAGGCTGTAAAATTGAAGACACACGTGTCACTATCATAGCAGCTGTATTCATGCCATTATGCCATCTAACAGTCAAAATAGGACGTGTAATCAGCCCAAATAATTGTGATAAAAAAAAAATCTTTAACTGAGAAAATTCTAAATGAAATGTTACCACCAGGCACAGACGCTTACTTTACAGTAACATTTTCTCTCACAGCATTTCCTGGCAGCCATTGGTTTCTATTCAAGTCAGTACAGTTTGAAAATCAATTGGGAGACTCCAAACAACATTCGTAGGTGGTTTTGATCACAATCCAATCCAATGATTCCAATCCAAATTGTTTTTAGCATCATTTCGCAAAATGATGACGTCAAATCCTGAGTGACAGAAGTAGGCAACTTTTCCCGCTTTGGTCCTCCAACAGGTTGGAGGTCCCATTATGTCTCATTGGAACTACAGATCCGCTACCCGATCTAACAAACTTGCATAGTGCGCTTATAGCCGGTAAATGGACTGTTCTTATAGTGTACTACTCAGTACCAGAACCATTCACACACATTCACCTGCTCATCAGATAAAGGTTCACACACATTTACACTCCGAAGCAGCATTCGACATGGGACTGCAGGGCCAGGGATCAAACCACCAACCTTCCAATTGGCAGGTGACCGCTCTACCAATGAGCCACAGCCGGCCAGTAGAGAGCAGCAAAGCGGACGCAGAAGTTCCATTAACCTTGTTACGAGTAAAACAATTGAGGAAACATTATTTTAAGGTACAAAACGTTAAATAGTGTTGCTTTAAACAAATCGGATTGCCTGCACGTAGTCTAAGGGACAAACCACTGTGTCCAGAGACGGCTGAATTCCCCATCTTTAGAATGTTTGCTCTCATCTCTTTCTTGAGTTTGGTGTAAACCATGTGTTAGATGTGAACATGTCATGTGTACTTTTAGTAGAGCTGCCCAACATGTGCAAAGCTGATCGATGCAGTGCCCAGATTAAAATAAACACAAAGATACTGGTGCCGCTACAGTGTGAGGAGCCAATGATCCTCACACAGACATTAGAAAATGGAAAGAAAGAGCTGAAAGGTTGAAAAGTTGAGTTCAGCTGAGCTACTGTCAAAACAACTGACGCAACTCTGTCAAAACAAGCAGCTGTGAGTAAACCCTTGATTACAGAGAGCGACGTGTATCTGCAGTATTGTTATGGAAACCTGCACGCTGCTGCATGGTTTCTTTTACAAAGCGCACATGTTTAACCCCTTTGGTGGTGTGTAATCATGATGCTATCTGGGCTCAGCAGCCCTCAGCAAAACGTGGTAGCGATGGTATCGCCGCAGAGTTATTCACTCTCACTGTTTTATAATGCATTGACAAACAGGATCATGTCAGGCTCCAAGAAATATGGAATACATGTTTAGATTTTGTTTACCCACCATCCAAAAATAAGTGGTTTGGATGAGGATCTGCAACTAGTGAATGAGCGTGCGTTTTGCTGTCTTTTTGCATGTACATCACATTTATCTCTGTGTGTCTCAATTGTGTTTTTGGTTTGTAAATTCAATCCATAAGCCAAATCTCAAGGGTGGTAATGCACAAGCCGAAATCTCAGTCAGGGCAAAGGAACAATGTTTTCGGCATTATGCAACAAACTAAGCCACAGGGTCATAAATCAGCTCAAATGTATCATGGCTACAAAATGTGCCTCAGTGATTGTGAGAGTGCTGTTGAGGCAAGTGTTTGAATGCCGTTTTTCATCCGCCGTGGCCAAAAAAAACTGCATTTTAAGCCACACTGCTGTGCTGTGCAGTGCTCATCTGAAGCCCGATTTTGGTATCAAAACATAAAGAACATATTTAAATACTATTTTCTGCACAGTGTGGCTTCTGTACCTCTATTAAATTGCCTCAGAGCTGAGGTCCAAAGTACTTCATGACCACAAGCTCCCCAAAGAAAAACAACCCATTCGAGAAGAAGAAAGAATACCTATTCATCTGAAGACCAAGATATTTTCTTTGCGGCATGCTCGTGACTTTTTTTAATAATCCTATATGGCCAGGTTTAAATCTTGACTTTATAAACGGCCGTTTTCCCTCCAGGTATTTTCATTGTCAATTAACCCGTATGGATTGGTGTCAAGGGGTGGTGGTTGACTCCTGGACCCCAGACAGGTTGGAGAATGTCTGGCTGTAAAAAAGAGGAAGAGGCGTCTGGGTGTGGAGCTGGGAGTTGTGGGTTTTGCAGTCTGAGGGTATACGTGTACTACCAGTAGTGCTGGGTTTCACAGTCTTTCAGGAGCAAAAAATAAAACGCGTGATTTGGTGTGATTTTGAGGCCTAAAAAACTTAAACTTTTATTTTGACTAAGAACAACTTTAAATTGTAGTTACATTGTCGTTTTCCGTGATTAGGTTCCACTTTGAGAGTCTGGATTTACATGAGAAAACTCACTTTTTCCTGAGTTCCTAAGAGAACTGTACACACTCACTGATACTGTTATTGTTTTTCTTTCAGTAATGAACTCCAATTGTACTGTATTTGGACTCTTTCCCAAACTCTTCAAGGTACATTTTTGCAGAAAAAAACACTAAACTCTAATCTGATTAGAAATCCACATGCATAGAATGTAATTTCCGCAATCTCATCTACAATCTGTAATCTACAGTTGAACATCTTTATGGGGGAGTTCTGCATTGATTTTTGTAGCGTACCATACATGGTTCGCACAGTTACCAAAGAAACAAGTGTTTTCAAACAACAGACTATCTCCACTGAGTTTGGAGGTAATTAGTGTGGGTTTATAGAAAGGCCAGTGCATGCTGTAGCATATTGTAAACTGGTGAGGGGCAGAGGACACGCTGCTTTGATGTAACATGGATTGGAAAGGATTAAAGGGTGGCTGCATTCCCAAAATACAATGTGACCTTTATAAATAGCCCATCCAGAACCTGTCTTCAATCTGCTCTGGGATCAGCGCATGGGTCACAGGCATACATCATGCTGATTATGGGTACAGAAGCCAAAAAATGATCTTAGATCAACAATTTCTAACAAAAAACTCAGAGATCTGGTAGGGTTTTGAAGTCCAAACTCACTGTACGTCAGGTTAGAGCAATACATTCTGACTCAGATTCTCATCAAAGTGATGCTTGGTCCAGTTTGGTATCTTTTGGCGCTCTGCCCAAATAGTGAAATTACATCACATGGTGCCCTCTGGCCCAAAAATACTAGAGCTAGCTACCAGGACAAGGTAGATGGCAGTAAAAACTTTGAATATAAACAGTTTCTTCACAATGTCTGACTTGAAAACAAATCTTGTTGTCACGTAGGGGCCCTGTTCATGTTGCACAGAATTTTTAATTGCATTTTGCGTCTGTTAAGAGACACAAAGGCACTCATTAGAACATGCCCCCACAACTGGCTACAGCAACTACAGTTTGCTAGCCCAGATTTTGTTTGTTATTTCCCCCATCAACAGTACTTGGAGATATTTAGCAATTAAGATTTGTGTAAAAATCGGCCGGAATTCTCCTTTAAATCATTCAATCCTCATTCAAAAACGGGACTTTGACGTCTCTACAGTGCAGAAGCATTGTCAATCATCAGGGTAAGTTTTGGCTCCATGATGGCTTATGCACCACTGGGCAACTCTCATATGAACGTATGCTTGTAAGCTGTATCCAGTTGTTATAAAACATCCATGGTGAAAATGCTTCCTTCTCTTTTCAATTTCATTTATAGTGTCAAATCATAAGAGGACTTATCTCAGGGCACTAATAGAGTAGGTCTAGACCACATATATAATTTACTAAGACCCACAAATATGAGAAGTGGGCTGCGATTCAGATGTCTGGAACCAGGCTAGCAGTATTTTCAGTTTCCAGTTGGTTGCCATACATTTTCTTGTAGCTTAAAGTGCAAAATAAATAGCTTGCTTGCACCAAGGAGACACAGGTTAGGTGATAATGGATCATACATGAGGCAACATTTTATATGTTGTTGCAAAAAAGTTGCATTGCAGGACCAGAACATGTGAAAAAAGGGTATTTTTCACAGAAAAGAACTATAATACAAACTCTTAGAGACAGAGATGTATGTGTGTGAGAATGTGGGAATACTGTGTAACACCAGGTCAAGTTACAGGAGAAATAAGGGAATGACTGCAGCTGAACATTATATAATATGACATTTTCAAATAAACAGGTCTGCCATTTGCTACTCTCCATCACTGATTGCTATAACACAATTGTGATTCAAAACACAGCCATTTCATTGAAGCTGTTACAGTTGCTGTTCCAAACACACAATGTTTGATTGGTCTCTCGCAGGACATATGCATTGGCTGACAGACAGAGATGTGATTTACAGTACTGTTCCATTGTGTCTGTTTGTACTGAACAGAAAAATGAGCTGTGATAGTCAGCGTGGCTGAGCAGGGAAAGAAAGAAGAGCGCCGCCTATTACAACTCTAAAAACAAATAACTTTGCAGTACCCGTACTTGTTGATGGTGATATCTGGGAAGTGCAGAAACTCCATTTAAACAATTGTTTATCCAACAAATATTTCTGAAAGCAAAAACACACCCCAGTATCATTTGACAAAATTTAAGATTAGGGCAGTAAATCAGAGATTTGGAAGTCCGCTCACAACTCTTTACAAAAGTAGACAGTAGCTGTATGAGTGCAGCCCCTTGTCTTGCTCCTTGTCTCTCTCACACACCTTAGTCACCAACAGAGGGGTGACAACTCTTTCACAAAATCTTGAATTTTATCTCCAAACATTTCTGACTAAGAGTGTAATTCATTCCTCAGGTGACGTAATTGCAAAACCAGTTATATAAAAGCTTACCTAGACAAAGGCAGAAGTCCGGAAACAATGAAATGAACAGTGCACAGAGCCAACAGGCTATAATGAGAAAAGCAGTGCTCTACCTAATCCCATACTAATTCAGCTGCTTTGTAAACCTGGTGCTGAGTATGGTACCTGCTGCAATTGTGAACATGCCTCATCTGATTTCTGGGAAGAAAGTGTTGACTCGCGTGTCGGATAGAGCGAGCTGAGGTGTGAATTTAAAGAAATGGAAAGAGAGAGAATGGGCTGGTAGAAAGAGGCAGTGAGAATTCATCCAGGGTGGCCTTTTCCTTCCCTCTTAAACTTGTTCCATCAGAGACAATGTGTGAAACCAGAAGAAAACTTTCCAAATCTTTTATGGCTCTTGGAACAGAGCTGGAGAACAGATGAATTTCACCATTATTATTGAATGAATTGCAGTCTGGAAGGATCCAAACATAAAGATCTGATATTGTGCAGTAAGTAGTGGAAAAAAGTCAAACAATACCCCATCTTTCAGCAGGTTTGGGATGAAAAACTGAAACAAAAAGTTATGGATTTCCCATCTCTTTTTCCCTTTTGAATGCAAATAACTTCCTTTATTGATGTTACAAATCAATTTTGGTTTTGGGGGTTTCTGGCCCAATCAAACATGTGTGATGTCTTTCTAACACCCCAGAAAGGCCAATGCGGGGTGACCCTTGAAGTGATAACAAAATCTATTGGCTGAGGTTTACGTACATATGTAGACATTGTATAACTCTATTAACATTTAATATTTGCTGAGCTTCTGATTCCCTTTGGCTCTTTCACCAAGAGGATAGTTTAAAGAATAAAGTTGCCAATCTATCTATTTTGTCAAGAAATTCCATTAAAAAGCCAACCCAACAATGGATTAATTTGTCCCATATAATATGATGTGATTTATTTATTTTTTTTGCAGACAAACATAACATATAGTTTTAGTTGGGGCGCCTGGTTAGCTCACCTGTTTGAGCGTGCACCCCATGTACAAAGGCTCAGTCCTTGCCTCAGCAGCTGTGAGTTTGATTCTTTGCTGCATGTCTTTCCCCTTCTCTCTCCGCTGTCCTGTCAATGAAGACTTCATTATGCCCAAAAAATAATCTTAAAAAAGAAGGGCAAAACTATTTCATATACCAGTAGCAGGGCACTGTGGTTTTTTGTTGGGAACTACTTTAATTTGTGAATGAATACAGAGTTGGTGCACTATTTTAATTTTCTATTTACAGCATCAAGACAGCGCATGTGTCTCAAAACAATGTCTGTGTTCATGCTAATGAAAAAAAAAACATTTCACTAGTGCAACAGTGTGGCTCATTGATGGCTCTTAAAGGGACAACAATGGAGCTCTATGGCACAGTGTAATAACATCCATCAGGCTTTGGCTACTCAGGCAAGTCTTGTTAGTCTTTTAATTGGATTTATTGGCAATACAAAACATAGTACATCGCCAGCCTTAGCCTTTAATAAAAAATGTCTGCAGGATGCAGTATAATGTATTTTTAGGGGACATTCACCACTGTGTTTGTGCAAGCATGATTGGCTCGGGTTAATGGAGCCATAAAGTGATGTGTAATGTGCGGGAAAAAAACAACACAGTGTGGCACAGTGTGCACATATTGACAACCTGCAACCTGTGTTTTCCTGATGGAAAAGAAAGACTTCAGACCAACAGCTGCTACTTCCCTCACCAGGAAATTAATGTAAATACTATTCTGTTACTTCTAAAGCAGGTAATAAACTGTGCAGATTAATATTTAGCAGGGCAGCCAAGAGTATGGAAACATTAATGAAAGAAAACTAGCATAAGGCTTAAATACATGGCATGTGTTTTGATTGTTCTGTACCGTTCAAACTAGCGCTGTAAGTTAAACGCGTTATTAACGGCGTTAACGCAAACCCATTTTAACGGTGTCAATATTTTATCACGAGTAACGTTAGAAAAACTAAAACACCACACCGGATCTAGCTAGACCGGAAACAAAACAACAGGTACACCGCATACATGACGTTTGGGCTTGCGAGCTGGCCAAAGAGTAGTAACGTTACGTTTTGAGTGGATGGCGAGCACGAGATGCTGAAATGGACGCCAATAAGATTCTGGATGGAAAGTTTCCAAATGGTTCCATTGACAAGACCAAAGTGACCTGTGTGTTTTGTCGTTATCACCACAGCACGTTTAGTCTGAAACACCACTTGATGGCCAAGCACACAGCTGATGCCAATTCTCTCCCCCACCTCGTCAAAGCCAGGTAACCGTTACTGTTCATTCTTTCTGAAATAAGAGGCTGAGTTGATGAGCCTCTGGTGAATAAAGAGCAGTAGCCTGACTGCTATGTTCAAAGCAAACTTGAGAAAAAGAAAGTATCAAGTCCTGGTTTTCACCCTTTTATTGTTGGACAGTGTTGCACTGTGGGAGAGATTATGCTCCAAGTGAGAATGTTAGTGTGAAATTGAACACTACAGTAGGCTATATGCCAAAGTTGTTTTCAATAGAAAAAATAAAAAAAAGACCGATCCACTTTTTCATGTTGATAAGAGCATTAAAATGAGAAAAAAATAATGGGACAAAAAGAAATCAAGGGACATTTAGAATAGATAAAAATGTGCGATTAATTGCGAGTTAACTATCACATTAAAGTGATTCATCGCGATTAAATATTGTTTTACTTTTGACATCACTAGTTCAAACCCCAAGTTAATGTGTAAACAATAGGTATTGTCCTTGCAATCAGCGCTAAAGTAATTTTTTGGTAAAAACCAGATTAGATGCAGAGACCACAGAGCTAATTCACAACTTCGATAACATTTCCATCTACTTTCACTCTTCACTTTCTATACCCTTTGTCTATTCATCACCAAACCACGTTGGTCAATAGTTCACAACAAGACAGTGAATGCATCATGGAAGGATAAGAAAGGCAATAATGAAAGGAAAATATGAGCTGTAACTCTCATTTTTACAGAGGCTTTAGAGCACTGAAATCAACTTCAGAGTCCAAAAAGTCACTTCAAATGAGGAAAAACATTCATAAAAGCAGTAATACTGCCAATTAGTTTAAAAATGCTACGATTCTCATGTTCTGAGGTTTTATTAATGCTTGCCAATATATACCAATTTATCCTGAAATGTCCAAGATCTTGTGGACTATTTTTACTCTCCCTTTCTGGGAGTGGAGACCTCTAGACCAACTTAATTGAGCAATTTTTTTTCTGTTGTGGAAATTATTCACCAGCAGTCTCTCTTTTCTTTCTTAAGAATTGGCCCATTTTTTGTTGCATTTATTTGGTTAAACTGACCCCTGTGGTTGTGAATCAAGGTTCTGTGATCCCTTCGTTTCTGTCTGAACTTCCTGCAAAAATACACAGCACAGAGGGTCCTTCCTGTATTTCCTCTTCACTTAAACAGAAAGAAGCTGAAGTGACCGCAGCGTTGACCTGAATGCATTCACCGAATTCTCTCAAATTGCACAGCAAGACAGGTCTGACGGCTGTGTGGTCTATAGCCAAGCGTTTCCTCGCGCCTCTCGCTGGCCCTCTGACCAGTGACGTTTGTATATTCTTTGCCACAGCGCAGTCCCGAGTCCAGCCGGTGTCAAGACTTGGCCAGACAAAGCAGACAGAACTGGTTGAGCCTCTAATGGAGAAGAACGACCAATATCAACAAACCTAAATATGCAGGAGGAAGACAAAATAAGCACGACACGGACGGTGTTTGCAGCATGATGCGGGGGGCGGGGGGGGGTGGGTGGGGTGGATCAGCCTCGTAGGTAATCCCGGGCCGCCTCGGAAATTGATTGGCTAAGAATAACAGGTCCACAGTGGGGGAAGCAAGTGGTCATAAGCAGACATTATAATAATTAGATTAGTATGTTTTTGATTATTACTATGAAACAAGACACCTCATATATTGGCCCCACAGGCAAGTGACAACATCACTAGATCCTTGTCTTTTTCAGACTTACAATCGAGTCAATATTTTAAACCACTGGTTCCCAATCTTTTTGGATTGTGACCCTTGATTAAGCCAAGAAATGTCTACTTGAAACACATTGTCACACATTATGTGTCTATGACAGTTTCATTTAAAAACCATGCTCCCTTCACATCATATCAATGGTTTTTAAAGGCCTGATGGGCTTAAACTCTTCAGCATTTCACAGGATTTGAATAATGTGAGAAAAAACTAATGTTATTTTGTGTAGCAGAAATGGTTTTAGCCATGCTAGCAGCATGAGGTTGGGATGGCAACGCTAGATGGTCCACCACTTGTGTCCAGACTGAAATACATCAACAACTATTGGATGGATTACCTTAACATTTTATACAGACATTCATGATCTCAAGAGGATGAATCCTAAAGACTTCGGTGGTCTCCTTAACTTTCTTCTAGCGCCACCAGCAGGTAAATGTTTGAATATATCTATTGAAATATCTCATCATCTACTAAATGGATCGCCACAATATTTGGTACAGGCATTCTCATGGCTCCTTTGGTGATCGATGAGGTTAAGAGGTTCTCACCTTTTTATATTTTCTATTAGCATTCAGAACCTAGGTTTGCTTCTTCTTCCCTCCTTCATTTTCAATCATTTCACAAACCCTCACATGTACCTTAAACCTTTGGGGGAGTCCTAATCCACATGGTGAAAACCACTGTCCTAAACCTTCATAAAATCCATTTTAAGGGCACTTATCACTTAATTGAAACAGTACAAAATAATGCCTGCTTTAAATATCATGCTTTAAATGGCAATGGTAAAAAATAGAGGCTTTTATTTCATATCCATCCGCAGTGTGTAATTTTGAAGGTTTATCAATCAGAAGGAAAAAGATGGCCAGAGGATTTAGACTCGGAAACCCTTTTCGGATGTGCCCTTTATTTCTGTAGAAAGTTTATTTCTAGTGTACATGGTTTCAGGATCTTTATGGTGCAGGAGGCCACCTAGGAAAACTTAGCAAACACGAGCAAGGAAAGGGCTTCTCTGCATTGTTAAGAAATCATGCTTTGTGGTTTTGTAAGACATACAATTGAGCGGCAGATCATTACTTCGAACGCTAGCACGGCATTTATCAAAACCGCCAAAAATGAGGTCATAATACGATTAAATTTGTGGTGTTTTATACCACAGACTATTCATCACATTTTTTCTCTCTTTCTATTCCTCTGTTCTCTCAGTTTCTTGTTGGGGACAAAACAACTCTGCAGCTTTCCAGCTACTGCAGCTTTCCCTCTCTACTGTTGTGCGGTCTCTACAGCAACAGTGACCTTTGACCCCTCCAGGAAGAGGGGCATGGTTAAGCTATGGCTCAAGTAACTTAGTAGGTCCATTTCAGCGCAGTTCAATCCTAAACAAATAACTCAAGGCCTGTATTCTTTGTACCTCACAGCCCCCCAGATTTCCAAGGTTAACACCACTCCTGCTTTGGTTAATGATCTATAGTTTCATGCTTTGTCGTTTTTATCGAGACCTCTGCCCCCGCTGTCACACAGGGTCACACAGGGTCAATTTAGCCGACCACATTAAACCTTGAGCGGTAACAAGAGTGTAATTTCCCTTGCTGAAAACCTAATGGTTACACACACTTAATAAAAAGGATACTCAAATAGTTCTTTGGCCGGAGACCTCAAAATAAAAGTCATGGTCTGGATTTCTTGAAACTGATCTGAAAAACTTTAGCCATCAAAACTGTTGAATGAACGGGGCAGCTGTGATCCGTCCCATAACTCTTGGACACGTCACTGCCAATCAACATCAATCAGCAGGACTTTGTTTTATGGTAAATGATGATGATTTTGAACTAATGTCAGCGTTGCCATTCTGAACAGCCTCCATATGTTGCATACGCTTAAATGTATTTTAAAGTCCTGGCAGGAAATATCCTCCAAAGAGCCATAAACGTGTAGATGACTTGTGAAGACGGCGTACCTGCATAGTCCGCTCTGTGGCCTCGATCTCCCAAGGTCATTTATAATTTTTATTGGCTACTTTAATACTTCAGTTTACAAATGAAGGGCTTCATTCCAAAAATACAGTTCATCCACTTTGGAAAATATTTCTGTGTGTGTGGGTTATTAAATATCCTGTGAATGAAAAGTTTGAAGCAAGAACTTGAGTTACAGGCTGTCTACTGACAGGATACTCCAAATTGGTTTTAATTTTGCACCCACAATGACTCTACTGGAAAAGATGTCAGTTATTTGAAATGATGGGACGTTTCAAGCCAATTATCAGTCAGTGCATACATAATTTTGACTCAGCAGTTGTAGCTGTTAGAGGATTTCTCCATGACCATTTCAGATAATCTGATATACAGGTTGATGGTTCTTTATTTTGTTACTAATTTTGCTCGTCATTCGTTACAGTTGAAACCTTGCTTCAGGCCTATGAATTGCTGCCAATGTCTCGAAGGCCTGATGTTCTTCCCATTGACGTCAGTTTGTGGCTCTGTAATGTTGGCCATAAAAAAATGGCGACAAGTGTGAATGTGCTAGAGTCAGCTGTACACTATATTGTTTTTATTCACTTACAGAAACAACATTTCTTTAACGGAAATATCTCTTTGATTAATGTGACTAATATGAAAAGTTGACTGCTCCTGGCAACAGCTACCACAACTTCCCTAGCAATTGAAATTTGGGTCGGCAGGAGGACTTTTAACTAATGATTAGTTTGTGTAACACTAATCTCAGGCTTAATGAATTCAGTCCATTCTGATTTTCAGGCTACAGTATCACAAGTACTGTATGTGTAAGTTAAAATTGCATGAAGTATTATGTGACTCTTATTTACCTCAGCTTTTATTTCATTTTTTTATTATTTAATATATTTACAACTGTCTCTCCTAGACAAGATGTAAAATAAGCTATTAAAACAATAACGTAAACATGTAACATCATAAGAGGAGAAAGTAGCTGAGCTAAGGATAAAAATAAAAAATGAGTAAGGTTTTGTACAATGGAAGAATTAATCCAAAAGAAAAAAACTCTGACGGATATTTCATTTTACTTAAATAATAAAGTCATATTTTTACAATAAGAAAAGTGGATTCAAAAGACTAAAACACAAGCTTGTCTTTTCATTTTTTTGCACACAGACCATACAGGGAGTTTTCAAATGGGAGCACCTTGCCAAGTCACCAGCATTGATAGCTCTGGCAAGTATCATGAAGCCATTAGGTGCTATGCAACAGCAACAATATGTTTTGTAGCATCTTAATATCCAGGGCGGGAAGGTAACATTAACATTATATCAAATTAATTAGGAGTTTATGTTATCTGCACACCTCCTCCATGTTACACAGAAACAACACTGTGTGTGGGAAAGCAGTAGCCACGTTTATTGAAAAGTGTAAGCCCATTCAATTTATGATAAACATTTCCAAACCACAGTGATACTTAAGTGTCAGCTAATAAACATAAACGAGGACGCCCTTTTAGACATTGGTGGAGTCACTGTTTTACTGCTCTCTATGAGCTCCAACGTGCAAGACTTGGATGGGATTACAATGACACTAATGTCTTTTGGCTCTTCTCGTAGGATATGATAAAATAATAGGAGTGATTTTGGTGGGAAGCGAGGTATGGGATATAATAAATAGCCCCAAAACTTCTAAGCTTATCAAAAATGAGAGCAGCTGTGGTCAGAGGACAGGGAAGCTGCGCTTTGGGCCCGTTGATGGTCACTCTATGTTGCCAACGGTGGTTATGAGGATGAAACACAGCTGCTTCCTTTACAGTTTTAGACGGCGAAGACTTACTGGATGGACATGAACTGGCTTGTATGAAGTCCTGAAGGGAGGAAAGAGACCCAATCCACAGCTGCAGGGCAACAAGCCATGATACAAGAGCCACTTCTCTTCACTTCCTTGCTCGTATCTACGCCCGTTTCCTGTCTGAGCGAGGATATTATGCAGCTGATAATGACACGCAAAATAATAGCCGCCCAGATGATGAAAACACTTGACCTACAACCTCAAGGGGATTTACATCCAACCTCAGTAGTGCGAAGAGAGAATCTGCTGCTGAATCAGTGCCTTCCCGTCTTGTTGTGTGGCCTCAGGAAGCGTGAAAGGAGGCTGATTTCTGGAGCATGATTCAAGATGAGAGAGAAGACCTGTGGTCACAACTCAATCTATGCCATATGGGGACGATATGAAGCTCAGGGGATGAGTAGAGTGAGGGGATCTGATAGTGGGGGCGTGTCTCGCCTCAGGGACAGGACTGTGGCAGCTCAGTCGTGCTACAGTGGATGGTAGTGTGATCGACAACCAAGCCCAGATGAGGTTTACTGCAACTTTTTTTATTATCTTTCATTTCAACAATGGCGGAAGAGGTATCCAGATCCTTTACCTAAGTACAAGTACTAATACCACACTGTAAAACTACTCTGTTACAGATTAAAGGTCCTACATTTGATAATGTTACTTCATCAATGAAGGAAAATTATCATCAGGAAAATGTACTTAAAGTATTAAAAGTAAAAATACTCACATTTTAGAAATTGGAGACGGTCAAAATTGTTCTGTGTTTAATCGGCTAATCATTTCATCTGGACTTGTAGGCCGTTATATTGTAGGGTAGTTTAATTTATAATAAAACATCACATTTTATAAACTACATGTGTTTTGTGTGCAACAGTCTTAATTTATAAAGTAACTAGTAACTAAAGTTATCCAATTAATGCAGTGGAGTGAAAAGTACAATATTTCCCTCTGAAATGTAGTGAAGTAGAAGCATGAAAAGACACAAGTAAAGTACAAGTACCTCAAATTTTGACTTAAGTACAATACTTGTGTAAATGTACTTAGTTATATTGCACCACAGCATTTAATTTATTGTCCAACAACCCTGACGAGGTCTCTGCGCGGTACATTAACGGATTCTGCATGTAGACGACAATAACAGAAAACTAGACATGCTTATGGTTTATTGGATGTTCTTGCATCTGGCATTCATGTTCACACTAATACTGTATACCATATTAGCTTGTTTGGAAACGAACAGTAGAAATTAGGTAAGACCACTGTGGTACTATTGGCCTAGCCAGTAGCCTGTAGTTTCCATCCCCACAACAGCCAATCCATCAGATGACATGTTGAAGTGTTAAGCTTTTAGTGAGACAATGAAGCGCTCCCTGTTGACGTCTTCACAGGAACACAAGCCAAATGCATTAAATGCATTTTTAAAATGTAAACTAAGAAGGGGAAGAAATGGGTGTACAGTAAACTTTAGAGGATAACATTTCCTTCTGGAAAGATACTGGCCTTTCAGACTACAGGAAGCCTACAGGACGTCCTCCTGCCTGTATTGCTCTTATTGAGGCCCTGCTACAATTCCCAGCAGACAGCCGTATCATCTGACTCTTAAAATAAAATAAAAAAAGGGACTGCTACAGGAAAAGAGGTTGATATGTTCCAGCTGGGATCATCCTATTATTTTATTTATCTAATTATTTGTATTATTATTTTACAGATCAATGCACAGCATGTTAAGCTATCTATTTCTGTCCTTTGGTGGGATGCATGTTCAAATAGGTGTAGGAAGGAGGGGTCTCCTCCAACAGCTGAGTTGACTGGAAATGGGATGTAATGAGAGTCAAATGAGCTTTATAGCATGACCATTGTTAGTAACACTGTGTAATTACCTCAGTCACACATAGACACCATAACATTTTGAAAAAGACCAGCGACTGTCTGTGGATGTGTGTGAGTGCTGGTGTGCATTCATTTCAAATAAGGCTCAGTGCCTTTGAACCCAAACACTTGCTAATGAATTCTCAACAATACATCATTTTATACCATATGTGTGTGTCTGCCTCTGTATCTGTGCCTGTGTTTGCAGCTGTGGTTAAATCACTCTAGATATTTAATGGTAAAAGGAAATCTGGCGCTCCATCAAGTCAAGCTGGTCTAAGACCACGCCGAGGGACCAGGAGAGAAAATTAAGCTTAATGATAATCCACCAGGTTGAAGTTCACGTTCCAGGCTCTGAGAATGCTGTTCATCAGATTGCTGACACTTTGGAGACGCGTTAGGATTTGGAGGGACATTAATCAGCTACACTTCAGTTCAGTAGAGCATACATTGTTTGTTACAGTGATTTAAGTCTGGTTTATGTTAAAGTCCATTTCTTCAGATGCAACATTTAACAAAGTTAGTTTCTTTATTTTTAGCTTGTGATTTAGAATACTAGCTAGTCTAGCATTGTCAGACCTTCCTCCACAGCGCTGCAAAGGAAGGTCTGGCTAGTCCACACAGCATTCCGGGATGGGAGAAAAACGTGCTCTGGGTTATGGACATTTTTTTTAAGCCAATCACAATCGTCTTCAGCGGTGCTAGGTGCCACACAAAGCAACGGCACCTCTGCAAACTAGCCTCAGGAAGGACCTTGTTTGGGTGGAACGTGTACGGGAATTTACCCTGCAGAGATCTGAGGACCAGGTAACCATAGTCCTCAGATTGGACAGATAGTCTAGCTAGCTGTCTGGATTTACCCTGCAGAGATCTCAGGACCAGGTAACCATAGTCCTCAGATTGGACAGATAGTCCAGCTAGCTGTCTGGATTTACCCTGCAGAGATCTGAGGACCAGGTAACCATAGTCCTCAGATTGGACAGATAGTCTAGCTAGCTGTCTGGATTTACCCTGCAGAGATCTGAGGACCAGGTAACCATAGTCCTCAGATTGGACAGATAGTCTAGCTAGCTGTCTGGATTTACCCTGCAGAGATCTGAGGACCAGGTAACCATAGTCCTCAGATTGGACAGATAGTCTAGCTAGCTGTCTGGATTTACCCTGCAGAGATCTGAGGACCAGGTAACCATAGTCCTCAGATTGGACAGATAGTCTAGCTAGCTGTCTGGATTTACCCTGCAGAGATCTGAGGACCAGGTAACCATAGTCCTCAGAAATCCACCGGAGTTCAAAATGCCAAATGATATAATTTAAAATGACACAAAGGAAGTGGAACGTAACGGACATCCGGCCAAAATGAAAGACATCTGGCGGAATTTCCAGCAGCAACTGAACAATCCTGGAAGTGGAAAGTGGTGGATATAGACTACACACTAGCTAACAACTAAGTGTTAGCTCTAGCTAATAATTTAAGTGTGCGGCTCGCTTGCTAGCTAGTTAACCATTTACATGATAAGATGGTAAATGATAAAACAAAATTTGTTTTTAATGGTAAAATGATACATTCAAGCTCACAACTGAAGAAAAAAAACTTAGCAGCCATCATAACATATTTAATATTCCCTTTAAACCTTAAATGTCTGAGTGAAGAACACACATTCATTTTGGTGATGTCTTGTTTTAAAAAATAAAAAGCTTGCACCTAGCTAGAGGCAGGAATCCCCTTTCCCATAAACGGCTGGGGAGTCTTTGATAGAGACGGTGAAACCCCTGATTTCCCAAAGACAAACGCAGTCCAACTCAGGCTGTACTTATGCATTCACTAAATCCTTTTTAATAGGCAAACCCCAGCACGGGCTGGACATCCCCCTGCAATTAAAACCCTTTACCTTGCACCTACGGAACCAAACGCTAAACACATGTTTGTAATAATGTCCCTGTCCAATGATGTATATCTGGCTGAGGTTGGAGCACTGGCAAAGTGTCTGTTTGATTTGGACAACGCCTCTAAGCATTTCTCCAGGCTTACTTTTTTCACTATGTTCTGTCTGCTCATTTTACCTCTTTGTATGTTAGTTCAGCTCTCATTCTCTCTCTCACTACCTTTGATATTTTAATCCACAGTCACAGTCCTATCTGGGACAATAAAACCATGTAGGGTTTAAGTGCTAAAAGCTGACAAATAGACCTGGAAGGGGTTTAACCACAAAGTCAGTGAAGCAATTGAGTGTAAGATATGATTTAAGGTTTTTATGTTTGAAAAGGCATTAAAATGGGGATGCAACATGTTAGGACTCATGGTGGAAATTCACAAAATTATATTAGATTTTTAACTAGAATATGGGAAAGATGTGATATCCAATCTGAATTCACCATGGTTTAATGTGCTACTGATTTTTCACGTGAAAACTGATAAGGGAGGAAAACCGCTGCTCAGTTTTCAGTCGTCTCTGTGTTAACTGTAGGTGAACCTGAGTTTACAGCCAACATGAACAAACACAAAGAAAAAGGATGTTTTATGGTATCGACATTGAGAGTAGACCTTCTGTTAACATAAATAAAAAATTGGTCTGGGAGAAGACATATCTCTAAAGCAGACTGAATCCTGCACACTGATTGTTGTAAGCCCTTTGTGGCTGCAATCACGAGCAGCCCCAGAGCAACAACTCAAGCCATCAAATACAACTCCAGAATCCTTGAGATCAGGAATGGAAACAAATCTTTTGTCGATAGGCCAGGACTCTAGTAAATCACAAAACTGACAGGCTGCATTCCGTATTTTAACAGTTTTTAGGATAGAGTTTGGTTTATCTGACAGAGTACTTACATAGGAAACGATTTAACAACATTGGCTTTTGGTTGTCACATATCTTTGATCAGTGTTTGAACATATTTCTTTTTTCTTAACCTGTGGGGGGGCGGGGGGGGGTGTACATAACAGCGTGTATGCACTAGGATTTACCCTATTATACTTTATTAACCTTCGTATGTTATTTGGGTCAAATTGAATCGTTTTACATTTTTACAAGAAGAAAAATGGTACAAGTATACACTTTTTCAACGTGAAAATCAATGGCCTTACCTTATTTTCTGTGATAAACATGTATAAACAAAAAAAGAAAAATTGAGCACACATGCTACTATACATTTACATCCTTCATATGGTCTCGCTCGCATGCGCACACACACACACACACACACCTATGTGCACACACGCATGCATACACACAATGTTGCATTTTTATAATGTGAGCAATGAGAAGCTGTTTGCTCTCTCTTTCCCGCACCCTCTTTGATACATCAAACCATTTTCTTGCACTATATGCATCGCACCTGCACATCAAGGGGGGACAAAAGAGATAAATACCTCTGCATCACAGTAAAGAATCTTCCACCCTCAGTATGACCAAAATATTTAGCGTTCAGAAAGCTTTAGAGCTCATATTTGAAAAGAGTCAGGCTAACAGCGATGTGGAAGAGGAAGATGTCTCCAAATCTGAGGATAATTGAGATATCAATTCAGAGTATTCTGATTCTGAAAGTGAATTTGAAGATGGCCTTCACTTGGAATATGCACTACAAGAAGCACCACAGGCAGCCGCTGGAAGAGCCCCACAGCCAGCCGCTGGAAGAGCCCCACAGCCAGCTGCTGGAAGAGCTCCACAACCAGCCGCTGGAAGAGCTCCACAACCAGCCGCTGGAAGAGCTCCACAACCAGCTGCTGGAAGAGCTCCACAGCCAGCCGCTGGAAGAGCTCCACAACCAGCCGCTGGAAGAGCTCCACAACCAGCCGCTGGAAGAGCTCCACAACCAGCCGCTGGAAGAGTCCCACAGCCAGCCGCTGGAACAAACTGTTATCTTTTCTGTGGCTGTTATTGCCACTCTTCATTCAAACCCCAACCGGTCGTCAGACACCGCCCACCAAGAGCCTGGGTCTGGGTCTGGGTCTGGGTCTGTCCGAGGTTTCTTCCTAAAAGGGAGTTTTTCCTCGCCACTGTCGCACTGTTGCTTGCTCTGGAGGGAACTACTAGAACTGTTGGGTCCTTGTAAATTCTGGAGTGTAGTCTAGACCTACTCTATCTGGTCTAGACCTACTCTATCTGTAAAGTGTCTTGAGATAACTCTTGTTATGAATTGATACTATAAATAAAATTTAATTGAATTGAATTGAATTGGAAGAGCCCCATTTTATTTATTTGGTATTTTATATTATTTGCAATTCAACACATAATAATCCACGACGATCACTTTAAAACTTAAATAGCACGTCAAAATGACACATTGTCAATATTTTAAGAGACCCCAACATTTCACGAATCACGTTTTCAGGGGAGCCCATGTCTTAATAAGGGGAGCTTGCCCCTAGCTCCCCCGTAGTTCGACCATGTCTTTGCGCTATACAGACCACCTTGACCAAGCATACAGACACCAGCTTTTTGTAGTTTGGCTAACTCATGAATTTAACGTTGATGCAGCTGTTAAAAAATATAATTACATATATTATATATTATTATTATTATATTATTAAATATTGTAACTGTGCAGCAGTCATTCTGCCCGTCTATTCAATCTTTTTTGTACCCATATCATAACCCCCCCAACCGCTCAGGGCACTGGTCCAGCCCTGGCAGCCCACTCACTTTGACATCTCTCCATTTGTGCATGAATAGGTCCTGACCGTGTGTGTGTATTTCAGGCCTGTGTGTAGTGATTACTAACTAAACAGAGTGTAAATTGTAATTTCCCCACTAGGGACCGATAAACAGTATAAATTATTATTATTATTATTATTAATTATTAACTGTGCAAGCGTTCTTTGATTTATTGCACCGTGTGATTGGCCCACAACCGCAGCAGCTACAACCCATACAAGCGTGGTGTATTTCACGGAGTTGGTAGTTCAGCTTGCTGAGATACTTCCATTCTCATGATGGGTATTGAATGAAGAAAAACAAAACAAAAAATAGTATTGAATGAAGCACTCTATTAGTATCTCTGTCACTTTCAGTGTTATTGGTACTGATATATTTTGATATGATTCCCAGCCCAGTCTTGATATAAGGACAGCGCAGTGGGATTATGGTGTTGGGACATTTAAATTATGTTTGTGTAAGTCACTGGCATGCTCTCAAACCCTGGAGATAAATTGTTTATCCATGATATTAATAATAATAATAATAATACATTATATTTAGCAGCGCCTTTCATGACACTCAAGGTCGCTTTACAGTATATAAAAGACAGATAAGTATAAACAACAACAAAAAACAAAAACAACAAAAAAACAAAAGACAGGATCTGTGTATTTACAAGTAGGCAAGCTGGAACAGGTGGGTTTTGAGTCTGGTTTTGAACAGGGGGAGAGAGTCGATACTGCTACTAACTACTATTAGATGAGGATATTTTGAAATTTAAATTTCTACACAGATAAATGCAAAACTGTTAGCGCCACATACTGTACATTTTCATTTTTTTGCACATCAGCAGCCTTTTCACCACATGAAGCTCCCTTTGGATTTTCCCCATTTCTCCAGAGCTACAGCACTTGGTTTTCATCTACAAACTCAAGAGACAGGAGACGGATCATCACTCATCCAAAACGCTGTGTGCAAAAGAAACAGTAGTACAAATCAGCTCATGAGTATTAGACATCTCTGATCCACATGTGATGCATGGGGATATGCTGTCCTTGGAAAAATCTGCTTTCCGCGAGCCAATATGCCCTTTATTTATCCGCCAGAGCTAATCACACATTCAGCCAGATTCAGCAGGGTGTGCTCTGGCATTTATTTACACTGGAGTCCGCAGCCAGGACATATCATCCATGATTCAGTAATTCAAAGAGCCTGTTCTCCAGTATAGGCTCAGTCCCTCAACTGCCACATTCATAGCTACAATTATCCTGTTGTCTGGGATGGAGCTAAAACATGAGATCACTGAGAATCAAGCCACCTGTGGTATCTCGTGATTGTGTGGACTGGCTGAGAGTGCCACTGTGAAATGACCTCGTAAAAGTCACACGCAGGCGCTAATTTTACTGGAACAGGGGGTGACTTTGCTTTTTTCTCCAACCGATGACCAATTTCAACCTCCTAATTTGAGACTCAGTAATAAATAATGTAGTCTCGCCGTACATGGAGAACTTCTGAAAATCCCCAATCGCCAATTTTCAGTACACATCAAATCTGGTTCAAATTATACATTTCAAAATAATGTTCTTAGCCTTTTTCTAAATCATATGAAAGCCACAGATGTGTTAAGGTTACTGTATCAAGACAACTCAAACTCTGACAGAGACAATGTGAGTCGAGGAAAGCGTCTTTTTTTTTTTTTAAATTGGAGTTTGGATGGAAGTAAACTGAAAAAGAAAAAAATAACACAAACACTGGAAAACATTCCTGAGCTTGCAGTTCAGACCACAGCGTTGAAATGAGCTAAAATATATACAGACATCTTTGGACTACTACTGTATATTGACATTTATGTCCTGGACATGTTGAAGCAAGTCACAGTGGATAAAAATGCAACTGTATATGCTCAGAGAAGTGGAAAAAACTAATTGTGACATTCACATTGACATGGCTTCCCAGCTGCAGGTAGAATAGATTCAGATTACAGGGGCCAAAGGCCTCCAAGTACATAAACACAAGACCTGGAGCAGCACCAAACTTCATGGCCTCATAGCTCAATGTTTTGCAGCATTGGCAAGTTTTGATTCCAGAAAGGAAACTTTGCCATTACAAGGCAAGTGGGCAATGAAAATTCAATTAAGGTCCCACACCTATGTTGCTACACAGCAGTCGAGTGAAACAGTCCAGCTCTCCATTGGAGGACCTTATTTTTCTGAAACCCGGCTTCAGTTACCATTTGGATGGAAAGCACTGTAGTCCAATTACCCGAACACATCAACACGTAGCTGAAATTATAGATTCCATCTTGTGGTTCACTAGAATGCAGTTCCATGTGGCTCATTTTAAATGTCATGTTTATGGTTTGTAACTGAGAGATGATAATAAGTAAACAAAACCACTGTTAAGACTGTCAAAGTTGATTCATTTGCAATTGTTGAAGGATGTCTTTTTTTTCTTAAAGAAATGACAAAATTGATTTGTGGAATATTAAGTATTTTCTTCAACATAATTGAGACTTTCAGACAATGAATTCAATATTCAATACCTCTGTCATTGAGTTGAAGCAGAAAGTAAAATTCTCTCCTCTGGCAGAATTACAATCTAATGGTTCAATGTAAGCGTGCCTCTAAATTTAGCTGTCCGGAAAGGGAACACACGGTGTTTTTACTGGACATTTTTGTTCCAAGCCAAACATTTCTTCATGGTATTTAAAGTGCATTTTCAGATCTATACCTACACAGTATTTAATCCGTTGTTTTCTTTAGTATTTGCACCATTTTGTACCATAGCCCTACAGTGGTGGAAATGGAACTGAACTTTATTTCGGATCTCTAGTTACAACAAACGTGTCAGCATTAGACTAGGAATTTAGGACTAATTTATCAGGCAAAATAAAAGTAGCTTTGTCTTGGAAGCACACCTGTTTTCCTAAAGTATTTACATTTACTTGATTTTATGCTGCATTGTATTGACTTAAGCTGTAGTTTGCATACATGTAGATCACTGAATCCAACTCCAACATTTGAGACGTTTACTCTAATCACGTCAGACTGGGCACTGATCACTTAAAACTGCTCTGTAGAATAATTCCACGGTGGAATAATACCAACTCAACTCGTACAAATGAAGCCACACAAATGACACAAGCATACTCTGACTGACACTAAGTGGACATTACTGTACTTTCGGTTACACATTGTTCTTTTCACTTCCCTTCTGTGTGTGATTGTTTTCATTGAATATTATTTACTTGTTTTGTGCTTTATGTGTCTTGCAAATGGCAAAATACATTTACTGAACAGCTTTAGTAATTTTCCCAGCCAAATGTTTTAGACTTAAACCTGAATTAACCAATTTATTTTCCTAAGTATTAGATAATTAAAAGAGTATTAAAAGAGGTCAATAAAAGCACTAAGAGTGAAACAAAACTGCATCATTGTAGGCTGCAAAATCAAATCAATGAGCTAAAACATGCTTTAATCCTCCATAGAGCTAAAGGAACCTCTTTCACATTACATATAGTCATATGACCAATTGTCCATATTAAAATAGTGATTAGTGAAGCTTTACGTAAGTTATACGCTGATGTGTGTATGATGAGCTCATCAACATAGCTACTATAATTATTCACAGTTATAATTGCTCAGTTACAGTACTAAATTCAAGGAAAAGTATTAGAACAGACTAGTATTCGATTTTGAAAACTACACAAGTTACTTGTGTAGTTAACAAGTTACTTATACTTTTGAGAAACATAGTCATGTTCTATGCAGCAGATTGCAGAGCAATTTTAATAATTTTACCTTCCACCTTTACGTAATACTTGACCTACTGTACACTGTTAAGCGTCTTAATTGGTTTGCAGCCCCCAGTGACTCCCCACAATACCCCCCCAAGCTTCACTGCTCTCTGTAAGCAATTACTATGACTTGATGCAAGCCATATTGATATTTCCTCTCCCTGTCTTCTGGATGAATGCAATGAGGAAAAACACTGGCTTAAAGGTTGTAAACATGAAGAGGATCTGGTTGAGAGATAATTACAGCAATTTCCATGAGTCATTCATAGCAAAGTGTGCCGATAACGTCCATGAACTCTACAACAGCATGACGACACAGAGGGATGCAGGAAACGTTTAATGAATTACATTCAGTACAGTCACTGCAATAAAAAAGTAAACAAGAGAGAACCCATAGAGGGGCAGCAGCAGTCATGTACTGCACTTCTCGAAAGCAGAAGCCACGACTTCACTTATCTTCCCCACAACACTTTGAAGCTCTAATCTCCAGAGTCCCATCCGGTCATAAGCTAGTGCTGCCGTTTAGGTGGATACAAACAGTGTCTTTGATGCTGCCCGAGCTCTGAGCTACACAGCTGTGCAGTGTTGCAGTTTGGGAACTTTTAATGTGGTTTTTCCCATCCTTTACTACTAATATAGTCTCTTATTGCCAGACCTAGCACCACAGCACTGTGTCAGCACTGGAGTAAGGTCTGGCTACACCAGATCATTCTTGGATAGGGGAAAAAAACACACTGGCTTTTTTGTATTTCTTTAAACCAATTGGGGTGGGACAGAAAATCGAAAACCGTATGTATCGTGATTTTCCCCCCTTGAAACGATATTATTATTTAATTTTTTTTTTACCAATGATTCACCTAAATGTTTTCTCTCTATATGGTACAGCTGATGGTATCATATCATATCCATTTCCAGCAAAACAGGTTGGAACGTGAATGTAGTGTGGATGGATGAAAAGATTTAAAAGGTACATAAACACACTTTCATTCATCATATTCAAGCAACAATGTCATCATAAAAAACCTGGTAGTTTGTATTTGCCATTACTCAGTATTACTTTTACTTCAGTTTATAAGTAAAATCATTGTAAAAGCAACATTTTCTTGTCACTAAACAACAGTTTTGATATCTTCCTGTCGGGTTTTTGACCAAACCACAGCGCTGCGATGGCTCTTGTTAAATTCTTTAATGACATCCACTTAAACACATATAGTGGCAAAACTTCAGTGTTAGTATTACTTGATCTGAGTGCTGCATTTGACACGGTAGACCACGACATATTACTAGACCGATTGGAAAACTGCGTTGGCCTTTCTGGCTCAGTACTAAACTGGTTTTAATCCTACTTAAAGAATAGGGATAACTTTGTATCTATAAATTATGCATCTGAGCGTACAAATATGACGTGCGGAGGTCCCCATGGCTCCATTCTGGGACCTCTTCTGTTTAACATCTACATGCTTCCACTGGCTCAGATTATGGAAAACAACAAAATAAATTTCCATAGTTATGTGGACAACACACAAATTTACATAACCTTATTGCCTGGGGACTATCGTCCAATACAATAACTGACTTAGAGCATTGAACCAATTAATGACTGGATGTGCCAGTTACTTTCTTAAATTGAATAAAGAAAAAACTGAGGTGGTTGTTTTTGGCGCAAAAGAGGAACGATTAAAAGTTAGCGCTCAGCTTCAAACAACAATGTTAAAAACAACAGACAAAGCCAGAAATCTTGGTGTAGTCATGGACTCTGACCTGAACTTTAACAGCCACATTAAGACAATTACAAAGTCAGCCTATTATCACCTTAAGAATATATCAAGGGTTAAAGGACTTATGTGTCAACAGGATTTGGAAAAACTTGTCCATGCTTTTATCTTCAGTAGACTTGACTACTGTAACGGGGTCTTTACAGGTCTCCCTAAAAAAATCAAGATCAAATCAGAACGCTGCTCCTGGAGTCCTCACTAACACCAAGAGACTGGATCACATCACTCCAGTCCTGAAGTCCTTACACTGACTTCCTGTGCCTCAAAAAATAGATTTCAAAATACTTTTGCTGGTTTATAAATAACAGTTTAGGGCCGAAATAAATTTCTGATTTGCTAGTACACTATGACCCCCCCAGACCTCTCAGGTCGTCTGGGACAGGTCTGCTTGCTGTCCCTGGAGTCAGAACTAAACAGGGGGAAGCAGCGTTCAGTTTCTATGCTCCTCATATCTGGAACAAACTCCCAGAAAACTGCAGGTCTGCCGCAACTCTGTTAATTTTTTAAATGCTGAAGACCTTTCTTTTTGATGTTGCTTTTCTTTAAACAATTCATTTCTTATACTGCTCTGAAACTTTTATGCTCGTATTTGATTGGCTTTTCATTTTTTTAATTGTTTTTAACTGCTCTTTAATATTTCATGTAAAGCACTTTGAATTGCCCTGTTGCTGAATTGTGCTATACAAATAAAGCTGCCTTGCCTTGAAGTAAATGCTCATATGTTTGTACACAGAGATTCAAAGACGATAAACCAGAAGGACCCTATAATAAAAGATAAAAATAACATTAATTAAAAACATGGTCAAACAAACAACAACTGCAACGAAAAGATAAACCAATATAAACCAATAACCCAAATTCCATCACTTGAAGTGTGTGTTGAGTCATTTACAAGATGACATTAGAGACGTTTCTCATTATGTAGCTGTGTTTTGCTGTCCAGACCCCAGGGCTCCTCCTCCTCCGAGCTGGGTCTGCTTCCAGCTATGACGGCTTTGTTCTTCCAAGGCCTCCATGGGGCCTGCTAATGCAATCAGTGCGAAAAAGCTTGGACATAAAATATAATAGGGGGGAAAGGAGCAGGAAGAGTTATAGGGCTGGGATGAATAGTTTCCCCTTTGAGTTGGTTCCGTTTTCGTTCAATTTATTGCCCTCAGCTAGCTCCTGACCAAAGAGCTCTTTCTGTTTCAGCTCCATACCGGAGGGGTCTAGTGAGTCTGCAGCAACACTGACCTCATCTGTGTGAGCCAAACACATGTTCTGTTCTGCAAGTTCTCCAGTCCATCCCCCCTGCACTGCATCAGGACTTAGTTTAATCCATCTCAATGCTAACACTACTGTATGTTGTCATGAAACGTCCTAACTGGAGATAAATATGACTTTAAAAGGGGCAGACATCCAAAATCATTAAGGTGGGGGACAGCTTAGTTTAAAAATGTAGCAGGGCATGACCAACCTCTGCATGAAAGTGCATAAGAAGACAGGCTTCAGGCCATCACACAAGCATTTAAACAAGGATTCAGTGGAATCACAATGATTAGATTTGCTTGCAGGGGTGAATTAAATCTGTGCAACTCTTTCGATTTAAGTTCAAAACCGCTCCACAAAAGATCAATGCAGGCAGTTATGAGACAGGCGTACACAGATAGAAGCATCTCCTTTTCATTAACTACGAGTAACTTCTTGTGTCATTAACAAACGAGCAAACAAGCCTGGTAATTAACAGTTGGCAGGGTGTTCCCTAATAATATATTCAATCCTAAATGCCAGGCGGAAGTAGGAATCTCAGTACAGAGATAAAAAACAGAAACCAAGGCCATTGTGATGCTATCATTTCCAGCTGCCTGCATCTTGGCCATTCTTTTGCCAGTGTTTTTTTATTTTTTCCCCTTTTATTGAATAAATTAGAATATGATGTACTTTTACAATGAATGTACAAAGGACTATGCAGTGGCCGATGCAGAACGTGACAGATGGGTGGGTCTGGATTAAGTCGAGGTGGGCCTGAATCTAGGGTGTCCTGAAATCAAAGCAGTTGTCCCGAATCCAGGAAATTTTACTAGAGCAGCAGAGTCTTGAGTTGCCTGATTCATTATAGATGGGTTATCATTTTCATTGTTCAAGATACTGCTTGTTCAACTTCCAATTATGATTAACTACCTCACATTTTTGACTAGGCTACATAAGCCAAAATATCAACAAACTATCTACTATTTTCAACATCCTAGAGGACTGTAAAATGCTCTGGTTTTGGTGAATTTGCGTTTCTAGGATGACGAAGGAATGGCCTGCTTTTATCCACTTTTTATTGGCTGGTACACGCTGCTTTTTTGTTGGATTGGTTAGGTTTAGGCATAAGGAGATTGGTTTATGTTAGGGTGAGAATACCAGAGTAAGGCAATCAAAGGCAGGGTAGGGCGGGACATGGCTTCACCCTCCTAGGAAACATACATTTGCCTCCGGTTGTGTTTGTGCGCCTTCTTCCGGACTAGTTTAAACCGACAGACAACTGCCGGAGCTTCTGCTTCTGACCTGCTGGGAGAAAAACAGCCTTCACCCTGCACACAGTGAGAGTTTACACACACATTCACTCCCAGGATGTCCACTTTCTGTGTGCACTTCCAGCGAACGGTACCGGTGTTCGCGTCACATTGCAATAGCCTAGTGCTACATTGATGTTGCACTGACCAATGAAAACACACCAACACACTTAACTTTTTAAATCGTTATCAGGCTTACCCTACTTATAATGTTACTGTTTTTAACATGTTATAGATGAAATACACCACATATAGTACTAATGTCTATGTTTAACTATAGAGAGTAGTATTTTCTTTTGTTGTGAATTTCTGATTGGGCGGGCCAGCTGTCAATGTGGGCGGGCCCAGGCCCACAGATCCACGCCTGGGACTATGTATTCAAAAAATAACAGTCAAAACAACATAGCAAATTAAAATAACAATCACATAGTCCACTAAAATGTTTTGAGTTCTGATAGCCTTTTTACTATTAATTAAAAAAAATATATAGAGCTATTTTAAAATTTTTATTTGACTATTTTGCCTTGTTAATATGGTATTTAAGTAAGTAAAAAAGCAACTGAATAGCTTCTAGAAATCATTTATTAAAGCTGATTTATGTTCTCACATTCATTTCTAGTAACAACGTATTAATTTCATCTGAATGATTTTTAGAGAGTTTAAAGCTTTTAGTAGTCTTTTAGCATCCCAGTTTGCATAATCACAGTTAATTTATGACGCCAAAATGCTGGAAGACCAATGAGTCCCTCCATCAAGATGCTCACCCCTCAGGAAATATGTTGAATAAAAGCAAACATTTGGGGTTTTATGTTTTGATGTGTTTAGGTGTGGAAAAATGAGTCACCTCTAAATGTTCCAAAAATTGAAAGGCATCACTTTAAGACTTCTGAGTCCACTGTTGCTCCTAATGTATACCCTCGCCCATGATGGGGTCGGATGGAGTTGGCGTCGATGCTGAATGACATCAACCCACTCTGGTTCCAATCTCAGCAAGGACATTTATTTTTTTGCTCTAAAGTCATAAAGGCTGTCAGGACATCTAAAATGGAACCACACGCATGGATGAATTTACTGATGATTTACCTTTACTGCTAACAGTTTGAGTCCTACTTTCATTGATTTCTCTCCAGCAGTCAACACGCTATGTCACTGCTTTGATGTAATGATGCCAAAGACTCATAAGGCACTTGTTCATGACAGTAAAGCTGTACCTTACGGATATTGTGGTTTCTTTTTATTTTGTTTCCATCAAGGGACTCAAACTGAGTGGATTTAGTCTCACTTAGATATTTGGAGCTCATCATGTGAAAAAGGCCTTGAACCCTTTTTGTTCCTGACTCATACGTTATTTTAAACATTTAGAAACCTCAACAAAAGAATGGCATCCTTACATGAGACCAAAAAGACTTGTTGTTATACTTAAATTCCAGTAATTAACATAGATGTGCAATATTCGATTTGCAGTATACAAAGTTGGCAAATCAGGTAGGTCAATACAACGCAATGAGCAACAACTCAATCTACAGAAAGCCGCTACAGTATGATGTATATATATTAAAGGTCATACAACATCAAACAAGCACTTTTTGTTTGCTCTTACTTAGCTGTAAACAAGTTGTAATTTAACACGTTCAACACCAGTTTGATTTTAAATGTGATTTTGCATACATGTCATTTTATCATATGCCATATTAATATCAGAAAAATATCCTTAAGAGTTCGTTTTTTTTTTGCTGACCTTTAGTGGTTTGCAGCAGAAATGACACAAAAGGTGAACTTTAGGACACTGTGACATTGTTGTTGGGTGTGTTTACAGGTGCATTATCGAAAACCTCTGACCATACACACCGGCCTGAAACTGAACCAGAAAGGGCAGTGAAAGTCCTTTTTAGCCTACTGTAAGGATACTCTTTAAACCCTCAGGGTGCCATTTTCAAATGCCACAGAAGACAAAAGTAGTAAAACTTTGGGATAGGTCATTCAAGCACTACTGTTTCCACCAGGGCTTTAGTCCTTGAGTCCGGACTCAGACTCCGTTGTCTCTGTCTCTCCTTGGACTCGTTGCTATTTGGACTCGGACTTGTTTCGGAGTCAGGTATTGGCCTCGCCAAATATTCTAGTTGGTCTTGACCAAGTCCAGCACTTCATGCCTTTGTTCTAAAGTAACTTCCTCCTTTAAAACAAAATCCTTGATGAAACGTGCTTGATCAAAAACATGTATTAGTTTAATTTAAAATTCATCTAGAACACATTGAGATTGGTTGCCTGGCTGCATCATATACAGTAGGCTACTTCAATCATCAGGTATCATTTTAATTTTGGCCACAGACACAATGTCAGCGAGCACTTTGTACTATGAATTCGTCAGGACAAGTAATAAATTCAAGAATGGGAATTTCCATTTCCATTTTATATATAGTCATATAGTGTGTTACTCTGCCCTTGCTTTTTGATTATTACAAATAATAATGCAAAATGATCATCAAGTAGAAGTTATACTGTCTCTCACATCACATAAGTCAGTGGTCTTGAAGAGTATTATTTTTTTCTCTCTTGGTATTGACTGTCTCTCATTTGGACTTAGTCCTGACTTGGACTTGAATCTCTTTGCACTCGGTCTTGACTTAGTCTCCACTAAATCTGGTCTTGGACTCGACAAAGGTGGACTTGATTGCAGCCCTGGTTTCAACAACCCATTCTTACTCTCGACTTGTCAATTACTGATGCTTGTTCAGGACCCCTTTGCGTCACTTTTTAACGCTCTGGGTATCTCTTTGGCATCATTTTTCAACCTGCAGGAAAAAAAAACCCACTTAGTTAGGGTTAGGGAAAGATCATGGGGGGTTAAAAGATGTACATTTACATGAGACCCGGGAAACAAACAGGACACAAAATCCCAGTCTCCTGGGTGAAAATCCTGTGTTGTTTGACCCCAACCCTTACGCAGAGTTTGGGTCTGTATTACTACTCCCTATGTCGCTCTTCGTACTACCTCATATTACAATGCCGCGGTCGAGCAGTTGCCAGTACTCTTAAAGGGTGCCTTGTGCGTCAATATCTGTCAATGGGGGCCACTGACTGACGCAGGTATACAACGGCCTGGTTTCCATTGTGTGATGAACTGGACTCACAACAATGACTGAATGTCACCATCTCCACAAGTCATAGTGGAGTAGAAGTAGAAGAAGTAGACTTCATAGAGTAGTGAAGTCTCAAAACCTTGATGAAAATCTGTTTTCAAAATACATTTACAGTCCAAAGATTTTTGTTACTTACTTAGATGAACACTGGTTAATAATCAGCTGCTCATTCCTATTTGCTTGACACCTTTTATTGCAGGAGCTCTTTGTGTACTTTAAACTTTAGAACACAAAAACTCTTGGCTGTGGTAAAAAAAACAAAAAACAAAACATTACAGCTGTTTAAACTGAAATCATTTTTATTGTAAATTCATATGCTTCTTTAAATAGAAAGATTTTTGGGTAAAAATCAATCAGTTTCTTAATGTGGAAACTGCATCGAAATTGAAAACACAAGATCTGTGTCATATGCAGAACATTTGATCCGTTTTCAGATGCAGTGAAATTGCCAAGTGCAGCTTCAATAAATTGTGTTGAAATAAATCTTCTAGGGAACTTTTTCATCACACAGTTATGACATGTGCTACATGCTCCTCGGTGAAATGACATCACTGCATTTGGGACTACGGTATAAATCACCTTGAATATTTAACGCTGATCTGATCGCTGTGGTGCTACTTTTTCAAATCTATAATGAGGCCATGAGGCCATTGTTAAAAAGTGATTTACTGGACAAAACATTGACAAAATTTACATCATGCTCTGTTGACACAAAGAAAATTTGGTAACACTTTACTTGAAGGTATCTACATAAGCGCGACATGACAAAGTCATGACACATGAACCCTAACCTTAACTTGTCATGACAAAACCAAATGACACTTACTGTAAGAATCGTTATGTCATGAATGTTTATGACTTGTTTATAATGTTTATGAGATGTTCATGACAGTGTTATGTCACTTTTGTGTAGATACCTTCAAGTAAAGTACAACCAAAAGTTCTAAAAAGTATACTTTCCATCCGTCAGTTACAAGAAAAAAACAGGATGTATTCAAACTTGGAAAGCGGATCTGTACCACTTTGGTTTCAGGCATCGCTGCATGTGAAACGTAAAGTCAGTTTGTATTTTGAGCTGTAAAACTTTCCCTTTCTTTTTCTTCATTTTAGTGTAATACTGTCATATGTTTTAGTCCCTGGGTCTGCATCACCTCACAAAACCATTCAGGAACCGTTTTACGGTCTGGTTTTCATCACTGAGCGCTTTGTTTAATCATCCTCTCACACCGAGTCGCGCATCGCTGATCTTGGATCGCGTTGCCTCGCCTGCAGACATGTTGGACTCGAGGATTTCACCGCAAGGGTTTTAAAATTCTGACATTTCCCTGAACACAGTGAGCGGCTTCAACAGGATTGGTGCCACAAGCTAATTTTGACACAGTTACGTATGCTACTGATTGATGTAGAGTTAAAGTTGAGATAGTTAAAGCTTTAATATTTCAAAGTAAAGCTTAAAAACATTTTCAAATAAATACATTTAATTTAGCCAAATTCCTGTCTTGATTGCTAAAACACAGCAATGATTCTTTATACAACTATGCTTTTAAACTCTCTGGTGTTTCATGAGAAAAATCTTCTGGCACACAGGAAGTAATTCATTTCATGATTCCAGCTTTTTTTTTTTTTTAAGTCTACATCAGTGACGTTACACTTCCGGGATCGTTCAGGTGCCGCCAGAAGATCCACCGGGTGTCTCTAGTTTCGGCAAGACTGCTCCTCCGATCTCTGCAGGGTAAATCCAGACATCTAGCTACACTATATGTCCAAGTTCCTTCCCGAGGCTATTTTGCAGTGGCACTGTGGCTTTGTCTGGCGCTTAGCACCACCCATGATGATTGTGATTGGTTTAAGGAAATGCCAATAAACCAGAGCACAAGGTCTGGCAAAGCAAGACTATTAAAACTTTAATATTTTCAAGTAAAGCTTTTCAACATTTTCACATTAATGTATTTAGTTTAGCCAAATTATCTCATTGAGTGCTAAAACACAACAGTGATTCTTTAGAAAACTATGCTTTTAAACTCTCTGGTGTTTCATGAGAAAAATCTTCTGGCGCACAGTTAGTAATTCATTTCATGATTCCAGCTTTTTTGTAATAAAGAAAACAAGCTAATAGAGGTGTTCAGTCCATGAATTAACAAATCTTTTTAATACTGAATCATCATTAACTGTATCAGTAGATTTGTCCATTGGAGTTTCTGTCTGATTATTCTATACATACAGTTTGTCAAATTGCTCCCGGCTTGTCAGGCGAATTGTTTTGCCTTTGGTGTGTCAGGCTACCTGTTTTCACTTGTTTCTAGTGTTTATGCTAAGCTAAGCAACTCTTAGCTCCAGGGCCATACTTAATTCACACATGGCAGGCCTTCCTGGTCTACAAAGTTTTCCTTGGGCAAGATACTGAACCCCAAATGGCTCTCGATGCCGTACCTTCGGTGTGTGAATGTGCGTGAATGTGTGTCTGATGAGCAGGTGACACCTTGTATGGCAGCCTTGGGCACCACTGTATAATGCATATACACTCACCGGCCACTTTATTAGGTACCCCATGCTAGTAACGGGTTGGACCCCCTTTTGCCTTCAGAACTGCCTCAATTCTTCGTGGCATAGATTCAACAAGGTGCTGGAAGCATTCCTCAGGGAGTTTGGTCCATATTGACATGATGGCATCACACAGTTGCCGCAGATTTGTCGGCTGCACATCCATGATGCGAATCTCCCGTTCCACCACATCCCAAAGATGCTCTATTGGATTGAGATCTGGTGACTGTGGAGGCCATTTGAGTACAGCGAACTCATTGTCATGTTCAAGAAACCAGTCTGTGATGATTCCAGCTTTATGACATGGCGCATTATCCTGCTGAAAGTAGCCATCAGAAGTTGGGTACATTATGGTCATAAAGGGATGGACATGGTCAGCAACAATACTCAGGTAGGCTGTGGCGTTGCAACGATGCTCAATTGGTACCAAGGGGCCCAAAGAGTGCCAAGAAAATATTCCCCACACCATGACACCACCACCACCAGCCTGAACCGTTGATACAAGGCAGGATGGATCCATGCTTTCATGTTGTAGACGCCAAATTCTGACCCTACCATCCGACTGTCGCAGCAGAAATCGAGACTCATCAGACCAGGCAACGTTTTCCAATCTTCTATTGTCCAATTTCGATGAGCTTGTGCAAATTGTAGTCTCAGTTTCCTGTTCTTAGCTGAAAGGAGTGGCACCCGATGTGGTCTTCTGCTGCTGTAGCCCATCTGCCTCAAAGTTCGACGTACTGTGCGTTCAGAGATGCTCTTCTGCCCACCTTGGTTGTAACGGGTGGTTATTTGAGTCACTGTTGCCCTTCTATCAGCTCGAACCAGTCTGGCCATTCTCCTCTGACCTCTGGCATCAACAAGGCATTTCCGCCCACAGAACTGCCGCTCACTGGATGTTTTTTCTTTTTCGGACCATTCTCTGTAAACCCTAGAGATGGTTGTGCGTGAAAATCCCAGTAGATTAGCAGTTTCTGAAATACTCAGACCAGCCCTTCTGGCACCAACAATCATGCCACGTTCAAAGTCACTCAAATCACCTTTCTTCCCCATACTGATGCTCGGTTTGAACTGCAGGAGATTCTCTTGACCATGTCTACATGCCTAAATGCACTGAGTTGCCGCCATGTGATTGGCTGCTTAGAAATTAAGTGTCAACGAGCAGTTGGACAGGTGTACCTAATAAAGTGGCCGGTGAGTGTATGTATATGTGTGTGTGACTAGGGTTGGGTACCTAAACCCGATGACAATATGGCACCAGTTCCTATCTACCAGACTGAATGACAACCCAGATTTTGCTGCCTCATTTTGGTCACATTTCAAATGTCTACAGTATGAGTTGTCAGCAGTTCCGCCAAAGAGACATTTCCCCTTCTAAACTTCTCAGATGTTTCATGTAAATAACTGTTTAAGGACAAATTATATGGGTATTATATTGCACACCAAAATGCCAAAGTTAAAACTATAGGGTAGATAAAACTACCTCCATCACTTAAATGCTGCTTCCACATTGTTGCACTAGTATCATGTCATATGTCATAATAGGCTATATCAGTCACAGAAGCTATGTTTCTGCAGAATGAGTACATTTAGCAGATACACTTCTGAACACACTGACCTTTTACTTCAGTGGGATTTCAAATGCATACCTGTATGTTTCCCTTGTTGTACTGGTAGTATTACTCAAGTAAAGGCTCAGACTACTTTAATGCCAAAAGCAAAAAATCTCCAGTCTTAAAAATGACACCTTACAAAATGATATGCAGCCCCAAATCAAAACATTTTGGTACTTCTTAAAAAGGGTAATGAGGAACTTAAGCCCTCACTTGACAAAACAAGAGCATTGCATGTCCCATCTTGGAAGATGAATTACAAGTGACTCCAAGTGTTTCCAAAATAAATGGACAGTATTTTGGAAATGACCTCTTTAATTAAAACTCCCTGACATTGTCTGACATATAACTTTATAATTAGGACAGGCCTTGTGGGGGGGCTAACCCCCACAACGACTCTGCATTCATCAAAATCTTGGCTTTGGGCTGTTTAGTCATGATGCAACACCGTCTGGTTTCACTGTGAGGGGGTAAGCATCTGTTTTCACCTCATAAGGAGGCTGAAAAATAAACGTGTGCATGAGTGACCTCTCACTGTAGATGTCCTCCAGACAAGCACAAGGGAGAGATGATGGGGGGTGGATTATACAGAATATAAACCAGAATGCACAAGCCATAGACATGCTGCACTGAAACTCACTGAAGCAGCAGATACATTAGACGAAAGGGGGAGATGTTGTAGGAGGTGGAGTTTGATGTTTTGGAAGTAAGGGGTGAGGTGTCTAAAAACTGAGGCTACATTCACATTGTTGGTTACATTATGCTCATTTCTCTGTTTTTTCTTGGATAGTACCCATATCAGGCGGCAGTATTAACTGACAGTGCTGCTGAAAACAAAACATATGAATAACCAAACAGTAACAAGACATCAATTTTTCAAAACGTTTGTTTTTCTCACTTGTTTTGTGCAGTTCGGTGAAAGAATGTGTGGTTACGTTATTCACGGATTGCTGTCATTGTGGTTGGAGACGTAATGTTTTAGTCAGAGTACAGTGAAGACATATGTGGCTTATGTAGAGGCATCGATTTACATTTGACCAATCTGTGGCCCCAGTGCTGCTTCCCTGAGGCGGCTGCAGACACAAGATTTAAAATCTCCACCCTAATGTGTCCTGGTTGTATTTAAACTTGGCTTTAAAGCTATTCAACTGTGATCCAATCATTTCAAGAAAGTGGTTAAGTGGTGAAGATTAAAATGACCTTTAAGTTTTGACTGAATCAAGGACATTGGGGAATTTATAGTTCTCTCCATTGCTGAGGCACTTTGCTGTAACTTTGTCTTGGCAAGCAACGTCCAGATGCAGTGACTTCTTGGAGTCTTGTTGTAGATACATACATTACACCTATACTAGCATCATTCATATCACGCAACCCATGTTAGCTGAAGGGGTAGTTTTATCCAGATGCACAAACTGTTGTTCACCAGGAAATAGTTACAGCACCTAATCCCTCTAAAACCACAAATTGTCATTTTTTTAAATTTCTGTTTGTGTACAAAGTTAAACAAAGAATCTAAAATGTGTTAATTATTGAGCTTTAGAAGTGCTGTTAGGCCAAGGCAGGCTGCAAGACATTCTCACTCCATCGAGTGAAATACGGGCGTTTGGTCAGGTGCCTTTGGCGTTGTTATTGTTGCTAAAAGTCTCCTTTAGCATTACATTTAAATGCGCTTCATCTAAAAACACTTGGTCAGGACTATTGCCGTCACATTTGACGCAGGAAGGTAAAGGAAAAGCTCATGGGTGGGCTTATAAAAGGTATGTTTCCATGACACGGAAACAAGAACGGGACAGCTGGGTTTAGGAAAAGAAGAACGCAACAGTTGGGATAAGGAAAAGTGACACACGGGAAACAAACCCCAGTCTCTGGGGTGAAAGTCCTGTGTTGTTTGACACAACCACCCTCCCTCCGCGGATGTTCAGTCTTTCGTACTACTCGCTACCGTTGTCACTCTTAACACTACGTCATCTTACAGCATTCTACACACACCCTGAAGGGGGCTTTTTGTGTTGTATGTGATGCCCAAGCGTCCGTATTTTACAAGTTTGGCGTGAGAACGGGTTGGTTAGGCGTATATTGGAGAGCCAGGCTACCCGTTTTCCCTTGTTTCTAGTGTTTATGCTAAGCTAAGCTAATTGCCCCTTAGCTCCATGTCCATACATAACACACAGATGACAGGTAAGAGTGAATTAGATCTTAAAGTACCCATATTATGAAAAACAAATAACTTTTTCTGGGATTTGGGGTGTTATTTTGTGTCTCTGGTGCTTCTACACACATACTAACTTGGAAAAAACTATCCGTGCTGTTTTGAACATGTGTAAAAATCTGATAACAACAAATACATCAATAATACATTAATAACAGTGAAAAATCTTTTTTAATGATCTACAATGTTTTAAACTCTGCATTACTGAAAGCCCTTTCTTCTTTTATAAGTAAACTGCATTTCTAGCAACAGGAAACAACAGATTTGTTTCCATTCAAATCTGTAAAAATAAATGTGAAGTGTGCACAGAGCCTGCAGTAAATGAGTTCCCATCTTCTGGCAGAGAGTCAGGATGTGTTCATATCCGAGAGAGAAACAGAGTGAAGAAGTTTAAGACAGAAAAGAAATAGTGACTGTTTGACAGCAGAGAGAGAGAGAGAGAGAGAGAGAGAGAGAGAGAGAGAGAGAGAGAGTGTTTGTGGATGCATTCCAACGAGGCCACCACCTTCAGAGCAGATTTGGAGTTTGAGCCACAATGCAGCCGAGCAAAGGGAGCCCTTTATGCAGGAACAGACGGCTGATCTGCTGCCAAATCACTGAAAGACGAGGGGCTGAGTGGTAGCATGGCTGTTGACCCCTCTAATGTTTGGAAACAACTTTTTTATTTTATCTAAAATAATCCCCATTTGTTTGAAACACAATATCAAATATGAATTATTGTAACGTTCGGGTCTTGGCTAGAAAAAGGTTGTTTTTGCTTGTCATTCGACTGTTTTACAGACAGAATTTGGTAAAGATGATGTCAAAACACCACGGCGCCATAGATTCATTAAACTTAAGATATGTTTGCTATTATTACTCAAAGACTTGTATTGCAATGGCTCCTCCAGACAATGACTGCAGTCTTCAGAGCAGAGTAAGTGATTATTCTGGTGGTCGTGGTCCTTCAAGCCTCAAATGTCAAAAGCCAGAGGCAGCCGCAGTGGTTACTAAATTATATGAGGTACGAGCTAAACCAGAGGCTGAGGACGCACAGCTGCGTACAAGATCTGACACCGTCTCGCCATGGCAAGGCCAGAAAGGGAAGAAAAAGAGAGCCTAAAAGGAAGTGAAAAAGCTCTTAAAGTCCATGCTTTCTGGAGAGAAGTCGAGGCTCTGACTCTATCCTTGGCAGATGGAGCCTGATTGACTGCAGATTTCAGTTCCTGACGGTCTATATAAGTGTTTACGATTCCAGTGGATCGCAAGTCCTCAGAGTCCGCTGTAAAGATCTGAGCAGGGACGTCTCCTCGTTGCAGCGTTACAACAATCTCGCAGGCCAGATGCTGTCATCTGAAATGACATCCGCTCCGATTCTGCGTGTTGTTGAGACGTCATGTTGACCAAACAATCCCTCTGAAACTGATGGAAAACAGATCAACAAGAGGCCCAGCGTTGCAAACACTTGTATACACTCAGCTTATATTACACTGACCTTGAGACTGTTTAATGAGCCTTTCACTAATACACTGATACAGTATGCTAACTGCTGCTCTGCTATTATCTTCAACCAACTTCACCCTAATTGTCTTTATGGCTAATTGAGTTATCCAACAATTGTCATGTTAGCATTTTTGCGGCTAGCAGACCCCCTTGGCTTCTGCAAGGAATCCTCAGCTATTTGTCAGTTGACTTGTACACTTTCCTCGCTGTGTGACAAGTATTTTACGTGGGGGCATAAAACACACTAGAATTTTTAAAATATTTTCTAATCCCTTCTGATTTCTGTGAATCCGCTCAGGCCACAACTCACTTGGCCTTGCTGCCGCTGCAGACCGCCCGTTTTTTTTCTTCTTCCAAGCGCCACACTTAAAAGGAAGCAAACTTTATCAGATGCACACCAGTGACTCCCAACAGATAACACTTTGGTCTAAATCACCTGCTATTGACGCGGACAAAACGCTTTTTCTCAAGTCTTGAACTCAACTGTAAAACCTCAAACGCCTGTGTGACGCAGATAAATGGTTAAAAAACACAGCCAAGAAAAATCATATTGTTGGACTGGTGTTTGGTCTAAAAAGATGCAGAGGTTTGTTCAGGAAGCAGACTTTCACCCTGAACTGCCGTGAGCACACATGTAACGGAGATCCTGAGGGATGCTGTTTATAGCCGAGCAATTTCACGGTGTCGGCAAATTGATGAAGGCAGACAAAAAAAAAAAAAAAAGTGATGTAAGCGTTGCATTTCACCCACACGCAAAACCAACACAAATGACTTAGAAAAAACAATCAAAAAGACTGTATTTAGTCTGTGTTGAGAACCATCCCCAGGGCTTGAATACACATCATTTTCTAACACAACAGAGGAATAGAAATATTTACTCCGACCAAGCCAAAGACAACAACTGTGCTCCCAAGAAGTTAACAATGGCATTAGGGCTGTAAACTTCTCAAACGCTCTCTGAAATGTTTGCTTTTCCCATCATGACCAGAGATGGTCCGCTCACACCAGATTGGGGTAATATCAGAATCCAGGAGATAGTGACTCACGAGTATAACTTTTCAGTGTCTTGGCTTTTAAAACACACAAGCTGTACACACTGCCACTGACAGTTATGTAAGTGGCCCATGAGTCTGTTTCAAAGAGCAGGTTTAGTGAGTCAGATCTGACAAAGAACAATGTTGAGGAAAAAAAAACAAATTTGGTTGTTTGACATCAGTCCATGTTCCATAATTACTGGTTTCCCAGGTTTTACTCAGCAAATTAACCCAGAAAACTCAGCAATTAATGCATAAATGTTTGAAAATGTGTTGTAATTATTCAGGTTTCTGCAAGGTAATTCCCTTAAATTCACAAAATCAATTAAAATAAACTATTAAAATCGAATTTCGATCCTTTTATAAAGTGGAAATATTAGGTCAACAATCAATTGCTGTTAAGACTATGAGGTCTCACGAAAGTGTTCAAAAAGATCCAAATCACAAATTAGGATATTTGTATATTCCCATGTGGAATTCTAAATAATGACAACAAAACGGTTGGCGCGTCCACATGATACAAGCCTTCTGTGATCGCGCACAACCCCCTCCCCTCCTCTACGCAGTGGCTAGTAGCCAAGGAAGACAGAGAGGATTAAAAAAAAACATGATGGACTCTTCGGAAAAGGTCATTATCTTCAGTCGAGTTTCTGCGTGCAAAAGTCGGCCAACGCCACAATCTCCTGAACATATTTGCATGGAGCTGATAGACTTAATTAGCTTTGTAGCAACTCATTTGGCAATGGCTTGGATGTAACGGACGTTCAATAATATCAAAAAGTTACGCACTAAAGCTTTAATCACATATGTATAACCTAAGACTTTGGTAAACTCATTTCAAGCACAGCGTTCAACACATAATAAGTTAAGGTTTGTTTTCAAAAGAGATTTAACGACTTTCAAAAAGCGAACATCAACGTTTCAGCTTTAGCGGCAAATTATCTCTTTACACACAAAAGTGTGGGCATCACATTTTGATATGAAACTCATGGAGATCACTTGTATGTAAATACCTTAAAAAGGTTATTTTAAGAAGATGTGTGAAAATGCCCTTAGACACTTAGAGGGTTAATAAAGCTTGCTCATAGAGGTCAATAAAGAACTCTTTATTTTATGCATCAAATCAAATCCTTTGGTTGCCCTCTCTGTAAATAAACGATTATTGTCTTGACGTCTTAGCTCTACAAAATAAAAGCAAATTGCTTCCACATTCATGGCGGAGAATAATTTGTTTTTGTTTGTGTCATTACATAACTCGGAATGCATTGACTTCGGTCAGCAGCTGACATCAGTTATTGGTTCTGGTGAGATGTTAATAGGCTTCAATATGACATGAAGTCATTTTGGCAAGTCCAAAAATGTCCTGCATGTGAAAGCCTCGCCAATAATAAGAGGGCCGTTGGATCGAATTGCTCCTCGAATCCCATCAGTCACTGGTAGTTTGTAAACAACGCTGATATCTGAAATAAATGTTTATGCCGATTGCTTGTGTCGTAGGGTGTGGATTCAAGCATGGAAACGCCAGTTTCACATGGAGAGAATCAAAAGATCTACTGTATTTCAATCTCAGCAATTAGACTTAGACATGTTGGGTTATACAGAACCCGCACTGGCTGGAAAATCGAGTCCCTTTCCTCTGTTTCGACAATGGAGACTTTGAAATGAGGTTTTGTGAATCAGCATTTTATGCCCGCTGACAAAGCTGAAAGAGCGGTCTGGAATTACCTCGGCAAACCGCTCGGGAGTCACGTCATCGGAGAGAAAAATTTGAGAAAAGTGTTTTCTCTATTTGGCAAGAAAGGTGTTCAACTATCACGTTCGCATCTACGCACTTCAGATACATTTCCTCTGATCTCAACTGCCTGGCAACCGCACACACAGGTACAACGAACACTGACACGTTGACTGTGCATCCTTTGGAAATAGTAACCCAAGCCGCAGAGAGTTGGGATACTGTCCACCCTGCTGTCTGCAGCTTCAGCACTGGACTCTATAATCAAGCTTCATTAAAGATGCCTTGACAGACAGACGGCAATAAAAGTCTTGTTAGAGTGTTTGTGCTTGAATGTGTCTCGTTGTCAGAGCTGTCAGCAGCTTGTCTGCTTCTTCATTTCCTTTAACCACCGCGGATACTAAACCCTACAGTTTAATTTCCTCTTAGTGCAGGTAAATCCTTTTTCCCGTTGTGTGTGTGTGTGTTAATGCGGCTCAATATGTAGTATGTGCCCATCAGATAAGGTAGTCATTACTTCTACGTTTTATATTGGCACAATGGAGACTAAAGTGAGGGCAGCAACCAACACAGCCATTAGTGCCTGAGAAATGTTTTATTTTTCATAGAACATGTAGTGAAATGGACATTTTAAATTAAAAAAAAAAACACCGGTCAATATTTTTGGTGTGCCCAAACCTGATTTTTTTGGCTTCTTGGGAGCAGCAGGAAATAAACTGTGAATACAAGATTTATTTACCCATCCTGCAGTTACCGAGCAACGATATCATTCAGTTGGAGTTATCTTTCAGACTCTAATGTAAGTCCAATATTCTCTTTCTTTTAGCTCTGCTTTTGGCCTCTACCAGCGCCTGAAGAAAACATGCTCCAATACGTTTGCCAGCTACTCACTATCCCATAGATTCCACCAGACGTGTCTGCGCTGCGTTCTGGCCGCCACTTGCAATCAGCGCCACTCGAGACAATGTTTGTGATTTCACCAGCCGCGAGGCAGCAGGTCATAGAAGCATCTCAGAAGCATCTCTCCACTACGCTAAAAATACACACCAAGTCAATTTTTGACGGAGCCGCTGGGTGTTTAACAGGCTGGGCAAAGAGCTGAAGAGCTTGAATGGGGCAGGCAATACGCTCCGCTTCTGATGCTCCTGGTATGGTATGACACATGATGGATGCCGACAAAACCGGAATGCATTGCATCCACGCCTGGTGGAATATCGGGGTAACTGTGTCTGCATAGTGTAGAGTGGCTTTTGAGAGGTACATCTCTGACAAAATGTTGCCTGTTGCTGCTGAAAATAACACTACGAGAGCAGTTAGAGTGAACCGAAACAATAAAGTTGAGCTAAAACTCAATATAAAGCTCTGGAAAGGCAGCTGCAGATTTAGGTGATGATTCTCTGTAGGTTCATCACTATGAGCGACCCCTGGCTTAATTAGATTACACGTATCAGAGCATGCTTACTAGTTAACTGGCAATATTGGAGCATTATGCAAGCTGGCTTACTCAGTAAAAGCATTGTATTCATTAATCGAAGGGTTGGTGGTTTGACCCCTGGCTCCTCCTGCCATGTTCTTCAGCAAGATACTGAAACCCAAACGCTCCTAATGGATCAGGCCAGCGACTTACAGTCTAGTCCAACAGTAAGACTAGGGTAAAACACAGTTCACTGGAACCAACATCGTGAACCTCAGAACATTTCCTTTCATTTGTAATATTATGGAGCTGACCTTAAGTATCGCCACAACAATGTTTTTCTTTCTATACAGTATTAATGCGGGCGGCTGTGGCTAAGTGGTAGAGGGGTTGCCTGCCAATCGGAAGGTTGGTGGTTCAATCCCTGGCCCTGCAGTCCCATGTTGAAGTGTCCTTGGGCAAGACGCTGAACTCCGAGTTTCCCCCCGATGTGCAGCATCGGGGTGTAAATGTGTAAATGTGTGTGGCTCCTTGTACGGCAGCCTCGGGCACAGTGTGTGAATGTATCATGTATGAAGTAAAAAAGCTCTGAGTAGTTGTTAAGACTAGAAAAGTGTATATATATATATATAGTATATATAAATACACCACATTTAATGCAACAAAGCGTACTTAGCATCACCATCATTTGCATTTTGTGAATTCCCAATTGTCTTTAACTTTGCAAATAGACCTGTTTTTTTGTCTTTGAAGAAAATAATGACTTTTAAATATCAACCACAGCTTTAGACATAACATATATGCCACTACTGTAATGCAGGATATGTGGTTTATTGAACTGCTCTCATGAGGTTCACTTGATGGTTAAAGCTGGACGCTACAGATTGGTTTTGGTGACCACAATTCCACTAACTTCCTTTGAAACCTAATGAGGTCTTCCTGTTGCATAGGGCTTATCCCACTGTAGTGATTAGCAGCAAAAAAAATAAAAACAAACCTCTCCCATTTTGCTTTTAGTTCAGTGGTCTCTGACTCTGTGAGTAATATGACTCAAAGTTTTATCTTCGGCTCTCCACATCTGTCCTATCACTTCTTCTGCCTTTGCATACAACTGATTGCAGTGACAGATACCTTAACACGTGAAGACCTTAGTAGCCAAGAAGGCTCAAAATTGTTACATTTGTTCTGTTTGAATACCTTTCAAATACCCACAAATGAAGAAACAATAGCAGCTGTAGAGACGTTGATATGAAGAGTTTATTGTTAATGTTTCCTCAGATAGCCAGCTTTTTAGGAGTTTAGATAAGACGTTTGCTGAATGGGCAGTAATATGCAGTGTTTATTAAACATCATCATGGGTTTTATGGGTAACTGGATTTTGCACAAGGAGAGTTCACACACTGAGTGCAATAACACCCCAAACCTGATTTCATCCCTCAACTGTAATTTCATTTCATTATCATTCATTATCATTACTTCATTTATAACACAATTTTCCCAGTTAGTTTTGGTGTGCATAGGACCTGTATTTTATTTTATATTATATATACACCATATTGAATTTAGGAGATGCTTATGAAAATCATATACACTAGACTTCCTTATGCTGCTGTGGCTTCTCAGTTTATAGTAAAGTTGATCTAGTCTTGAAATTGACAGTAATCTTCATAAAAAGGACATGTACAAAAAAAATCAAGTAAGTAATATACTACTAATTTCCAACAGCAAATACATTCTGAAGGAATCATAATTTCTCTCTGTGAATATATATTTTTTAATCACGATAATTAGAAACATTGTTAATTAACATATCTGGCAAGTTAAAACAATGTTGAGATGAACTGTATCAGTAAGGGTCATTTGTTTTCTACAGTATCCGATGTTGCAATACAGTGTCTTGTACTGTACGACTTGGTTCATGTTATAGGGGACGATTGCATAGTTGGTTCAACACCAAAAAAAAAGTCAACAGTGACTCAGCACGAGACACATGTTCATTAACATTTAACTGAAACCACAATCTTTCCCTAATTCAACCAAAGTTATTTTGTGCTAGATGTTCCGATTTTTTTTCACTAGCCAGTTGCTAGTTTTCTACCATGAAGTGGATTTATCAGAGCTTGTTTTCTAAAAACAATTGCCTTAAACTGCAGGAAACAGGGTTTGGCTGAACTATACATGCCATAAATCCAAAAGCAAAAGAAAAGAGGCTAAAAAGCCCCATAGACCTGCAGGTAGTGATACTTTGTCCCTTAAAATTATTGATTAATGGAGCTTTAAAGATGTAAGTCATACTGACAACTGTCATTCTATTTTAGGGCATTTTTACACCTATAGTTTGTTTGCTCTGGTCCGAATTAGTTGATGTTTCTAAACTCAGAGCGTTTCCTCCTTGGTACGGTTTCGTTTCACACTTTCATAAAAAAATCCAACATACCAAAATGTGTCATTACAAACGACGCAAAAATGTTCACTCCGCTTATTGGTTGCATGTGTCTGGGTACAGGAGCAAGAAAGTGAATACAAGAAGTAAATGCAATACTGTGTTCTGAACGAGTGCATATTTATTGCATCTCCATGGTCAAACCAGCTCATTTCATTTTGCACCTGCCCAAACAAATCGCATCGAGGGGGAAAACCAACTCTGGTCAAAGGTTTTGTGAATGACACAAGGATTGGTTTTCACAGAGTTATCTCATTCTGTGTTTGTAGATAATCTTGTCAGATGTTACTACGATATACTGAAGTATAATCACAAGCATTTCATAAGTGCTGAAGGCTTTTATTGACAATTACATTCAGTTTATGCAAAGAGTCAACATTTGCAGTGTAGACTCTTCTTTTTCAAGGCCTGTGCAATTTGCCCTGGCATGCTGTCAATTAACTTCTGGGTGACATCCTGACTGAGGGTAGTCCATTCTTGTATGATCAATTCTTGAAGTTTGTCGGAATTTGTGGGGTTTTTGTTTGTCCACCCGCCTGTTGAAGATTGAGTTCTCAAGTTCTCAATGGGATTAAGGTCTAGGGAGTTTCCTGGCCATGGACCTAAAATGTTGATATTTTGTTCCACAAGCCACTTAGTTATCACTTTGGCCTTATGGCAAGGTGCTCCATCATGCTGGAAAAGGCATCGTTCATCTACAAACTGTTTTTGGATGGTTGGGAAGAGTTGCTCTCCGAGGATGTTTTGGTACCATTCGGCAAAATTGTGAGTGAGACCACTCCCTTGGCTGAGGAGCAAATGGTCTCAGGATGCTTTACTGTTGGCATGACACAGGACCGATGGTAGTGCTCACCTTGTCTTCTCTGGACAAGCTTTTTTCCGGATGCCCCAAACAATCGGAAAGGGGATTCATCTGAGAAAATGACTTTGCCCCAGCCGTCCAATCCCTGTACCTTTGGCAGAATAATAATCTGTCCCTGATGTTTTTCCTGGCAAGAAGTGGCTTCTTTGCTGCCCGTCTTGACACCAGGCCATCCTCCAAAAGTCTTCGCCTCACTGTGCGTGCAGATGCACTCACACCTGCCTGCTGCCATTCCTGAGCTGCACTGGTGGTGCCCCGATCCCGCAACTGAATCAACTTTAGGAGACGGTCCTGGCGCTTGCTGGACTTCCTTGGATGCCCTAAAGCCACCTTCACAACAACTGAACCTCTCCTTGAAGTTCTTCATGAGCTGATAAATGGTTGCCCTTTTCGTGCAAAGCAATGATGACAGCACATGTTTCTTTGCAGGTAACCATGGTTAACAGAGGAAGAACAATGATTTCAAGCACCCCCCCTCCTTTTATAGCTTCCAGTCTGTTATTCTAACTCAAAAAGCATGACAGAGTGATCTCAAGCCTGGTCCTCATCAACACTCTCACCTGTGTTAATGAGATAATGTCAGCTGGTCCTTTAGTGGCAGGGCTAAAATGTTTTTTAAGATTAAGTTCATCTTTCTTGAAAGGAGGGAATTTGCAATTAATTGCAATTCATCTGATCACTCTACATAACATTCTGAAGTACATGCAAATCGCCATCATAAAAATTGAGGCAGCAGACTTCGTAAAAATTAATATTTGTGTCATTCTCAAAACTTTTGACCATGACTGTAAAACAAACGAACTCAAACAAACTAAACGAGGCAGGTGTGAAAAGCCCCTTTAAAACTCAATCAAATGTCTTTCAGAGATCAATCAGAATCATACAACTGGTGAAATTAAAGTCCCAGTACTGACCAAAGTATGGAGACCTCCTCCTGGGCACTGCCAAGGTGCTCTTGAGCAAGGCACCCCCCAACCGCTCAGGGTGCTGGTCCTGGCACTGGCAGCCCACTCACTCTGGCATCTCTCCATTTGTGCATGAACAGGTCCTGAGCATGTGTGTTTATTTCATGGCTGTGTGTAGTGATTTTGTGTAAATTGTCCTATTAAGTATAATGGATCAATTCTCAGTCCAAGCACCTTAACTTCAAGTTGCAAGTTTTCCCTCCTTGACAACATCAGTATGCCTGTCCCTAACCCCTATAAATCCTGACAAAGTGGTTTATTCCAAACAGGTATTTTCCAGTGTTGGTGCACAGCCTGCCTGTGTGATCTCCCAGTTCCTACAGGTGGCTTGCAGCTGATGGAAACCTTATTCTTACTGTCTGCTCAAACTCGGCTCTCCACCTTTAGCTCGCCTACTGCGTCAAGTTAAGGGCCTGCTAAATTATGTTGAGGTGAATTCCCGGCGGTGGCAACAGGATACGGTAGCAGGGGCACCAAATGGACCTCTTTGGAGGAACAGCGAGTTCATGAGGCGTAGAGTTTCATATCTTGTTGACAGCTCACAGGGAGCATTACCATGTGAGCTTGATTCCGTGTACGCCTGTGGGACTTTATTTCTGATTTACCTCCTCGTCTTCATCCCTCCATGGTGAGGTACTGGCAGAATTATGCGAAACGAATCGGCAGCAGTTGTGGGGATCGCTTTTGGGCGTTGTTCATGTTGTGTAGCTGCGACGCTGATGGGATAAATCCACTAGGAATGTTTTTTTGTTTTTTGTGGTGTGACACAGTGTTCATTTCCGGCTGCTGACTGTCTCCGGGGTGCATGTGGATTCTTCAGAAGATCATTCTGCGGTGAGTGGTAATGCAACACGTTTAGTGACAATAAAAAGTGTTTTAACCCCCGCTCACACAGAGAAAAAAACAACCTTCAAATGCTTGTGTCTGCCCTACACACAAGCTAACTTAAAAATAAAATGTGATTGTATGCGATCCGCTAACAAAAAACATGTAAACCCATCTGAACACTCAACCACACCAGAAACTCACACAAGCTCTTAACTGAGCCAGCGTGATCCACGTGGCACACACATCCACAGTTGTTTTGACAGAAGGTCGATGTTAGAGGGAAGATTTAAGAGTACCTGCGTGCAGCCTGCAGGTATGCAGCAGTTGAGCTCTGCAGGCCACACACATACAGCAAATACCATAATCACGGTTTTATCCACTCTGACAGAGTAAGAAAGAAAGACTTTTTTCTTTAAAGTATATTTAAAACAAATAATTCACAGCATTTCTATGTTGAAAGGGCAAACTTAAACAGAAAGAAAGTAAATATGCCATTTAGGCTACTTAATAGTTACATGTATTTATGACTAATGCGTGATTGATAAAACTGTGACCCTTTCATCTCAGTTATTGTATCCCTTCTTCACAGCTGATTCATGAAATTTTGTAATTTTTGCTTGATGTGCGAAAAAAAAAAGAAGTAAAAATATTGAAATGAAGAGAGACAAAAGAAAGTTATTTAACAGCTTTAACTGGACAGGTTATCAAATGAAAGCACTCAAACAGTGAGCTCAGGGCAAACACCAGTTCCACTCTGTTTTACAGAGTTTTGACACAGATTGATGCGTTCAGCAGAGGCACATTAACAGGCCTGGAGCTCACATTTAAAGGTCACCCCTGATTAAATCCTGGATAACAACATGCACGAACAATTTGTAGATGCCTTGAAAGCGAGGAGCAGCGGTGTGGTCTCACTCAGAACCAACCACAGGACAAAACTTTGACTCCACAGATGCTTTCATGTCAGTGAAATATTAAAAACATTCTTTTTAAAATGAGAATTCAGACAACTACACTGGTCACACGTGAGCTTCATCAGCAGAACAATTTTAAGATTGATTTTACCTCAAGCATAAATGAAAACATTCTCAGAAAATGTCATTTAAAAACTCCTCGGGTGGTGGTTTAAACTCGTCAACAAACTATAAATGAAGAAAAATGATCCTGATTACTTCCTCTAAAACACTAAAGATCACATAGGATGGCAGCTTACTTTTCACTTCATATCCAGCAAACAGCCAAGCGAAGACACAGAAGACTAAGAAAAAAACTGATTCTTTTGTACAATGCTGAACATTTATGAAAAAATTCCTTTTGGATACTGCTTTCTGGGTGGCTTGTGCCATAATCTCAAACATGAGGTGATGTGGAGCGAGTCCAACACAAACCGCGCTCCCAGACAATAGCTTGCCTCAGAAGGTAATGTCCTGACGTTCTGAATTCCACACAGTTTGCGAACACAAAGTCAGCTTTCCTCCCTGAACGTAATCGCTTTATGAAGTATGTGAAAAAAATACCACCAATAATCTGGCAGTAAACAACATTATAAGGGAGCTGGGGATGGTTTCATGAGGTCACAACCCTGTGCTGCGGGTTAAATAGAGTTCTGACTTGCAGAACACACTCTGATGACTTGCCATAAGCGGCAAAAATGCTTTGCTATTACAAGCATCCTGTTGAATGTATAGTATCCCATTATATAAGTGAAATTACACTTAATTAATTTCAAGGGGAGGGCAGCTGGGGTTGAGGGCAGACTGCGTTCCCATGGTTCATATCAGGGTTGGAGGGTCTTTCTAATTCCACTCAGGCTGGCTGAGTGAATGAGAGGCCTGTTTCTGAGGTGGATGTGTGGGCGAGTGTGTGGGCCAGATCCTAAGGCCAGTTAGGAACGTGATGTTGGTCCAGGCGGCCTCCCCGGGAACCTGCATGTGCATCAAGCACAGAGCGCTCAGTCTTAATGCTGCCTGACAGCTCATGGCTGTGGCTCAGCTGCTGCCGTTTACGAAGGGAGGTCTCGGCTTACGGAGAGGGCTGGCAGGACGACCGGGGTGGAGCACCGGGGTTCACAGAATCCTCCAACGGTAGCAGAGACGCAGAGTGACCATGCTGTGAGCTCACCAGGTCTTTCTACAGGCTACGACTCAACACATCTTAACACCCGAAGACTGCGGCCGGTGTAACCTTTCACCACGTAATTAGATTACAAAATGTAGTGTGAAATTGAGGGGGTGTTTCGAAAAGCAGGCGTTCTCTGAGGCCACCCGTGTTTTTTTTCCAAGGTGCCAGTAAAGTCCATGGTTTCCTTCACTGGGCAGTATTACAATAGTGTCATACGTGCTGCCTCCAAGGTCTCCTGCACTTGCCAGTAAAAACAAGTGTCTTACAAATGCTTTCTCTGACCCCCCACACCCCCTCCCGCCAAGTTTATCTCAAAGGTGCTCTCACACTCAGTCCAAGGTTGTTTCAGAATAAAACAATTATACACAGAGCGCACACACAGGTTGCTGTTACTTTGTGACCTCCCAAGCACTTACAATGGCTTCCAGCTGTCTCTTTGGGACTCTGAGGGAATATTTTTTAAACCCAAGTCACTTTGGTAATAGCCTTACAGTTGATTAGAGAGGCCTCATTCCAGAGGTGAAAGATAATTGTCCCCACCTTGAGGCTCCGGTACATTTCGTTATTTGCAGTGTGGAGGGCTTTTGTCCAAACATTGAAGAATAAAACTTCATTACAGCAAAAGTAACAATAAAGGCAATAAATGAGTTTAGCTGCACTTTAGACAGCCATGTGTTAATTACTGAGAGAGAGAGAGAGAGAGAGAGAGAGAGAGAGAGAGAGAGAGAGATGACGTTTCTTTAGTTGTCATGGAGAATGTACAATTCTTTTTACATTGGTTAGTATATAATTTTAGTGACATGGTAAGAACCAAACTATCTCCATGCCAACTGAGTAAAGTCCACCCTCTAATGAAGGCCACAAGATGTGTCTGAAAGTGCTGGAAAATCTAAGTAAGACAACCTTGTTATAACTTTTACAACTTAACTTGTAAGAACTTTTTTGACCAATGAAACAAGCAATTTGAAGACGCCACTTAAGTCTCTGGGAAATTGTAACATTTCACTATTTTCTGACATTTTGTAGACTAAAAGATGTATTTATGAAAAGATGTTTTCAATGATTTGATTTAATTGATAATCAAAAATGAGAGTAATAACAAACTTCAAATAAATCTGACAAAGTATACAATCTAGTCCAGAGTTGAAACTAGTGGTCCAGAACATTTGATGAAAATTTGTTTTAGCAAAACAAACGTCCAGAATTTATGGGTTCCAGCATTTCAAATGTGAATATTTGTAGTTTAGTTCTACAAACGTAAGCGCTGCACGGGTCAACACACTTGGTGTTGTAAAAGTAAATGGCACCGCTATCCCTAAAGAAGACACTTTGAGTCACAATGCATTGGTTATCCATGTATTAATAAATAAATACAACCATAAATAGAGTGCCTTGGATGATCTTCAAACTGCCTACTCGCACCATAAACGTCCATTATAAGTAAGCTGACCAGTCAATTTTAATTACAAAACAAAATATACAAAGCTTGTATATGGGGACTTGGGCTCAAGGGAACATTTTGTTACCGTTTTCTTGACAACATAATCAGCCGATTAATGAAATAATAAAATCATTAGTTGAAGACCTCATCTAATCAAATTAAAATGGGTTGTATAAATTAGTGAGTTATGAGTTTCAGGATTAACATACAAGGCAAGTTAACATATCATATTCTTTCCAGTAATAAAAACCACAGCAAATAATAGAAACAAAGGTCAAGTCATTCACAAAGTCATACAAGTCGGATAGAAAGATAATGTCTTGTCTGTGTGGCCTGGGCGGTAAACCACCAGCTGTTGGCGCACTTTCATGTAAGCCGTGTTATAAAAACTATGAGAAGATAAACAAATAAAGGAATTGAACATTTTCTGTGCGTCATTCAGGAGCCGGGGAATGACTAAACCAGAGCCTCAGCTGCAGACCCCTGTAGGTGCATCTATGGGCATTTTCAGAGGTAGGAAGCAGAGGAGAAGGTGGTTTGAATGGCACATAATGTATTTTTCTTCAGGAAAGAGAGTTTGCTGAGGCTTGAAACCCATTTCCACATCATATGTCAGCCCCAGAGAGCTCACAAACACTACACGTCACTTTTGTAAAATCACACTCCATTTGCGTCCTGTATGCATTTCCCCATCCTTATTTTTCTGTCAGCACGGGGAAGTATGGAACAGAAGATATCTCAGGCCTTGTACACAGACAGGAAGTATCCTAATTTCTGCCACTATTACCAAAATATGTATTTGGCCATAATCGCTACATTTCAGCTGCATGCGTGATCCATCACATGATACGTAGGATGCCGAGAAGAACATCTGCTGACAATCAGGGGTATCGGTCTTGACAGCGTAACTGTCAGCACGCATCTCCTGCAACAAACCATCTACTGCCTGCTCTGTTACATTACCCAGAGGCCATTTCTTTGTTTCCCCTCCCGCGTTTCTACAGATGACGCGCTGATTGCAGGTTTCTCACCAGGGATAATAAGGCCTCGACCGAGGCAACCCTGCCACGAAGTAGTTACCTGTTAAGAGTAACTATTAAGAGTGCTGAAGGTGTGTGTGCTTGTTTTACAATGATCTGTCCAGTGCTGTTTTGTTATATATGAGCTTTACTTTTAACCTTAGGAACTGCTGATGAAAATCAGAAGAAAAGTACATAATCTTTTTAATTTTATGTTACTTTTAACTTCTACTCCACTATTTAAAAGGAAAATATTTGACCTTGCGTTAACACTACTTCCCTACTTAATGACAATCTGAAATATTATAGATGTCCGCATCATTTCTGCAACACATTTCTCCAAAACTTAGACTGACATATTTTTAGTTAGAAAACTTTGGATGTCCACTAGAAGGTTTTCTGGGTTTTAAACCGAGTTTGGCAGCACAGCATGAGTTTGTAGCGCACCGACCCAAAGGCTGATCAGTGCGGTTTAAGGGGTTTCACAAGCTTAGCAATGTTAAAGAGGAAAATGCATTTTATTTTAAGAAAGGTTTTCCTTCTTCCCTCAGTGAGCATCTCTCTGAGCCAAGCCAGCCTTCTTCCTCTGTGGTACAACCGATAGCGCTGCAGTAGTGCCACATTTCCATGTTAAGGTTAGAGAAAACATCATTTTTGTTGTGATCACACTGAGACCTAACCAAAGTGATCATTTTCAATAAGCAATGGTTACATGAATGCTAATTGAATGTTAGGAGTTTTCCAGCTGGGACAAATTTATCCACTTTTTGTTTAAATTTCCCAAAATGGCATATATAGTTTCTTGACATATGTTGAGGAGTATTAAAAACACTGATGGCTGCTCTGTAGGTGGGAGCTTATTCAGCTTTTTGTGACAGATGGTCTGCAGTTATTAGAGGTATAAAAGCAGGATTGTACAGAACGGCTCTCTAGTTCTGAAACATTACAAATATCACTATAGTGTGGGCATGTTCTGTGCTTCAGTGTTAACTTCTGCAAAAACATTTTTCATGCAGATATTTGAGCCTAACCAAATACCACCACAACTTTAAAACTGGAAATTAAATGTAAAATGTATGGACAGGAAATATTGAGTGACATTTTGCAAGATTCCTGAGTTAGCATAAAACTCAAGCCCGGGTTAAGCTCATTAATTGGCTATTTTAGAAAAATAAAAAAGCGTAAATTACATGTAAGACGCGTCCAGCTGGGCTGCATAATGATAACAATGAAAGCACTGCACCTGATTTTTAACAGCACAACCCAAACCCATAATATAAAGTGAACCACAGTGGAACAGGCTGTCTGAGGATATGGTCAGTGCTGCGTTCAGGAACAGGCAGGTTTGTGGCCAAAAGATGTAGGTCTGAGTTTCCTGACGAGCTGTCAAAATCTGGGTCAAGAAACTTGTATGTTAGGTGTGTCGGTGTAAGAGGATTTGTATCACAGCCTTAAAGAGTTGAAACTATTGAGTTTATTTCTGCTATTTAATAACGTAAGCGTATCTGTTTGAGACACTATAATCTTGCACGTAAGGTTTTTCAAAATCAAATCTCTTTAGGTGTAATCAGCCACTAGCATTATATATAGACTACATGTGGGACATGCACCCGTGGATCCACCTCTTTGCAAATATACAGAGTCCTATGATAACACAAACATTTGCAGGACACCAATCCATTCATGGACTCGAAAAACACAGGACTTAGAAGTGTTGTATAGGTTGGTGCTAGATAGATGCTTTATTAAAGGTGCTCTAAGCGATGCTGGGTGACGTTACTTCTTGTTGAAGTATTTTCAAACAAAACGAGACTAGCTCGCCCCTACCTCCTCCTTATCCCGTCCCCTCCCCCCTTACATATGTTTTGAATAAAGAAAAACTAAAATCTGAAATCTGAAATAAACGTAACTTACTTTTAGATCTGAGCTTGGCAGTTTCATACATTTAGAAACCACAAACAGCAACAAACAACCACAACCAAACACACCAAGACTGTGAACGCGTCCCCGGGCCAAAAAACAGAGAGGATAGACGAGAGGGAGGGAGACAAAACACATGCAGAAACAGGCGCACACACAGACTAACACAAGACATGGGACCAAACAACAAACCTGCACAATGTAAAGCAAAGGCAGTAGCACAAGGCTACAGCCTGGACCTCAGACAATCAGCAATGCTCAGCCAAGTGTCTCCATAGAGAGATCCATATAAACTACATCCAAGAAGGAAAGGGTCCATTAACGGACAGACAGGTCCGTTGGTGGTTTCCAACGGGTTGAAATCATTTTCTTCGCAGCTGTAAGTCCAGCAAACAGCACTTCTTTGAGTTCTAGAGAGCTGAACGGCTGACAGGTCGTTCAGAATCAAGACACTGACAGTAAAATGGAAAGTTCAGTCTTGACACTAAACAGCAATTTACAAAACAATTTTAACTGAAGGTCCTCATCCATCGCCACCGCAGGACAAATAACTTAAATTGTGAATGTGATGATTAAAGCATTGAATAAATATATTTAAAAGGTCCCATAGCAATGTGCTTTTCCAGATACTTTGTACCCATTACTTTTCATTTTATTGTAACATTTAATGAATAGTCCCTATGATACATTTAATTTTAGCACAGTTGCTTTAGACTATGTTCAGCTATTAGATCTTTCTCTGAGGTTTTGTTGATGCAGTTCGGTGGTAGGAGTCATGGGGGTCACGGGGGTCATGACAGGCCAGTTTCTGAGGAAGTGGTGAGTCGTGGAATGTGGTGTGACCTGCAACAAGAAGTGACCAGAAAACAATGAGATGGGATCCATATGCATCCCATAATCCTTCACAGTTCCAAAACCACTTTCCCCTCGCAGTGATGGGCGTAGCTGTGGGTTCAAATTCCATACGTCAGACACAGAGCAGAACGCTCCGTGTGTTTGGCTTTCCCTACAGACTCTTCGCTATTTCTGTGATTTTTTTGTTTTTATGACTTGCCAATAAAGAGGGGCATTAAATCTGTTTGCACTGGCTCCGCTCAAAGTGTGTTCACATGTTTCATCTCAGCTTAAATAAATCTACAACATGTCACTCCCTCCAGTCCAGGACATTGAAAAGAGTTTGTCTGTTCTTACATTTTTATGTTTTTCAAAAGGTTTAATGTCTAAATGTCCTTTATATGGGTCGATGGGAGCCAAGGGTCGATGGGAGCCAAGGGTTGAGAGGCCAAACGGGCGCTACTCACTACTAAGAGACACAAAAATGACCACAAAAGACACAAAATGACTGCAAAGGGATGCAAAATAATGACAAAGAGATGCAAAATAGCCACAAAGAGACACAAAACAACTGCTATGGGATGCAAAAAGACTACAAAGGGACGCAAAACAACCACAAAAAGATGCAAGCGACCGCAAAGAGACACATAACAAACCCAACGAAGATGCAAAATGAGCACAAAAAGAAGAAAAAGGCAACTATAAAGGGAATCAAATGACCACAAAAACACACAAATGACCACAAACTACTAGTTTTGCGTCTTTCTTTCTTGCCTCTATGTATGTTGGAGGGATGTCGGGTTGTCTGACATGGCTGTGCCCAGGAGCACATTTGTTTCATACATGCATCTATTAATGGGAGAAGGAGACACTTTTAATGATAATTTTCCGGGTTTTGTGACTTTTAAACAGTTGGAGGCCCCTAAAACCTCATAACAAAACCTCATAACCATAAAACTGCTGTTTAAATGCACTGCATTTAAGCACATCATGATAAAAAAAATAATTGTAATTTCCCCTTGCATGATTAATAAAGTATACATTATTATTATTATTATTATTATTATTATTATTGTTATTATTATTGTTATTATTATTAATAATAATAATTCTAAAGTGATATGCATAAAAATTAACATTTGCAAGAAAATTAATCCTTTGGTCAGAAAGCCAAGAAATGATGACTTCATCAAAAATACTGTAAGGTTTGGAGTGGTTGTATAATTTGGAAATGGAGCCATGTGTTCCACTTTAGGACTGAACAAATTATGCTACAATATTCCCTTGAGAGAACACATTGCATCTCCTTCAAACTAATAGGGTCAAATTGTCTTTGGATACTGATCCAGGGTCTGCTTCGCAATTTCCTCAGCAATATTTTAGGTAAGGGGTTACAGCAGGAATCCTGATTCCAGACTCCCAGAAAGTAAGGGACGGCGTCCAGAAAGGTTTAACCTTTCATTTAATACAGCTGAGAATTCCTGTAATTAATCAAACTGTCATTTCACATCCAAAGTAACGACACCAGGGAGCAAAAATATCAAAATGCAGGACTGTCCAAATATTTATCAAGCTATGTGCAATAATAATAGTCTTGATTTGTGCTTTGGGCCTGTTTACATGGTTTTAAAATAGTAAAAATATCCATGTTTGTCATTAGATTCATCAGGAAGAAAAACACATGTATGCCTCTTAGTGTAAACATCGATTTCAATGTGTGTTGATACAGTAAGTTTACAGTAAGGCTAGTACTGATCCTGAAGTCACTGGATGAGAAAAACAGGTCTTTGTGTTATATTATTGTGTTAATATTTTATTGGTGGTTGTTTCTCCAATTTAAAACAATGTGTGGATGTATTTAATAGAATTGGGGTTGAGTGATGAATATATATTATATATAAATTATTATTATATATAAATATATATAATATTCCATCCTGGTGTGTAGAACTTTATGTTGCTATAGTGATATTTTAGCACATTTTCTGGCAATTGAAGAAATTGGGGCTGCAACAAATGATTATTTTTTTATCAATTATTTGATGTTAATTGAAGTGTTTTTTTCTGTAAAACATTAGAAAACAGTAAAAATTGGCAATCACAAGGTTACAGTCCAAAACTCAAAAGTATTAAATTTGATATAATGTAACATAAAGAAAAGCAGCTTATTCTCACATTTGAGAACCAAGAAGCAATTGAAAAATTTAATGTTATTGTAATGTAAAAATGTAAAAATGTAAATTTTAAATGATTGATTATAAAAAATAGTTGCAGATACGTTTTCATTTGATTGGCTCATACAGATGAAGGAATAGCAACTCCTCTTGTATTATGTCACATTATCACGCCATTCATTCATGTCATTATCATATCACGCAACCCTAATATGTATACGTACTGTGTATATATATATATATATATATATATATATATATATATATATATATATATATATATATATATATATATATATATATATATATATATATAAGTTTTTTTCTACACACTACAACATACTAGTTGCATCAGTTTGCAGCATGATGTAAAATTGTCCTAATAATCAAACACATTTTTTTCTGGATTTCAAAATTTAGAAAAACTCATTTGCAGACCACAATCTGGGAAACATTATTTCCTAAATATTTGACTTGCAGTGAAAAGTTGAGATTCTATCGTCTGCTTGCTGACAGCGGAGTGCACTGAGGCTCAACATGGCCCGTCTCTGAATATTTTAGAAATAGATTCCAGAGCCTGCAGCTTCCAAGAAGAGTTTTGGCCAAAATATCTGTCTCAACACCGCTTCTAATTGGCGAGTGCAACCTGGAGAGTGAGGAATTTGACTTTGTTAGTCACTGCTGACACATTACAAGACAGTTACACAGTGCAGGACTGACAGAGCACTGCAGGACAAAAGTTACCTGGACCTTACATATAGTGTAGACAAGATGATGGATTTGACTTTATGCTGCGCTCCTTTTTTTCTCAAACATTTTCCACAGTAACAGCAGATTTTTGTTTTGTTGACATCATCCTTGTGGCCCAGAAAGATGCCAAAAACCGCCCAAATACACAAAACATTGTTGTAAATAAAAAAATAGACTACCAAGATTCTTGTCCCAAATTTCCCAGACATCCAGAAAGAGCCACGAGTGGGAAGAAGACGCTTCTTGTTCAAATTATATGCAAATGTGAGTAATTTGCAAAAAGCTATGTGCGTGATCGGCTTCAATAGGAACTGAAATGATAAATGATGCTCTTGGTTGCATGAAAGAAAGAAAAACAATAATAGTCCCGTGACAGTGGCTTTGAACTCTTGGATGCGTTGCGGTCCTCGTGAAGACACAGCTGAAGGGAGACCTGAGTGAACCGGCTGAACCGAGGCATTGCTGGCCTTTCTAACCACTGCATAACTGAAAAAAATGTTTTTCACCACATGTCATGTCAGGAGGCAGATGAGTTTAAAAACACCTAGAAGCCATGTTTGGAAAGATAAGTAATTTGAAATCCCTACAGTGATGGAAGGATGATAAACATCATGTCAATAATGGACTTCATCTGAGTCAAACTGCAACGATAAATCGTTCCTATGGTTTGTTCTGGTCTGCTTGTGTGTCTGGTGGATGAGGGTTGGCCACAGAGGGCGATGTAATGACTTCTGGAAAGCTCAGCCAACCACAGAACAGTATTTACAAGGGGCACTACACAATAAATCCTACTGTCAAATAAAAAACACTCACTCTCTGCAGAAAGAAAACACCATCTTGATGATATATTTACATTACAATAGTTTATATGGGGAAGAAAAGTATCCAAATATCCACAGAAACTCAACCCTTCATGCATCATATTTATCTTCTCTGCAGTCCATCAGTATGCTCCAAAAACATAAAATATAAAAATATAAAATATACACTAAAAACATACACAGAAATAACACTAAAATATATTGAACAATCACCTTGAAAGGCCACACTTCAGTTAAACTCCCCTTTGGCAGGCACCCGGATTGCTTAGTTGGTAGAGCAGGAGCCCATAGCTAGAGGTTTGCTCCTTTATGCAGCGGGCCAGGGTTCGACTCCGACCTGCAGCCCTTTGCTGCATGTCATTCCCCCTCTCTCCCCTTTCAGGAATTCACTAAAGGCCGAAAAATGCCCAAAAAAATCTTAAAAAAGTCACCTTTGGGCATACATTTCAGGATCATTCTTTACTTTTATTCTACTGCTTTTATTAAAAGTATGTTTTTCTAGTTTGGGTGTAAAAGATTTCATAACGCAGTGCCTGCCAGTAGCGCTCACACTCACCTCTATTTTCTACCCGGCGCGTCTGCGCTGGGTTCCCGATGCCATGCGTGTCCTGTGAACAACCGTGGACATTCAAGTCAATGATTGATATTCCACCAGCCACGGCGTCCCAGAAGAGTGCGTGAAGCGGCTCTCCGATCCGCTAAGCTCGCCAGGTCTATTTTCAGGAAGTGAAACAGCGAGACTATCCATTCAATGCACCTTAAAACACACCTCAATACTGTGTATTTCTCCTTTACAACAACAACTTGGAGGTAGAAAAACATAATAGGCTACGACATCCCAGAAAAGGCACAGAGTTAAATTACAGGAGTGCTTGGAGTGGAAGGTAGATACTAGTTTAATAAATGCGCGATTGTTCAGTAAAGTACTTGTAGAGACAATCAAATCTGTGAGTCTGGCAGCAAGATGCATCGCTTGATGCTCCTGGTGTGGTATGGAGCGTGGCGGAGGACGCGACAAAACCGGAACGCAGCAAGGAGGCACCCAGTGGAGAATCAGAGTTAGAGGAGTTAGGAATTTCCTGCTGGCCTGTCTAAGCAGTGGCTTTTTCCAAACACCTTGTATGACCATACATGAATCTATACTGTCTGATTTATGTTGTCAGTTGGATTCTTGCCTCATTGCTGAGATTAACATGTCTCTAAACCAAATTCATAGAAGATGAATGAGGTACTGTAAGCAGAATGACAGTTTCAGGGAATCACCAAAACTTTCATGGTGATGTGAACTGGTGTACATATTTACCACTGCTGATCTGAATCATAGCTTTCATCAAACGTTGGGAAGTAAGCCCTGAATACAAGCATTGGAAAAAAGGCCTTGTCAGTTATAAAGGCATATGAGGAAACCTCTTTTATCTCCCTTTTACTAATGGCCACTTACCAAATGAAACCAAAGTAGGCTCCGCTTACACTATAATCCACTTTTTAAAGCTATAGTGCGTAGTTTCTGTCTCCCCCATGAGGAATTTTAAGTAATGACAACAACACTGTCTGCGTGTCCACATGATACAGCCCTCCATGATCACGCACCCTTTAAAGTTTGTTTGCAGTTTAGGTGTACTTGAGCTTTCAGATGCATCTCATGGTCTTCACCAGTGAATGGCGTTTACCAGCTCCGATTTTCCATGCATCAGATCATTTTGAGTATCTGGACGACGTTGTGCTTAGAATTCTGTGTCATTCTGCTGCTTATAAAAGATGAATAATGAACCTTCACGCTCAAGTTTAACTCATTATAGCGCAGCATTGTGCTGAAGAATTAATTATTTCTATGGTTACCTGCGGTTTGAAATACCTTGCACACCAATTCTAAAACTTATACACTGTCCAGATGTTATTTTAGACATTTTTAAAGGACACCTGCCAGACATTTAATGCTCTCCTCAGTGGCAATTCCAAGGATGTTTTAACATCTAAGAAATGACAGACAGCTGTTGAAGAGTTGTGCATTTATGGAAGATTTGTGCTGCTGGAACATGTGATTCAAGAAGGGTCGCTTGGGTTACTTTTTGCATTACAATTTTTGATGTTCAGCAAGAGAGAAATCTCAGCAAAACCACCACATGTCACCATGTTACAGTACAAATAAGCAGCATATTGTTCTCTTTTCTTTAAATGATTACTGGTTTTAATGGTTTAAATTGGACAGAATTAACTGGCTTAATAAGCATGCATTTGTATTGTAAAATGGCACTGAAAACTGAAATATGCATTATTTGGTATAAATTTGCTGAAAAAGGCAAAGCCATTGGTATAATCATGCAAAAAAAAACATTTAAGGTGCTTTTCTATAACAGATACCCGCCCTTTGACCTGTGCTAGAACAGTGTTTATACTATTTCACTTTTCTTCCTTTAAGTGTGGTTTTTGATATCACCAGTGATGACCATAGTGCCCACATACAGAAAAAGCTCATGAATGCTTCACTGTGAACAGGCAAAATCACAAGTAACTATATAGCATTGAGCATTTAAACTCAAATTACTCTTCAGAGGCATACATGAACCTTCAATTTCCAACAAAAGCTGACTTGAAACATCGGGTGTGATTGGATCAAGTCCAATTTGCTGAAAGTAGTCGACACATAATGATCCATCGCTGCCAGGCGAGCCATGTACAGTTTGTCCCACAGGATCACTCTCATCTCAACGACTGAATGTTCCCATTCAATGTGAAATGTAATCCTTGGATGTATGTGAAGCAGAGTGGTTTCCTCCCCTTATTAGCATCCCCGTAAATCAAGGCAATGGGGTGTCCTGTTGTGAATGAGGCCTCCTCGTCTGCATAGTTGATGCCAGTGAAGAATTGTGGGAAATGATGGATTCTGAGCCCACACTGAGGCACTGTGGAGCCCAGAGGAGGCAAGCTGATTTCAATCTACCTGAGTCCCCCCCAGTATTCTAGTACTATCATGGTGTTTTCATGATAACTCTCATGACTCCCTTTTTAAGTTTCTCATGACTCCCTTTTTAAGTTTTTTTTCTTTACATCTTCATCCCTGGTTATGGGTGGATTTAGTTGTGAACTGAGCTACAGTAAAAAGAGGGAAAGCCACACTATCAGGGCTCAGAATCAAATTTATTGCCAACAAGGAATTTGCTTTGGTGTTTTGGTGCATAACAACAAACATAGGAAGTAAGTAATATAAAAGTACTTCAAGAAACATAGATACAAATTCTGAAAAAAACATAACTAAGTACAATATTTGCCTTTAAAGTTAAGAGCTATACAGTGTTGTTCAGGAATGTGCAAAATATTGTCAGAACTATGTGAAAAAGTATAGGGAATATATATGAAATGTACAGAGATGATAATCAAACAATATGTCCAAAAGATGTGAGTTAATGTAATGCATTGTGACATGTGGAGAACTGCCATGATCTGCCATCATTGATAAGCAACTGATTAATACTCTAAACAGGTCCTCCATGATGGACTAGGGCTGCAAAAATGTATTTTTTATCAAATCGTTTACACCATATTCTGTTTTTAATAAAAAAGCACACTCAGTCAATGACTGATTGGCTGATGAAAATGGGATCTAGAAAGCCTGATTGGTTCATCCTTTTGTGTTCTTCAGAACAATAACCAACGATTTTTCTGCGTGGAGTGACAGAATATAGCTGTTCATTTAAATGTCCTTAGGAAAATGTTCAAAGATGCCATATCTCACAAGTAGCACACAACAGGAGATTGTCCGTCTCAGACGCGTTCTTAATTATTGGACATACTCCATATTTGGTCTAGGCGAGGGGGGGCGCCAGGGTAGAGCATGCAGCAAACGGGACGTGCAGTGTACTACACCACGGTCACATAGCAGGTTCATTACCAGGTTCTTTCTGTGATGAATTGAATGTGGTTTTGTTTGGTGGTTGTTTTTATGTGTAATTATGCACGACAATGCATAGCTGCACATGTGTTGGGTGGACTCCAGGGAGAACAGCTGTGGCTATGGCCCCAGCTAATGGAGATCCCAATAAATCAAATAAATCAAATCAAGCCGAGTCTCTTTCTATTCCTTCAATTTGTCTGACAATTTCTGCATCAGCCCTCACCGACAGAAGTTCCTGAATTTAGTTGTCTCTCCATTTAGACATGGGTTGGCACTCGCTGTGACTTAACCATACAATGACCTGCTCTATATTTATTATGGGCTTAATCGGGCATGACACATACTTTATACCAGGGAGCTGGCAGGGTAAAGTCTGTTTAATATCTGATGAAGTATAGCTCAGCCGGGTAATGTCTAGATAAGTTCAGGTTTGCTGCAAAACGGATTTTCCAAAAAAATCCAAAAATTACAATGATGATTTGTATGGAAAAAATCAGTACATATTCCTTGTGAGAGAAAACAGTCTGCTAATCACAACTGGGCCAGACACAGATATTTAGACTTTTGGGAAGCAGGGCACCAAATCAAAGCAGCAAATAACACACTAACTGCATATATCACAATACATGCCAACATCCCTTCAATGCCTTTGAAAACTTTAAACCAGTGCCGATCATCCAGCTCCCCTGATATTTGTGAATAACCACACTGCCAGTCAAGAATCTTGACTCTGTTTGTGCCCCAAAGACAAGCACTTAGCATCCTACTGTGTCCATGTGGTGTTTTTCAAATCAACTGGGACTCCCTCTGGCTGGCAGTAAACTAAAACCATTCCTTATGCCCTCATCAGTCAAGTTCCTCGTTGTGACCTAGACATCCTATTCTTTCACCAGGGGACATGAGCTAGGGTTCACTGAGAAGGGAAATGGTGTGAAGGGGTAAACTCAGCTGCAGCACTTTAACTATAACGACTTTTATAGCCGCTTCTGACACCTTCAACGTTGATCGGGATGGATCACCCTAGCCAACGCGACTACAAATGATCATGTGAGCACAGAGGCCATCGGGGAGGCATCCATCAAATCAAATATGTCATGAATTTTATTGATTATCTACTATTGCTGCAATCCTTCACACATGTTTGGCTTGTTGTACAGTGGCATGGGATGACAGAAAGGACCCTAGCCTGGAACACCAGTGGTAGAAGCCACTGTGACTTAATGCCTTTAACTCTTGGAGGACCTCTCCATTTCTTCTTCTCCTGGCCAGCTCATACATCACCTTCCAAAGAAATGCAGAGAGGTGGGAAACAGCTGCCCTTTTAGACAGTGGCTACTTTATCCTCGGATGTTCAAACCAAGTAAAGAGGAGCTGGTGAAAGCTCAGCAGCTCACCATAACAGGCCGTTTATCCTATATTCACTGTGACAACATGGATATTGTGAGCTTCTCACTGTGTGACAGCCTTGAGCCACAGCGCTCAGTGGAAGAAACAACAAAATGTCTTGGCCTGGCATAAGGTCAAACAGATGAGCCAATACTTGCACAGGAAAATGTTATGGTGGCCAAGACTGAGGACAAAGAGGAGCAGATTAAAAGTTTACAGCCGTGCTAGTGATGGCAATGGCGTTAGTTTTGTCTGACCTCATGGTTGTGCTAGATAAAAAGTGACTGCAATTCTGAGGGGGAAATGGATGTCTACACCAAATCTCAGGGCGATCCATCCAATAGTTGTTGAGATGTTTCCATTTGGACCAAAGTGGTGGGCCGATTGATCGTAAAGGCCACTGAATGTTATGTCAGCAGCAGCTTTCAACTAAATGCCTTTTTTGATGCATTTTACTGGCTGGAAATAAGTTTCAAAGTACATGTTTTTTAACTAATTGAACCTGAAATCAAGCAGTGACCGTTCTTATTAAGCTTTATAAATATGATCATCAAATGTGTCATGTAATTCTTCCATGATTTCTTTATCCTTTTAGACCCATACAAGCAAATGGCATACATACTGTATATTAAAATTAAAAGAAAAGATGTGTAAACTGAAAAATGAATATCAGAAAAGTGGCATTTTGTCCAAACAAGATTAATTTATAGACTGTAGGGGAAGACCCTGTACTGTGATGCTCACAATAAATAATAAAAGGAAAAAGATCCAGTAGTCTACTCCTTTCTCCATTAAAGTTCTTAAGTAATTACTGAAATTATTTCTGTCTGGACAATGGCAGCCTTATAAAAGAAGAAAAAGTTGGCAGATCTATCAAAACACATGGCCAGTTCGGTGCAAATCAAACATTGTTGCAAAAATGTTTTTTTTGTGTGTGTGCCAGTCACGTTTTACCTTCTTATTTTCTAATTTACAGGGGCTGTACACCAAATACTGAAATGCGGCTATATTACTGTGCTCAATATTAAATTCAGCCCCTTCAAAACATTACAACTCATTTAGAGGAACATCAGGCATCACTAAAAGGACTGTGTCTCTTGTCATGATAAGAAGTCGTTTTCAGTTCCTCCTGCATGTTCCTGAGCCTCTTAGCACACCTATGTGGGACTAAGGTAACTCTGCTACTCGAGTTCTCATTAAAACCAAGAGAGTTGAACACATGACTCCACGCTGGCTTCCGGTGCCTCAAAGAATTAATTCCAAAATATTTCTGCTGGTTTATAAATCACTAAGCGGTTCAGGGCCAAAATACATTTCTGATCTGCTAGTACACTATGACCCCCCCAGACTTCTCAGGTCGTCTGGGACAGGTCTGCTTGCTGTCCCCGGAGTCAGAACTAAACAGGGAGAAGCAGGGTTCAGTTTCTATGCTCCTCATATCTGGAATAAACTCCCAGAAAACCGCAGGTCTGCTGCTACTCTCAGTTCTTTAAATCAATGCTGAAGACCTTTCTTTTTGATGTTGCCTTTCTTTAAATTATGTTCATTTCTTATACTGAAGTTGATTTTTGGTGAAACTGTATGACAATTATGATGGGTAAGAGCAAAATTGAATGACTTGATTAGACAGTGATTTGACTGTTCTGATGAAGATTTCTAAACAATTAAGTGACGAAAAGGACATTTTTATCATTAATGTAGGATGAAACAAATATTGAAGTGAACTGAGTAACTTGGTGCCTTTTGGGATGTTTTTGTTAACAATTTGTGAGATGAGGGTTGTGGCCATTCTGGAGGTATTTCTGAATGTGGGTGTGACATTGATTTTATGGTAAAATCTACAAGAAACAGTTGGAGCTGTTCTGATTTTGCAAAGTTTGCCATGATTAAACTAAGCCTTATAGTGATGACTATATTTAGTGTAAAGATACGTACTTCCACTCTTGGTTATGGGTAACCAGAATACAAAGTCACATGATCCTGTGGGGTTCGTGGTGGATGAGATAGTAAAGAAATATGGTTCTGTTTGGGTTTCCACATAATGGTTCATTAACTAAGCAATGAAACAGGGAAATGTTCATTATTGTTGGCTAAAACAAATATTGTAGTGAACTGAGTAACTTGGTGCCTTTTGGGATGTTTTTGTTAACAATTTGTGAGATTAGGGTTGTGGCCGTTGTGGGGGTATTTCTGAACAGGAAACGAATACATGTCTGAGAATTTCTCCAACGCGGGTGTGACATAGTTGTTATGGTAAAAGCTACAAGAAATAGTTGGAGCTGTTCAGGATTTTGTAAAGTTTGCCATGATTAAACTAAGCCTTATAGTGACAACTATATTTAGTGTAAAGAGAAGTACTTCCATACTTGGTTATGGGTGATCAGAGTACAAAGTCACATGACCCTGCGGGGCCCGTGGTGGATGGATGAGATGGTAAAGACATGTGGTTCTGCCTGTACAGAGCAACCTTATTGGTCAACAAAGTTTGGGTTTTCACAAAATGGTTATTGCACTGCGATAACATGTGTGGGGCAGCGACTTATACAATGTCCCATACTAGCAGCCTAAAATCTGATATCTTATCGGATTTTATATGTTTAACTGTTTTTAACTGCTCTTTAATGTTTCATTTTGTATACTGCAATGTAAGTTTTGTTTTCATGTTTTATTTTTGACTGTTTTTAACTGCTTTAATTTCTTGTACAGCACTGTAACTTTTACTATTTTAATCTTTTTATGTAAAGCACTTTGAATTGCCCTGTTGCTGAAATGGGAAACAAATAAAGCTGCCTTGCCTTGCCTACAGTTAGTTTTTAAAAGTGACTTACTTCACAATGCTTTTGGGAAACATCTCTTAAGCTGAAGCTGGGGAAGTGTTAAGCAGCCAAGACTGATGACAAAGAGAGAAAAATTATACAGTATACTCTTAAAATATTCTGTGCTGCATGCTATATATATCTATGGCTGCATGCAATGCTCAAAATTGGTTCACTTTTCAAGCAGCACGAGCCACTCTGACCTGCGTTTCCAAGGAGAAATCCTGCTAAACAAATACATAGAGTGCTATGTGGCACCACTTTTAGACAGAATGACTACTCATGCACATTTACACTCAATGAGAGAACATTAAATGCAGTTCTTGCGGCAATTTGATTGGGCACCGAGACCCAGCTTCACGGTGGTTTGTCGTCACCTACATCCAACACATCCCAACAACCCGTCTGTGAGAAGAAAAAAAAAATGACAGCTTCACACCACGTCGTAAAGGTCAGTTCATATCGGAGGGCATCTCTCCATTGGGTTTTGCCCTGAGATCAGCTATTAGACTATCCAGGTTTTTAATAGCTTTCTGAGTAAAAACAATGGCATTTGATGGAGTGCACGCTGACTTGATGTACAGACCCTGTTGTAAAATGACTTGATGGGAAAGCTGGAGAAGGAAACCTCAGGACCTTATGGCACCAAGAGTCCCCACAGGCTGGCAGTTCCCATGACTCAAGATGACACTGCTTCAACTTTCCAGCCCTCCCATCTTATTTTGCCATACATTTTAATAAGGGTGGTCGAGTAGAGTAAGGGTCACTTGATCCATTGTACTTATTTTAATGATTTGGTTCCATCCACTTAGGTAAACAAAATATTTCACCAGACAAATTTAACCCTTTAAGTGGTCAAATCTATAGGGGAGGTAAGGTTTATTAACGAGGGGTGCGAATATGTGGACTGCACATAGTGTGACTAATCAAGACGAATTTGCACACTCACCATTCCCTCGGTCATAAACACGCTTTAATTAAGTTAAAAATTGTCATGCTACAGACTCCTGCATCCTGATTGTGGTTTGTACAGTGGAGGAGGATAAATTGAGTCCACATGTATGTAAAATTCCTCTTTTATAGCAGATCGTCGCCGACTAGATAGTCCTTCTGTTGCATATTCTTGTAAACAATAATCTTTCAAATTAAACTATTTAAAAAGTTATTACAATGATTGCAAGCAAATAATCAGACTGACACAAACTTGGAGTGGATATATTTTAAAGTTGTAGCTGAGACAATGGTTGAGGAAGAGTTTGAATTGAGTGCTTCAATCATTTAACTCTGTTACAATCATCTGTGTTTTTATGTACAGTTACACATGTGTTGTACATTATACTGTACTTGTACTTTAGCAGTTCCATTAAAAATGACTTTAAACATCTCCCCGCCTACGTTTCAGAGTTAAACATCGCACTTGTAACTCCATTACATTTATTTGACTAATTACTAGTAACTTTGTATATGAATGTACACAACAAAGCCTACCGTTATATTATTTAAGCTGCATTATTCTGTTTTTTGGCCACTAAAGTAGTTAAACGTATCTCAGTGACAAGTTTTCCAAATACATCAGTAAAAGTAATCATATAATACAATAATATCATGCATGAAAGGGGCCATTCTGTCTGAGTATTGTACTTTTGAAGTAGGCTATATTTGACTGACAATACTTTACTTATATTAAACAATTTTAAAAACACAACTAACTTTTACTTGTAATACAATATTTGTTCAAGGTTGTATTTCTTTTTTTTCAGTACTTAAAGGATCTGAATATGTTTTCTATGACTGCTCTTCACATATGACAATACATTTTAAAGAAGTATGCATATGACCATGACATCTGTAAAACACTTGTTTTCTAACATGTCAGTATGCATGGACTGAACATACTAAGATAAGTCTGGGAATTAAACAAATAATCATGATACTTTAACGATGGCTGAAAGAATCTCACTTTATTGTTGATGTTATTTCAGCATTTAGTCAGACAGTCCAGGAAACGAAGGCTGGACAGTTTTCTTGCTAACATCTCTGCATCCCATGTCTGCAAATGACTCCCAGGCGGCTTTTCTTCCCCTGCAGCCCAGAGTGGGATTTACAACGAGATTATAAGGCTCCCCTTTGACCCCAGGGGGTCCATTACGGGGCCTGTGGCTTGGCAGTGCAGCAGGCCTCAGATTTCAACCACATGTACTGCACTCAAATCAAAAGAGTCAGCCCTGGCAGTATGGCTGCATAGCTGAGGGAGACACACAGAGAGAAAAAGTACAAGTTGAGAAGGGGAGGTGAAGAAAACAGGGAGGAGGACTGAGAAACAGAGGGAGAGAAAATAAAAGTGATGTAAAGAGTAAATAGTTGAAGGGACGGGAGAGAAGAAATATGGAGACAGTAGGAGTTAGAAAGAAAACTTGACGAGCAAACCGAGATTATGGCTATAGGGTCGTAAGGTCAGAACACACAGAGGTCAAGTCTCAAGGGAGCCATTTTGGAAGGCAGCGAGGGCTAACCTTTCCTTATCCCTCGAGCTGGCTGTTCTCATTGAACTCATACTGTAATTTCCAAATCCCAAGGACAGTAGCACTTCAATGAAGTCTAAACACATCAGACACACTCACCCCAGCCCGATTTGTATTCTTTAGGGGGGCTACAAATGTGTGCAAAGTCATCTGGGACCCCGAAGAAAAAAAGATTCACTGAAAGTTTACGAAGAGGTTAAAAAGTAGGCTGAAAATGAAAACACCGGGTGTTGCCAGTGTTTTCCAAATGACTGCTCAGTCGTCTGGCAGTGAAGCCGGCGTCTGCTTGGGCCAGGGCCGATACATCTGTGTCTCGGAAGTTCACTGTCAAATGCAATTTGAACGTCAGAGGCGATCGTGAGGAAGAGAGAAACATCACAAACGTGTTAGGAAATGTGTGTTTTGCAATGATTTTTCCACTTCAAACAGGTTGACCCGGTATAGATACTTGGATACTGTTCGCTGTTTTGACGTTTGACATGATCTATCTCCTTTGATATCTGCAGGCGTGATGTAGCTTCCATGGGCTTTATTTCATTGACAATATACTGTAACAAGAGGTTATCACAGCATGAAGTGCAGAACAGCAGCTTTCCTGTGGGAAAAGAAGTTTCATTATCTAAGTACTTAATCTAACTAAACTGAACACACAAATTGCAGCGACACAGAAGTCCCCTATGTGAGGGCCGTTCTGTGGGAAAAGAAAAGTGCATTTGGGGACAGCAAAGGTTGTGTTTAAGGTGAGCGTGAGCACATTAAGTCTTGGCCTGAGCTCTGCGGTTGTTTGAAAACAGTGGACATTGCTTGGAGGGAGCAGAGGGGTATTTGGCAACCGCCATATGAGGTAAACTGCAGGCCTAACTGGAGCTAAATCAACCTGACACCCCAACAGATGTTCCAAAATCTCAGGAGACCCTGTTTCCAATTTGACATCATTTACTCTCACTCCTTTGCACTGCTGCTTAATCCTAATTTCTTTATTCCAGCTAGCAGAAACTGATGATTCCCAAGCACTCGTTTTTCAGAATTAACTCATTTGATTTGGGGTTGAAGGTGAATGGCAACGTTGGGGGGCAAGTCCATTAATGCATAATCAGAGGGGTGGGAGAGGATAAAGGCGTGCACTCAGTCAGTGTCCTCTACTTTGACAATTTCCTGTAAATGGCGAACATCTGTAGCTATGACAATCCATGTCATCCAGTCATGTTTGTTTGATGCCAAGCCATTTGATGTCAAGCTGGATTTATTTGGATAAAATGTGTCAGAAAGGGAGGTGTGGCTGCAGGGTGGTGTTATGTTCTACCACCCCACAAAACAGCTGGAGGGGGGGATACAAACAAAACAAAAACTGGAACCTGTATCTTTTCTGTGAATTTATATAGGTGCATCTCTGGTTTTCGATAAAAATACATATAAAAAATGTGTCAGCAGAACAGATTGTGCTCAAAGTTCATGTCCTCCAAGTTGTAGGTTTGCTCCATAAATCTGGTCAAAGCTCAGTGCAAATAAAGCACATCTGTTTTGGTTGAATCTAAATCAAACGTAATTTGCAGGCAAGATAATATAAAGAGCAGTGGTCCTTGATCGTGGAGTCCAAACGTTTCACCCAAACCTTTTCTCTGTGAACCTCAAAGTAAACAATGAGGATGTCAAGCGTGTGTATGAGAAATAAATTACAAGGTTACAAGACAGTTTGTCGGTCAGTGGCAGCCGTCCTGTTCTCACAGTGCTTATGTTGCCAGCAAGTTTGAGACATCTGGAGTCAAAGATCAAGTTAAAAGTTCTTAGCCAAGTTATAACACAAGTGTTTACTAAGTGAAGATTTACACATCACTTAATTTAATGCACCACACAAACTAGCGCTAACATAGACATGTTGCTTGTTATGTGAGTAAGTGAAAAAACTAAGGTTAGCATGCTTATATAAACTGTTAGAGTGACTGTCGACATATCTGAACACACACTCAATATGTTGTTTAATATTGATTAAAACTTTATTTTTAGTTAGTTTAAAAAAACTAAATACATGCAAAACTACTGGAGTGACATTCCCATCAGCCCTGTTATACCTTGTGTTTAGAGCTAATTAGCAAATGTTATTATTCAAACACTGTTAATCATATCAAATTCTCTATTACTAAAGATCAGCGCATTACACGCTGTGCCAATGGTCTGAAACTGTATACACCTCCTGTCTCCTAAATAGGCGTGGCCTTGTTTGAAATTGTTGTGTGGATGGATGAAAAGACATTAGATATTTATAAAGCTAAAAGACAAATTTAGAATTACAAACATTAGTTTTGTTAGGGCATTGGTGAACGTTAGCTGACGTTAGCTTATCTGTGTTGCCAGATTTCGCGAGAACATGAGACAGAAACAGGTCTGGAACGAAGATCTGTTCATCTGAAAAATGCCATTTTAGTGTCAGCATGTTCTGGAGATATGTGCCTTGTGAATAATGGGTCCAGTATTTACTTTGGTGACTATGTGATGAAAGAATCACTCATAAACCTGTGTTCATGTTAACTTCTCCCATTGGAATCAATACACTCAGGACCTGCCACTAGTCTCCTAAAGAGGCGTGGCGATGGAGGAGCCCACATGTCACTAACACAGGAAATTACTCTGAGTTGGGGGGTCTTGGTTCTAAATCGAATTTTTTTGTAACAATCTAAGCGCACGGATAGAAGCGCATGGCGCAGGTGCGTTTAGGGCGTGTCCAAATCCACTTTTGCTAGTTTGCAAATTGACAACATTGGTCTTAAAATAACAAAGGCACGTGCATCGGGCTTTGCGCCACGCTGTGCCGGGTGCAAAAAAGGGCACTAAACCTAGCTAGTCTCGCTTTGCCAGACCCTCCTCCAAAGCGCGCTGAAGGAGGGTCTACTCCACATAGCAGGCAGGGATGAGGGGAAAACATGCTCTGGTTTAATGGCATTTCTTAAAAACAATCACAATTGATATGGTGGGTGACAAACACCGCAAAGAGTCGCTGCAAAATAGTAAGAGAAAACTCAGATTGGACTTATAGAGACCTGAGGAGCAGTCAATAATAGTCCAAGGAATGTAAAATTCCAACTCAAAGAAAGCGGAAGCAAACGGAAAACACATGCGTCAGGTGGAATTTCCTGCTGCACGGGAGCAATCCCGGAAGTGGAATACAAAGGATATAGACTATGTTACAGCTTGTGATGCTACTGTATGCTGACTGCTTTTAATTCAATGTCATCATAAATAAAGTTTGAATGTTGCAACTCAATTTAGCAAGCCACTAGCTTGAAACTACCTTGTAGCTAGCTTCACATAGCTAGTACAACCCAATCCTGACCTCTAAACTCCAAACAAAAGACCTCATGTTACAACATAAAACATACCATAAGATGTTGTACATACAGTCTAGAGTCACAGCATGAAGGACCAGATATGGACCTATTACATAAATATTTGTAGGATTTGAAATTAATCTCTGGAAATTCCTGAAGGATAAACTGAATCTCATTGATCTCTGATATTCAATGAAACACAATCCATCTACAAACTGAATCCTCTTTCGCGTCTCATTGTCCCAACAGTTGGCCTGTTGAGTCTGTGTTGCTGTGCAGATGACAGGGAAATCCCAATCTGCTGTTTATCCTCAGCAGTAATATGTTATGTCTTCAGCAAGTGGCCAGTGACAGTCTGTACTACACTTCTGTAAAGGGATTCGACTGGCAAATCTCCCCCTTACCCCTTGACTTTTCCTTATTTTCCAAGCCGGCCATATCATTTAGGACTGTAAAACTGGCTACAGTTTAACATGCTTGGTAAATCTCCAAGTCAGACTACCGAGCGTTTACTCCTGACAGGCCTTGACCACACCTGTGCTGTTCAAACAACTCTGAGTTATTTAGTATTCTGCGGATGTTTCACACCAATGGAAAATATTCATAAAACCTATTTAAAATGTCTCCGTGTTTCAGTACTATACAGTGTAAAACAGTAGGGCTTTGTGTCAATGTGTGAAAAAGCGAACATTACCATTAAATGGTTACCGGCTAAAGTTCATCTTGGGAGTCTACATTTTACCCTGAACAAAGAGTTAAATGTGTGTTATAGCCAGATGAGGGCACACTGACAGATTCAATTAGGGAGCTATTTCAGAGTTGTGTAATATTTGCAGTGTTTCTGACAATCTTCCACCCCTTCCTGACTGATTTAATAATCTGAATTATGTCTTTTCGTTTTGCTAGGGCCTAATGGCAAGTTAGCACAGCTGGAGTTCCTGTTAAAGGCCCTTTGCCTGAGCAAAAACTAACAAGAGAGGTATTTACATTTAGATTTCTGGTAGAGTACTTCTCCATGTGGCACTAAGGCCTGACGGTGAGAGAAGTGGCCTTGTCGTCAGAAGAAGGCCTGTTTGAATGCATGAAGCAGCTGGTAAAGCAACAATACCCCCTGTTTCTTCACCCTTCAAGAGCTCTTGAGCAGGGCACCCCTAGCATGGCTCCATTAGACATGCTCATTGGCATGAGACTGAAGTAAAAGAGCAGCTGCTCCCATGTAAAAATAACTGCTATCCCAGGTCACTGCTGAAAATCACGTATTCATTAAAATTAGTCAAAACAGAAATGATATCATAGTTACGCATTTGCAACCGTGGCAGTTATTATTTTGCGAGGTCAGTGAAAGATTAACTTAGAATAATTAAATAGTAATACGCAAGTAGGCCTAATTTGTACGTAATTGTACGTGTTCACGGAAGGCTTGTATCATGTGAATGTGCCGACAGTTTTGTTGTCACTACTATAGCTTAAAAAGAAATGGATGAAAGTTTGAACAAAGTCTACTTGATCCCATCTGTGTTAGGTGTCCATGGCTTCTTCACCTACACCACGTCTATGACATCTCATTGTGTGTTTCTTATTCTTTACATCCTATTTCAGTTCTTCATAAAAGAAAGCTACAATCTCACCAAATTAAAAGGCTCTGTGTACAAATTCCATTTCTGGTCCTTTCTTTGTTGAATTTGCAGGCTTGGTATTTTTCTTCAGTGTCTACAGCGGTCTATACTAAAGCACAGGTAACAGGTGGCAGGAGGCCTAGGACTAGGTGGAGAGATTATATCTCCAACGTGGCCCGGGACCACCTCGGGATCCCCCAGTCGGAGCTGGTTGATGTGGCTCGGGAAAGGGAAGTTTGGGGTCCCCTGCTGGATAAGTGGACGAAGATGGATGGATGGATGGATGGATGGATGGATGGATGGATGGATGGATGGATGGATGGATGGATGGATGGATGGATGGATGGATGGAAGTAACAGGTGAACATTTGAACCTGTGCTACAAAAACAGCAGCCAAACCCCTGAGCAGCCGTGAAACATTCAGCAGCAGCAGACTCAAATATGTTCTTGATTTCTGCTTTATTGTAACTGAATTCAATGTTTGGAGCTGCACTCTTTTACCTCCTGGTGTCCTTAATGAGACCTTCAGACAGTATGGTATTTGCTTGGAGGCATCGGCATACAATAACATCACTCTCTCTGTACACCTGAACACGGCAAAGCATGACTCCCCCTGTGCTCTTTCCCCCAACATTTAGGCCTTGTTTCATTAGGGGAACTTAGACAAACTCGCTGCACATGGCAACGTGTCGACTGAGGAGGAATAACGTAGGCGACTCCAGTTTCAAATTCCTGACCACTTGTCCTGAACTCCACAGCAGACGTCCCTCATGAACAAAGGGTGCGATGACAAAATAAATACAGCAGGAGTCTAATGAGTGTATTTAGGTTATAAGGCCTGAAGAAACACATCAGTATACACAAACACTGCTTTACGCTAACTACTCCCCAGATGGAGAAATAATAATAATAATAATAATAATAATAATAATAATAATAATAATAATAATAATAATAATAATAATAATAATAATGATGATGATGAACTTTGTTTGTACAGCAGGTTTTCAAAAGTAATTTAAAAAATGTTGTGCAGAACGTAACAGGACGTCATGTGGAAATGAGTGAAATGTAGAAAGAAATGTTTGGTTTGTTACAGAAAAGTCATTTTATCTTGAAATCTCGCAGAAACGAGTCTTAATTACTTTCCCAGGTGTGGTCATGTATTAAATTTGTTTATTTACTGGACGCTCTGCCCCGTAAATTACTATGTGACGCCCGTGGCTTGAACTGATGAATAATTGCTGTTGATTTCCATGACGTTTGATCAAAAAAAGTTAATAATTAGCCAATGAATGGAGCTAAAGAAAAGTTACAGCTCAGTTATTGCAGAAATCCAAATCAGGGGCCACCAGCACGCCGGCTTAAATGCACCAACAAAGCTTTTTAATGGTGTTATTTTCAAATTAAGTGTGCATAAAATAAGTACAGGGTATTAAGGTATTGGGCAGCCAGTTGCTGCTTGGCAAGCGATGGGCAGTGTATAAACAATGCACAGGGCAATTATTTTAGGTCTGCTTATTAAAAAGGCTACAGATGTGCTTCATACTAATCACTGTGGTTATGCTACCCTCCATTTTCTCCCCATTTTGTTCTTCTCCTCCCTGTTTTTTTCAGATGAACATGGGCCGAGTGCTCCATGTAATTGCCACTGCCTATTATTCCACGGGTGTTTCATTCTCGATTAAGTGAAATAAAACTACTAAAGTATGCTTAATTCAAATACTTGACAGGAAGTACACTCTAAGGTAAACAACACTGCTGCCAAAGCTAAATCCTAGAAAACTACAACTACATGGTTTTAAGGCAACTTCTATTTTGTTGTGCTGTATTTCTCTTTTACAAGATTCCCTGTGTAATATCCACATCTGTATATGTCATTCTGTGTGTTTCAAGTTTTTCAGTACTTTTCTGCAAAAGCAATCGGCCATGTTTGGGACAAACAGAGTTGGACCTTGAACTTTGATATACTACCTGTGATAACAGCGAGGTTCTTTATCATTTATAGCTTTCCAGCTTTAAAATTCAATCAACTTTAGGTTTTATTTCAGGCTTTTTGATGTTTTGTCATCTGTATTTTAACATCTTTACACTCATGCATTTCAACATGAAATTAGTTTTGTTCAGTGCTACGACGTTCTTTAAAATAATGCAGCATATAAACATACTGTGAAGTGATGTGTTGTTTAGGCGCGACTGTAGAAGCAAAGCAATTTATCATCACTTTTCACCTTCACTATAATACATCTTTATTTAGGTACAATAATGTGCTTACAGGACTTTGCAGTGGAAAACCCCTTCATTCTATATTGTGTTGATTAGATCAAGTTGATTTATATTCAGCTCAGTTGCTAGAAAAACAGTTTCAGTTGCTCTTGATGAAAGAAATACGGTCCAAAAGTCATTTATTGGCTGTGAAACTTCTGAATGTGTAGTTTTGTTTTTCTTGGGGATAAGTATTTCTCAGGTGTAAAGTTACATATTAAAACATATTTTTTTAGGGCAGTTACAAACTCTATGAGCTCTGTAAAGCATCAGGTTGAACATTGAACCAAAGGTTTTCCCTGTTCATGTTGTAATACAGTGATTAGTCGAATGCTCACTGTATGAAATTGGCCACTGGAGCTGCACGTGATGAAAATCAATGTACACACTGTTGCAGCCTACTGAAAAATGACAAGCCAGAGCCACATCAAGACGTTGGGTCTGGGAAACATAGGCAGGGCTCAATCCAAGGGGCGGGATAAACGGTTTTCTTTCAAATTCCATTTGCACGCAATACGATAGCATTACAACCAACCAGGGCAACGCTAGTTGATAAATACAACTTTTGCCATATCCGGTTGGCAAAACTCCGAACACATCTTCCTTTTTTAAGAATGACTTCAGAGCTTAACTCCAAGTCTTCCAGAGGCCAAAGCCGCTGTTTGCCAGCAGCCATCTTCTTTGTATTCAAGTAGCAGGGAATTCACGCTGAACTATCGCAACTCTGCCGTCCTTATGTTAAGCCCGCCCACTGACTCTATATGCGATGTGATTGGCCTGACCAGAATTAGTTTTTTCCAGCTCGCAAGCCAACAGAGAGTTGCTAGACCGACCCTAGCTACAAATTACATTTGCTGCCGCTAGGATGCGTCTAGATTTCTAGGCTAAGAAAGACAGAAAACAAAGTGTGACAGGGAAAACTTTTTCTCCAGCTCCTTAATGCAGTAAGGAGGTGAAGGAATGAAAAGACAATAAGCTATATTCTCAATTATTCATTATCATTTTGAAACGCTTCTATGTAATATCACTTTTAGTTCTAGGAAAAACTCAACTTTACAAAAGATACAGTATTTTTGCTATCAGTCCACCTGTTCCTACACAAACACAAACTAGCCCAAGTTTTAATTTAATTTAATGTAATGGATTTTAGCAGGTGAAAGCACCTTCCTGTTGTTTGCCTGTTAGCTCATTGACAGGAAGCGGAACTAAATGTAACCAAAGACAATATTAACTGCTGCTAATTGTTGAAGAATGTCACTTCGTAAAGGAGAATGCAGAAAACGCTGCACAAATCTTCAACACTTCACTGGGTGCAACAGTTGGGTTTTGATTGGCATCTCAATCAACACAAGTTCAAGGGTTAAAATATCAGAAACTTTAGCGGGTACTGTCAGAGTTATCATGTTGGTGTGAGGGATAGGTGAAGAAAGTCTGTTTCTAACTCCTTAGTGCTAATTATTTTTACCTAAGGTGCAGTAATTTCTTTTCAGGTCTAAGTTGTAAAAGCATAAGAAAACATTTAAAGAGTTGAAGCACTGAGACTGTAAAACTCTAAGCCAGGTGGATTCAGCTGATTTTACAAGCCCACACTGTGCCACTAAATTAAGTGCTGTGCTATATACTTGAAAATATTTTATTTTGAGGTGTTTGCCTCGGTCGGGATTAAAGCATGAATCATTGTCGGATTTGTTGAACTCTTGAGGTGAAATGCACAATACACAACAAAAAATAGCACCTAATCTGCCTTAATTCTGCTTGAGATGTCATGAATCGCTGCTGTTATGGTTGATTAAAATTTGATTCCACATTTAATAGTCAGAAAAAAGTAGCATAACAAAACTACATATGTACTAGAGGAACTCTCCATCAGATTACAAAATGGTGCCATGATTTTAAAGTGAGATAAACAGCAGGGATCCATCTGTAAAGAGACATGACTTCATACAAAATGGAACATAAAATGGGTTCCAACATTACATATTTATTGCTGTTTGGGTCAAAACATTCAGGAGTTAATTGGCTATGGCCGATATGGTTGTTGGGTTTAATTTCCATGTGCATGATGTCACACTTTGGTAAAAGTTGAGAAGTGCCAGCGGTGACAAACGTGGATGACTAATCTCAACGTGCTGCTGCCAAAGACGCCAACAGAAACAGGTAGCAGAGTGCCTACTAACTGAGAACATCTCTCACATTTTCTTGGAAGAAATGTGTTTTTCCTGAGGATTCCCATTGGACGCTTTAAATCAGTGAACTTGTCAGCAAATGTGTTTATGAGGCAAAATGTTGCTGGAGGTATTCCAGCTAGCAGAGTGGATGCTAAATCATCCAGACGTTACATATCATGCCTTTCTTCTCACAAAAAAATACTTTATTTTATTCTAAAGCAAACACTTTTAAAAGCCACTGTAGCATAGCACCTTTTAAATTATTCTCACGTCACAACCGTGCACAACACAGCAAAAAATCTTTACAGGTGTGTAATCGAGATTAAAATGAAGGCAGAGTTCAAAGATTCGTATGGTCCCAGCAAGAGTGCCGGAAGTAGGGGGGTAGAAAGTGGGAAGGGGCTTTGGACCCCCCCTAGCTCCACAGTAGTTAACTGGAGACCATGTTGCGATGGTCCAGTCGTAATGCCAAACAATATCACATTCTTAATGAAGTCATAAGAGTTTTCAACCCTTGCTTTAATGCACTTAGCAAGAAGAAGAAATAAGACAAGAGCCAAGAGTACTGTAGCAGTCGCACACCCATCTATAGATAGCTTCCTCCTGTTCTTCCCACACTTACTTTATTTCCTAGAGGTGGGATTTTTCTACCATGAGCTGTAAATTAAGATGAAAATGATCCGAGTTTACAGAGAGCAAAAACTCTGCTTAATCCTGGAGGAATTTTTGTCTTCCAATTTGCAAAGATTAAAAAATATGAGCTCTTCATACCCCAATACTCCCTTTATTTTCACATGTTAAGCGTTCACTGATGAGCATGAGTGGAGAGCTGCATTATACACTGTGATGATATGTGTGGCCTCTGGGTTTTATCCTTCTACAGTTTAGTCCATAAACGTTAAAAACATTATACTAATTATTCTCTAAATCTTAGAAGTAATGGACTCATGATTTCTAAAACTGCCTTAAAGATTAACATTATCCTTAGTGATTGTAATCTGTGTCAAATTGGTGTCATCTTTAGCCTTCGGAGAAGCCAGTGTTGAACCCGTCTGTCGGCCGATCCACCACCTCCAGACTAAAATATTTCTCAACACCAGTGATGAGTGCTCTAGTCCTGGACTCAAGTCTGACTTGAGTAACTCTTCTCTGGGCTCATGACTCAACTTGGACTCTGGCACTGATGACTTGGACTCAAGGATTTATGAAATCTAACTCGGATGAAGTTTCTCACTTCTTTTTATGTGTATCGACAGTGATGGAATACTTAATAGTTTGACTCAAGTCACTTTTCTCTGGACTCTCTCGACTCAGACTTCTTTGGTGACTCGGAGTCGTATTTATGTTGTTTTATTTACTAATTTTTGTCTTTTTTTAAGAGTTGCATTGAGGCAAATTTCTATCAGCTGTGTTGACATGGTAATAAATAGTGAATTGAATTAAAGCTACAGTGTGTAGTTCCTGCCACCCACATGAGGAATCCTAAGCAATGACAACAAAACTGTCGGAGCGTTCACATGATACAAGCCTCTTGGACAGCACTGTCCCGTCAGCGGGACCATTTTCTCCATTTTTAGGAGAAAACGTTTTCTTAACTCAAATTGCAAGCGTTATCTCTTCATGAACACGGTCACGCAGCGCATCATTAGCAAGCTTAAAGTCTCATGATTCCATTGAGCCCACACACATATAAGCATAAGGTGACTTACAGCGGTTATAATCATGTTTAAAGTAAAGAAACACAGACGGATTCTGTGCAGATAGTGTCTAAATTCAGACATGAGTCCTTACCTTTCTCCTCGTCTCTCTATTCACAGCTGTGAAAGATCTCCATAAACCTTTTTTTCCTGCTTTGCCAACAGTTCAAAGAATAAGTCCATCCAATCCTTTTAATCCAAAACGAGCTGGTCCCCTCACAATCTTGTAGATTCTGGCCGTGTTTCCTCGCAAACAAAGCTGAAAAGTCCATCATTTATGGACTTTAATCGCTCCTACTGCCGGCTCTGCTAACGGTCCAGTGTATCCTTCTATTCAGCAAGTTAGGTTGAATCAACAGCTTTTGATTGACAGGTTGTTTCAGCCAATCCGTCTACTCTAACCTGAGTTATCCCTTATGGAAGCCAATCAAGTCGCACGATTTACAGAGGGCAAAGTGGGAAAGATTGACAGCTCTTCCAACCATTTAGAATCAAAGCTATGAAACCAGCCTCCCTGTGTAGCCAATAAGAAGACGAGTTGATTGATACCAAACATGACCAGAAAACTTTAACCTTGTGATGGCTCCAGCTGTGTCAAAGCAAAAATAAGGCCTTAGTTATTGCATTTCACCATGTCATCAAATTATAATGACTTATTTCTATAAATTTATGCATGTAGTTATTTTAGATATGTGTATGAGTGATGGGGATGTGTTTTTTAGAAGTTTTTAATTTTGAAGTTTTTAATTTTGCACTTTTTGGGCTTTTTTTCTGAGAGGAAATAAGAAAAACGCACAGACATATCTGTAGAAATAACTTCATAAAATAGCCATTTTCTGAGTCATTTTCTTCTGGATTTTTTCTGTATTAAGTTCAGACATGTGGCTGGGGTACTATTTTTGTATGTAGATCATGTAATATGCTTACCGTAGTGTTTTTTAATAATTTTACATATGATTTACTTGGACGGAAATAGAAATTCTCTATTCTAACCTCTTCAGCTCTGTGTCAGTAAGACCTAGTGTCACACTGACACAAGAAACAAAAAATTGAGAGTGTTAGCTTCCCAATGACCTCGGGACCATCCCAGAGGGCCAAAGGATGGGGAAACTGTAGCAATTTCTTTTGGGGAAAAATGTAGGCAAGATTTTGAAGTGATTTGTGAAGAGGTTAAGTGGTAAGTTGCTAGTAGCCAAGGAGGACACGGAAGATTAATAAAACTTCGGAAGAGGTAATTATCTTCACTTTCTGCGCGGGAAAGTCACCGGACGCCACAATCCTCTGAACATAGTCATACTGAGAAAAACAGAGAGAGTTCCGTGGAGCTGATAGTCTTAATCAGCTTTGTAGCAACTCATCTGGCAATGGCTTGAATGTAAGAAATGTTCATTAATATCAAAAAGTTACACACTAAAGCTTTAAATTTTGGTCTGGTACAACAATGTCCTTGTATTCAATGTGGAATAGGCTTATTGTTGAATATAACCAAAAACATGGAACTACGAAATGTATTTACATGAAATGTATGTGGTGAGCACATTACAAAGAAGTTGTGCAGTGTATGCCGACCGAGTAACTTTGCTGATTTACATGTCAAAGCCAACCAATAACCAATGGCACAGGCCATGTCGCTGCTGATCATTTTTCTGCATGTGTTTGTATTGTATCAGAAAATTCTTCAGTGTAGTACAAGACATCTTTCATACAATATGGAATCATTCATGTAAAATACCGAATGTGACTGATCTTCTTTATTCTTTTCATCTTCTCTCAATGACACTAGTGGATGTTCTGTAGTGTGTATTGCAGGGCAAATATACAATATATCATGTGAAGTGAAAATATCCTTTATAAGGCTTTGTATTGACAGCATATCATTACTATCCTATTAATTTTAAAGAAATCTGATCTGTTTTAGAAAGCCGTGTCTGCAGTATTTAAGCTTTCGGGAATTGACGCAGGATGTAAATGCTTGAGAGCTACTGGTGAGGATATTCTGTTTTATTCAAATAAAGTATTCTGTGGGCTGCGTGATTTTGTTTATTGGTAGCAATCCATCACTTTCATTTTGAATGGTTGCAAGGTCATATCAAGGTAATTATCAGTGTGATTCTGATTTGAATTTGGTATGCTTGTGGGAGCGGAACGTCCCCCCACTGCCTTTGTACTCACCCACTCTTTCCCTGGAAGCCAGGAAGTATAAAAACCAATCGGTTGTAAAACCATTGCTTATAAGACATTGCATGAGAGTGTCAGTGGGTTGGCAAAGGAAAAGGTTTCATCTTACAATAATGAGATGAAATATTCCTGCTACAGTAAACATGAATATAAACAACATGTCAAATTTGTCAGCAGACATTTCACATTTCTTCACTTGTAACTGCAAAGACTGTAGCTTTACAAAATCGCTATATTCTCCACCTCTTTCTGTTCACTAGATGGCTGTAGTAGATGTGTTTAAGCGCTGACTGACTTTCAAACACACACACACACACACACACACACACACACGCGTGATCACAACACCTTGGATTCCATTTACTCTCTGGATGAACTTTGAGGGAGATTCCTCGGCCGTGTTTGATTTGGACTGAGTTGACTTTTCTCAGGTTTTTGACATATTTGATTGATGAACTTCTTGGGATATTCAATGTTTGGTTAATTAGAAGGTTGAGTTGAGCCACTGGAAAATAGTCTGTGCTGCCTTTGGTTTCTCTCCTCTGTTAGAATACAAGCAGCATTCACACATCATTCTTTTCCCCTGTATCACCCAACAACTGCATCTCACTCAACATCCTATTTAAAGTATGCCATATTTCAAATGAAATAAAACAAAGACAAAAAACCCAAATCTACTCTTCCTTACAAAGGCAAAGAGCCATAACTACAGAGAGAGAAAAAGTGGTTACAGGCTAACCCAGCAAACTAAGTTACAGATTACAGATGGGTTTACCCCCCCCCACAAATCTGATCTGATATACAATATACAATACCTAAACAAACAAACTCTACAAGACAAAGACTAAGTCTACAGCCATACAGAATGCTAACATGCTCCAAATGACAACTTGTTGGTGTTTAGCAGGTGTATCCATCTTAATTTAGCTTGTTAGCATGCTAACAATTGCTGATTGGCATAAATTACTAAGTACAATTGAAGCTGTTGAGAATGTTTTGAGAGAAAATGGACATTTTGACCTGATGGCGGCGCTAGATGCCAGAAGTATTAGAAGTACTGTGTCTGTGTTCATTAACAGCAGCAGGCTGTGATTGGTTGCTTTCCAAATCCTTTGGTGGTGGTGGTGGTGTTGTTGGTCGAGCTAACAGGCTAAATTTGGTAGCATTTGTTGAGCGTTCTAGTTTAAGATAGGCCGAGGGAAAGGGTTGGGGACAACACTGTCATTACATTTTTACATTCCAAGAAGTTTTATCTAATTTGAAGGTATTACGCTGATAGTAGCCTATAATACTGGGAAAGCATCAACTTATGAAGCCCCATTATTATCATGTTATTACAATATTAATATATCTACATTACCATTACTTAGATATACATATGGTTATCATCAAAACCTTTCCTAGTTATTACCTTGGTAATTGCATGCTATTACATCTGTTACCGTCAATTAATTTGATATAATTTTCTACATCTGTGTTCTAGAAAATAACAAAGGAAATATTCCTTGCATATTTCACTGTCACCTGTCACCATCTGGTCTATTAAAATCACTGACGACAGACAGCCGTAAACCACTTGGCACCACTCTCTTTCAACATATTATTGTCTTCCCAAACCTACACCACAAAACCGAAGGATTTATGAAGTGAGACAGACTGAGAAGGATGAGTTTGGTTATGACCTGTGCTCACATGTAGAGTTTACCAGACGAGAGTTACACAACACTGTCATCAAGACGATGTCAATAAAAAGGCAATATGTCAATTTTGGTTCAGGTCTTTTTTATTTTTTTGTTGGAAACTAGTAGGGGTTTCAAAGAAATTTTGATATGAGCAGCAACAGCAGCTAGATGTGATTAACTCAACTAATTCCTCTGTCAGACCTTCCACGCTATGTATTTGTGTCTCATAAACGTCTAACGTGTTAACAGCCTGGTGTATTTGGTGACACCCGGATGGGCACACTTTCCCAAAGAAAATACACTGTTGTCACTTAGAAAGTGTAAATAAGGACTTTTGCACTGAGCTCTGGAGAAGTCCTGCTGCTCTCTTTTTACTCTCATACTGGTGGAAAAAGAACAAATACCTCGACCATGTGTTCCAAATCAAATGGAAATGATGGAATTAAAATGAAACGGGGCACTCAGATAACCATTTAATTAGCACTTGTGGTAGCGATCAGGATGAAATCCAAGAATAAAACCATGTGTTATATTTTCTTCACCATCAAGACTATTGCATGACCGTCAAACTGGTCATTCCAAACCTCTGCCGCAAAGGACTCATTTCACGGCTGTTATAACGCTACTGCACCTGGTGCCTTACAGTCGATCAATGCGTGGGAGCGGGGATGTGGATTTATTATATGAACATTTTGATTAGATTTTAGTAGAGTTTCCTGTCCACGCAGCTTAAGACGCCAACGCCCAAATGGAGAATGTTGACGTATCGAGAGTAGATCTGCTTCCTCGGACTGCACACTTCAAGACTGCCGTTCAGTTTTTACACCCGTCGGATTGAAAGAGCCATGAAGGTTTTCAGGACTACTGTGGCACGGTCTGAAGGAAAATAAAGAAATCTTTCAGCTCAGCCTAAACATCAGCGCATACATAGTGGCACAAGGACATAAACAATGTGAAGTTGGAATGGTTGGGGAGTCTCAATCAGGCCTCGTAGCCAAAACACAAACGTAAAGTCGGGGCAGGGCCTCCTGTCGTCAGCTGAAGTGCTGAGAGTTACACTCACATTTAGCGTGTGTGTGTAATCAGCATCTTTCCAGCGAACATCACACTCAAAAAGCAACCGACGCTCATCAATTTCTCATTTACAGATTCCTCCCCACTGGTGTCATTGTGGATTCAGAAAACACACAGCAACTATCTGTCTGACAACAGGAAGTAGTTTCACAGAGGAGCGAGGGGCCTCTCTAATCTGAGAGCCGACAGATCAAAATGGAAAATTCAACCGGGACAATTGCAGGACTGCAAAAGATTAGATAATATCTAAGTGGATTATATTATCTAAATTCAGTGTCCACACTCTAAATTATAGCTCCCTAAAGTTTTACAAGATGGAAAAAGACAACATTTCATCAGGCAAATGTCCAAAATGACAAAGAGTAGGATATATATTTTAGCCTCATTACACTGGCTGCCTATTCAATTTAGGATCAATTTTAAAATTTTGTTATTTGCTTTTAAATCACTAAATGGTCTTGCCCCGCCATACCTCTCTGAGCTTTTACATTCTTATAAACCCGTCTCAGGTCAGATGATCAGCTGCTCCTGACTGTGCCTAAAACTAAGCGTAAGCTCAGAGGACCGTGCCTTTGCTGTGGCTGCCCCTAAACTGTGGAATGATCTGCCTTTGCATGTAAAGCAGGCCTCTTCTTTATCTGTTTTTAAAACCCTTCTTAAAACCCATCTTTTCTCTTTGGCGTTTGACACCCAGTAAGATGTCGACTTCATTTACTTGTTTTTATTTGTTACTTTGTGTGTTTTTATTGTATTGTTATTAATTGTACATATGTTTAGGTTTATTTTATGTACAGCACTTTGGTCAACTTTGGTTGTTGTAAAGTGCTTAACAAATAAAGTTGGTATGGTATGGTATGGTATATATGGTCACCAAATTGATTATTATATTTGATTATTTACAATCCATAATAGGTTTTCATTAGGGCTTGTTATTATTTAAAAAAATTACAATCCCATTACCAACACCCTTAAAGTGATACCGATACCAATGGAGTACTTCATTTCATACCTTTATTTTATTTTTTTTCTACTTTATCAATATGCATCAAGTGAATAAAATGCTGCCACCACTCCTCCCCATCCAAATTATTTGAACACAAATACATTTTAAAAGTGTCCAAATTGTTATTTTTATTAAATAACTATGTAAAAAACGGTACAGTGAAGTATTATTTGGGCAGTGTCATTTTAAACTTCACAACCGACCTTCTCAATCCAGCCACTACTCAGTCCTCAACAGTTCTTTTTAGAAAGAAATACAAATTGTCATTTTTCTCTACATTCAGACCTCAGAAGCCTCAGCAAATTCCAGGTATCCCCTCAAAACTGAGGAATTTCTACATGACGCAGGAGCATCCTGACAGGAAACATCACTGCCTGGTACGGAAACAGCACCTAACAGGTCTGCAAGGCCCTGCAGAGAGCGGTTTGTTCAACTAATCACACAATAGGTGGAGCCCTTCCCTGCCAAAATGATATTTACATTAGGTGCTGCAAGAATAAGCCTAGAAGAATTATTAAAGATTCCAACCACCCAAATAACGGCCTTTTCTCCTTGTTTAGGTCAGAAAGAAGGTACTGCTGATACCAGGCCAGCAGTATGGGGCCACTAGGATCCTAAATAAGGACACTGCCTAAGACTGCAAACTACATTGTTCATAACTTGTGTGACTCATGGTTCTTTGGAATTTGACTCCTGCTAGAGTAATCTGTTCCGATACTGAGATAACTATGAAAGCATTGCCGTATGTTGGCTGATAAAGTGTGTGAAACAGCGCATCTCTATATTGTACTGTGCATCAAGTAACCCTTAATGTTTATCTCATAAGTTCTTGGAAGGCTGTGTCGTTTTTGGCTTTGTGATAAAGGAGAGAATTTGTCTGGCCAATTTGACTCGACAAATATTGTGCTGAAATATAACTCTACGACTTCATGTGCTTTAATATTGCTTCCGCTGTTGAAAAACTGTGTGCTGCGAGGCCGGCCAGGCCTTCGTTTCCTGCTATTGACTGCTGGCCTGTTGTTTTTACCTGCTCAAACAATAACTTGGCACAAAGGCTTTAACCAAGAGACGTCAACATGTGCAAATGCAAAAGCCTGTGTGTGTTTAAGGGCCATTTACGCAGTTTTACATTATAGAGAAACCGCGGTAGAGGCAACTCCTGATTGATTTCTGACAGTAGCATCCAAACTGGAGGAAAAATCTGGACAAAAGAAATAAACATGTAATGCTTTCAGCTAGATGCTTCTTACCTCATTCTTCCAGTTAAAAGCATAATAATAAAAAAACGGGGTTAAACTGGGCGGCACCCAGGTGTAAATGTGTATAATGTCGGTATGAATGTGAGAAAGGGTGTAGCTGGGAAAAAGCAGCGCTCAATAATCCTTGCCTGGATAAACACAGGGATACAGCTGGAAGACGCTCAGCAGAGAACAAACCTCCATCAACACCGAATGCTTCTCCAAAGCAGCAGCTTCCATAAAAGTTTGTTTATTTATTGTTTGTCCTCTGGGTTTGATTTACTGACAAAACAGCATACGAGTGCAGTTTTGTTCAGCCAACAACTTGGAAGGCCTGAATGCCTGACTTTCTCATCAGTACATAAATGTATCACCATTAAACAAACAACAGAAACAGATAGTTAAAATCTGGTGCTGATCACATCCGCATCGGCACCAAAAGCTCATCAAGTACTCTGTCTGCTACATTTCAGCCAAACCCATTTATTATGAGCAGGCTAAGAGCGACAGTTCCATAATCAGTATCTGTAATTTGTGATATGTTTTTATTTATTTTGCATTTGCTGCTTGCTTAATAAATTAAATTGATAAATCCATCTTTTATTTAGGCCAATTATTCACACTACAGTTCTTTTTCTGTGTTTTCCAGTTCATTAGGATTGTCAGAAATGTAGACCCAATGAGTAACTCATTGTTATATTTTAATATTGCTGAATGTAAAAAATGCTTAAAAATGGATGAGAGGAAATTACATTCATTACATCCAGGACTTATCTACATAAAAATGTGCAAAACCATGCTACACTTTTTTGGGGGGGGGCATTTTAGGCCTTTATTATATAGGAAAGCTGATTCAATTCATTATTTACAAGTGTGCACTGTTCAACTTCAGCTCATTTAATCAGGTTTGTCTCCTGCCTTGACTACCATGTAGGCAGAATCAACAAGAAACAGAAAGTAAAGTGTAGAGTAAAGTATCAATAAACTTTGCATCTAACAATGGCATTTGGCACATCAAGTGTGACCTTAGAGTAACACTTGGTTTGGGCTCATTTTGGGCCACTTTGCAACAATCTGTAGTCATGAGAAAGAACGTCCAGACAACTTGCCAAAACAGATTATAGCCATGTTAATACTTTTTGTTGTCACTTTTCAATGAGAGCCATCTGCAGCTTGCATCATGTGTGTATCCGCACCAACGCTCTGGCACAGTAAGCAGGCAGTGGAGTTACTGTATGAGCTGTCGGCTTTAACAATATATCACCTCGGCATTAATCAAACCACAATGTTTATTTTGGCACATGTTAACATTCGTCTGTAGTGCTGCCATGTAATGTGGTAACACCTATGTAAAGTTGTGTGAAGAGTTCTGGGAGCCATATGTGGAATCTGCACAACGTCACGGCACTATTTAATAAAAGGTTTGACTTTTGCAAAAATTAATTTTCAACAAATGTGATGAATGGCTTCATCGCCAAGTATCATTTCAGATAATAAACCATCGCATCTGTGTACTTGATTAAGCCGCTTTTGAATGCGATCCATGCTTTTGCACGCGACTGTGTCTCCAACAGGTGCTCCGGCGATGCATGCATGAGGCTGTTTTATGTATGATGTTTTTGTTATTGCATTACTACACTATGAGGTCAGATGAGCAGGTTTCCGTGATTGGGAGGTTAAAGTTTATGGCCCAAGACCACAAAGATCTAATATGAGTGTTTTTTTTTTTATTACCAGGGATGTGGTGGAACACAAAACAGAGGGGAAATGTGTTCAAAGACACATTTTTTTTAAATACACTTAAATTCTTTTCCATAAGACTCTCTTTTTTATACCCTTTACAACAGCAAAACAATACTGACGGTAAATAAGCAGACATCTGTCTAATCAAAAGAAGTGCTCATCCACTTTTTTATAGTTTCAGTTTTGTTGTACGCTTGATGAATGTTTTTATAGTTTTTTTTTATGTACTGTGAATATAAATGTAATGATGTATCCAGCTTCTATAATATTTCTAATGAAATAATAGAGACCCCAGAAAGAGTAGCTTCTGTTTAAGACAGACAGAAGCGAACGGGGATCTTAAGAAGCAAAACCATACCAGCACATTCAGGCAGTTGCTACGTGACCTCCCTGTAGGCGTAGGCCGGTATAAGAACCTGAAGGTATGATAACCTTCAGCAAAAAATATCGCAGTTTCACGATATTGCGGTATTCCAATTACAGCTTTTTTTCCCATTGAACACAAGGTATTTTATTTTTAAACATTGCACTTGGCAGGGAGATGATATTCAACATTGCTCTTTCTGTCCTAAAAAACAGCTCATACCACAGGAATGGTATGATGGTAAATTTGTGTGCTTTTGAAACCGTGACTTTTTTAAACCGTGGTTTACCTTGAAACCAGTAACCGGCCCATGTCTACCTCTGCAAAAACAAAGCTATTTTTTTTCATGTCTGCATAGCTGCAAGAGTCTACATAATGTTAATTTAGACGACTACTCAGGTCAACACGGCCAAAGTTGTTGCCGAGAAGTTGCCTGTTGGATTTTAAGTGTGCATCTGTGCAACATGTCGCACGCATGGCAATCCAAAGCGGTATACACAGAACCATATTTATTCCCACTGTCGGTGAATGCATCGGTTTTGGACTACTGTATATCAGGGACTTACTGTAAGTGATCTTCTGTAATCACTAAAACTGCAATTGTAAAAATGATGGTCATTACACCACCATTACACTCAAGACATAATGCTTATGGTATTTATCTTAATTTGACCCACTTGTTTAGCTGCCTTGACGTTTTCACAGACTTAATCGCTGAAACATCGGTCGCAAACAGCAAAGCTCAATAATGAGGTAAGGGTCAAATGTCTTTAAAGTCATCACAATCATGCTAACTACAATGAAACTGCTTCAGCAAAGACCATAGTGACCAGAAGTGATTACCAACACAGTGACTGAAAGACACAAAACAGGATATTTCATTAAACAAAGCACATAAAATGAACATTATTACATATGTTTACTGCCGGGTTATTGTACAGTAAGTGGTCTTCTAAGAAGGTTTGGCATTCAAAGCACAGGATCGCCAGTAACCAAGGTTACGTTTTTGGATACTCAAACACTTGGTTATGGAAAGATTTTGGTTTTGGTAAAATATACTATATTTTTGAAAATCTTAAGGATTTAACCAAGCCAACAATATTTCCATGCCTTGAGTTGCCTGAACATAAAGTATTATTAATACTTCTGCTGCCAGGAGAGCAGATATTGTCAGGGAGAATAAATGAAATTAGTTCACAGTGAATGTTTGGTAAATCTGTTCAGTATTACTATTTTGCATTGGCAGCATTTTAACAGCTGGCAGATATAAACTGTCCTTTATGCATTGATAAACCAATGTAATGCTGGCAGCATTTTATTGATGCAAATTAATTGTATATCAAACTTTAAGGGTTGTCAGTCCATAAAGTAAACTGTGATATGGTAGGTTCACTTCTACTAATTCTACCAATTATTATAATTATGTGATTATGCTGCATCCCCTGTCTGCACAAAGAGATACATAGTGTATCAGTAATCAGTCACATCTTGTCCCTGAACTTTGCTGTTCTGCATCCAAACCAGGCTCAGGCTGAGTCCAGCTGCTGCTGATTAAGTGATAAATGTGCAGGTACTGTTCGTGGAAACAGCAGGAGGTAGTGATGTAGTAATTACCTGAACTTAACAACAATATACACTGGCACTGGTTCACACTCTGTAAAATAGCCTAATATTGACTCCATTATTTCCATCATTTCTTTTGGAAATTATGACCGTTGTCTCTGTCTGAAACTGTTGACCCCCAAGAGAGGCCTCATTATTCCCCCAGTGGCTGCCTCTCTACCTCATATTACCCCAGTGCGACCCTGACCTTTGACCTCGGGTAGTAAATTCTCTGCTTGCTCAGGTACCTCGGCGCCACGCTCCTGTGGGACCTGAGCAGCGCCTTTAATTACTTATCCTCATCTCTGTACAGACATTCGTGGCATTACAATTGGTGAGTCGTATAAATTTGTGGGCCTGACGTTGTGCTTGGGTGGGGGGACCAGTGCCAAGGAATATATGAGAGTCTCTGTTGCCTCCTTGTACGTCTTGGACAAGAATACAGTGTTGAAGAACAGGAGTAGTTGGGTTCAGGGCTCTGTGAACTAGGGCAGTCTGAATATGAATATTTTGGGCCTAACTTTCCAATGAAACAACTACTTTACAGGAGGAGCACAAACTGGTCTGTGACATATTTTTGATGGATCACTATCTTTTGCTTCACTGGGTTAAATTAAAGGGCAATATATTATGCCATTAACAAAGGGCAAATACTCAAACTTCATTAAAAACATCAGAAGAGGCAGTAGTTCCATTTACTCTGCCAGGTTTTAATATAGTTTTAAACTGATCATTAAAATAAAAATATTGTGTAGTTCACCTTTCACATGCCAAGTAACAGTGATCCGTGTGACAGTGAGTGCTTGTGATTAGCAGTTCATTTCACTCTGCAAACAAATAAATGCGTAGTCAGGATTTCAGCCTCCTCCGTCCAAGTTTGTCCAACGCTCTGAACTGCATGTCCTTGCTAGTCCTGGTCCAAGCCCCAGACCGCATGCCCTTATCCTGGGACTCCTGTTATTGGCGTGTTGTCCAATCACGGCAGCGGCTCTGGGGTCCTTTCGTCGTCGCCGCAGAGCCAAGGCCCAGCCAGGGTACTCATTCACTTCTGTTCTGCTGCTCTGTCGCCAAACCCCTGGAGCCGACCTTCGCAGCCAGGCTGTCCCGTAAAACTGAAAACTACAAGTGGAAAACAAGAGCAGTGAAATGGCAACAACTCTATGTTTTTAATGTTACTTCTTTCAGACTTTCCTTTTTTTTTGGAGACAGGGAGGCTTAGAGAAGTCATATTTTCAGTACTGGATGAGTACATTTTCAGGTTTCCACGGTTGTTCTTGCTGTAGCCCAAGGTTGTTTTTTTCCACATGCAGCAGAGTTTCAGTTCCACTTTTGAAGAGGCAATGGTGCCCCTTCTCTTTCAGGCATATCATCCTAATAGCTGCCAATGTGCCACAGGCTAAAAGGGCAGCATAATGTATCATGTCCAGCTTAAGTGATTTAAAAGTTCTCTTAAATATTTTACTATTATGGTTCACCTATTGGACATAAATAAATGAACTGTATGGGAGGAGATGGCTATGGGCTGAAGGCACAGCTTGCTGTTCCTACACTGGGTTACGCATCATTTATTTGTACTTTAGATGAGCAATTATAAGCAATAGACGAAATGGGTGAGGTGGTATTGGGTTGAATGATTTAGGATAAGGAAATTGCAGATATGGGAATTGCACTTTCCGGGATTTTCAAGGTAGTTTCGAAGAGCAAGACGTTTTCTTGGCTCCTGGTTTGAAGAAATAAAAAGCAGGGGGGCTCAGGATTTGCTAAGCTGACATTGATGAAGTCTTTCAAGAAGTCATAACCACACATGGAAAGTCCTGCCCACTCTAGCATGCTACACACACACACACGCACACACAGGCACGTTGGAGCTCATGCTGTTAGTTTTGGGTTATTTTTAGTTTAGTTGGTGGCTGCAATTCACATTTCCACACATCTGCGTCTGTGCCCATGTTGTTCTTAAAGATGCTGTGAAATGATACATCACTCCTGGGAGGCAGTGACGTGTAGAGCTGTCGCCAGCGGCTTAACACTAGAAGAACTCAGCGATAAAGCATACAACTCAAAAAGCTATTTGTGATTATGCTACTGTTGCTCTGTGCTGCTTTAGTGCTGCAGTTCCTCCGTCAATACAATATGCAGAAAGCTTTCAATCACTCCAAGCATTGATCCCATTATGGCGTGCAAGCAAAAATAATCAAAGCGCAATGTGTAACAACATAATTCAACCGTCAATATACAACAGCATTACGGTTAAGGACATAAAAATGCCAAATCTTGACACACGCTTACACAAAAATCCAATATGTGGTGTTTACTGGGGCTAACAGCTTGTGATATTTGCTGCACCATATGGACAGAGCAGGGCCTCGTAATCTTCACTGCTGTGGTCACCCATCATAGTGGAAATATTTGCATGAATTCCAATCAAATGTGTCAACTCTACTAAAGCTACAAACTCTCAATGTCCAGGCTGGTTATATGTCCAAGCTGTGGGAAATGAAAAACCTGGCATTTAAGGATGAAGGAATTAATGCTGATTTATAATTTCCACTTTGTAACTGAATGGGCTTTTTTCTATTAATTATTATAAACAACACTATAGTGGAGCTTGCATTACTGTGTGCTGGAGCCTTTGCCAGGGTAATATCAGGTTGACACTAGATGGCAGCAGCATACACTGCTATCACCTCCTTCAGCTGCATGAAAAGTGAGCTCTAACACTAAATATGTGTTTGCAGAAAGAAGGTGAAGCCATAAAAGTTGCACCTCATTTCTATTTGAGAGCAATGAAGGCAGAACACTACAGCTTGGCTGCTAGGAAGTGAGAAAACAGTCTGACATTGTCACCTGTTGGCCAGACCTGCCTGTCATCGCCAGGACTGTTTTTTGAGTCACATCCTGGACAAAAACAAAGGATTGAGCTCCAGGAATCCAGTCAAAGGAAGGAAAGAGAGGAGGAGGAGGAAAATGTCACAGGAACAGGGTTTTGTGTCTATCTGTTACACACTGGAGTGATGTTTGGAGTGGAAACACCCAGGGAGAGATAAGGTGGGGCGTCCCGTCTGGCTTTCATCATGGCACCGCCTTGTGCGTGTTGTTGCCTCGGCGGTGCAGAGAGCCGGAGAGCAGGAGTCGCTCCAATTCTTCTAAACTCCCCATTTAAACACTGAAGGAATCTGAAGTACTTGTCCTGAAGCACGGCAAAAACAAAGCATGCTGCACACTTTAAAAAAAAAACATAAATCTCAACAGGTCTAACTAATGTGCTGCTTACTTACCACAACACTGAAAAGTAAAAGAAAACCCATTCTACTGTGAGAGTATTTGCACTTCTAAAGTTTTCTCAATAGATGGAGAGTCACACATGTTTGTTTACCTCGAGGGGAGAGCTGAGATTTATGTCCCAATCTTGAAGCTGATTCCCCAGAGGCACAATTCATCCAGACCACTTTTTATGGCTTTCAATAAAACACGCTTTAAAAGATGTTCCTTCCCTTTGTCTGCAGCTCTGATCTGATCACCAGAGTGCCTCAGACCGAGGGCCTTGGCCTAATTTCTCTTTCAAGTATGATCCCATCCTGCTTGGTGTTCCTCCCTCCACTTCCCCTGCGATTAAATTTGTTTTCTTAAATAACCACTTAATTCAAAAGCCCCATCATTTTTTTACTGAGGCCATATAAATAACATGCCTGAGTTGTCCCACAAATAAGATGTCTGTCAGTCTGCCAATGAAGCCCTAGCGGTGGCTGAGGTTCGTCAGAAAACATATTTTACTGCTGTGTCATGATTGTGGCATCAAACATGCTCTTATATATAGTGGCACATCCTGAAGACGCCCTCCCTCGTTGTGTTTTGTTTCTAAACTGAGGTAAACTGAGAAGCGGGGGCTTTGCCTCTCACAACGTTTGGCCATATTTCATTATAGTTGACCTTTGAATTCTGAGAGCGGGTCAGACCCCGTAGATTTAGCTGAATAATTGAAGCAAGTGCCACATGTGCTGCGAGAACAGACTGTTGAAGGGTTTGTCCATTAATCACAACTTCAGCTTTGACAGGGTTGACCACCCGAGTCAAATTCCAGCCCACTGGATCAAAGTTGCTAAATCCCACCTAAAGACAAATGGTTCAGGACATGAATGTGTCTTGTTTGTTCAATGTAATTAGCATTAGTTGGGCTGGGCGATATGGAGAAAATATTTTTGACCAAATACCTTGAGATCGATACCGCAACAATATTGTAGTGTTGACTATTGGTGCTTTCACAAAATATTAACAATGAAATTTTTGATAAATAGTCATCAGTAATGTGGACATAATGTCTAAGTGGGTAAAGGCCAATAATAGAACAGTTACAACAGTCTTTACTGTAATGCAGCCTTTAAAACCCGGAAAACTTATGCCATATTACGATATTACAATATCCAAAATCTAAGACAGTATCTAGTCTCATATCATGATATCGATACAATATCGATATACTGCCCAGCTCTACTCAGTAGTATCTTCCTGAAATAATATATATATTTTTTTAGTGGTATTTCAACGTTGCATCATACTTTGTGGGCAGCCACTCTTTTAAAGTGTCTTTGAAATTCCATTTTTATTATTACTTTATTACATTTTATTATTTATTATTTACTTAACTTAAAATGTAATGCCCTGAATCATCCCCACATAATCCCATATGTTCACACTTAGTCTAAACTGAGCAGCTTCTTTGGAAAAAAAAACAACTTCAACCTACTATGTGTTTTTTTTGGGGGGGGAAAAGATCATTTAATCTCTTCAAAACTATGATTAACAACTAATATATTTCTAAAACGTTGCTAAAATAAAAGTATCATGTGTTATTCCATAAAATGTACAATGACACAGATTGGATTACTAATGCAGCACTTTACACAGCATGTCAAATTAATTTATTACACTGAAATTATCATTGACACAGCACGCAAACAGATAGCCATGAATTTATTGTATTTTTTGATTGCAACACCTATGAACAGCTGTTTTTATATTTCCGCAGCTCTGGAATGACATGTGTGCTCTGATGACTAGGCACTGAAAATGTCAACGTACGTGAATACACTTCTGTTTAAGTTAAGATGTACTTCAGAAGTCTGGAAATAGAGTGATGCATATTTATCATTGAAGCTTTAAGTCTAAAATGTGTGATGACAGAAGAGCATTCCACAAATTGTTATTGTGGGTATATTTATAGCACAGTACAATGCAGTGATTTCTAGATTCAAAGCACCTTTCAGACTTAAAATAAATCTGGCTGAATCACACACACACACACACACACACACACACACACACACACACACACACACACACACACACACACACACACACAGATTTTAAACATATTGCAATATTCTGCGATACCTTTTATAAAACTTTTCCCAATTTCAAATCATGTCCCCACAAAGAAACTGTCAACATCCGTTTTATCTGTAAAGATACATTTGTCTGTTTATTCATCTCACTTCAATTGTATTACTGCAAAATGGGATTGTCAAGCGGACAAACTGACCAACACATACAGTATATAATAAAAGATAAACTTTGTGTACGTCTGTGTATCGATACGGTATTGCTGTGCTGTGCAGCTGCACAGAGTCTTGTGTCGGCTTCATGGCTCGCCTTTGTATCGAGCATTGTCAACATATCAAGTGAATAATGCGGTGTGGATGGGGTGGAACGGCGAGGTCAGCTTTTCAAAGGAAACACTTGACAGGATTTCATCCTCTGCCATGTCGATTTGACACCTGTTCAATCGGACATTCACAGCTCACAGATCCTACATAATCTCTCTGCAGTGAAGGCAGCACCCACTGAGTCCATCTCTCCCCTACATGGTATTTTTGAGAGGCTTGTAGAGACAAATCATAGTGTTTCTATGTTGTGCTACGTAAGCGCTGTACAATGTTTTGAAACCAAAGTGACACTACACCCGACACTCACCCCCTGTAGAGTCAAAGTCAAAGGGTGGTTGGGAAAAGATTAAAGGCTCCTTCTTCATGAAGAACTATGTCCATGGTCATTTTGAATTCATGTCTACAAGACACAAAAGACATGTTCAGGGTTTTCTGTAAAAATTAAGGCTGTGCAACTAATCACTAATCATTTTATTTGTGATTACAATTTTGCCTCCTAATGATCACAAACACAGAATAATGGAGAAAAACAATTCTTTTGCACATTACATTTTTCAAGTAAACTCTTATTTTGTCTTGTGTTCTGAATTAAAAAAAGTTTAAATAGGAAAAAGAAATTGTGATTTCATAAATGACCAAAATAATCATGATAACTATTTTTTCCATAATTGAGCAGCCATAGTAGAGATACACCTCCTCCACTAACTTAAATAATTGCACTGTCCTTGCTTAAACCAGATTGTTAAGCATAACTAATCTGTCGCTCTGAACGTTGTGAAAGAAAGATGGATGGGTCTCCCCATGTCTATTATTATTAGATATTATATTATGTATATTATTATATTAGCCCGTATCTCTGTGGTTAAAATGAATGTTTTACCCAGGATTCATTTTATGAGCTCTATGCTACCTCTTTCCCCTCCTTCTGGTTATTGGCATACATTACAATCAGCAGTAGCTTCATTTATCTGGAAAGGAAAGACTTAAGATATATATTCTACAGATGAAGAACATTATTTTTGGTCCTTTGTGTTAAAGCCTCTTCTTATCTGCTTAAACCCAGATATGTCTGTTTTCCAGGAGTACCTTAGAAAATGCTGACAGAGCCTAGGTCACTCCATGACGTTCTTTTTGACAATCTCTCTAACAAACAGCGCCAGCGACGCTTTGGGCCCATTATCTCTCATCTTATCAAAACTTGGAGATTGGCTGAAAGATATTGTATTATTGCTTGTAACTGGCACACATTTTCTCCATTATTCAATATTATGACATGGCTTGGTCTAATTATAACAGACCGCATTCTACTTTAAAATTCAACCGAGCCATGTAATAATATTGAATAATGGAGAAAATGTGTGCCAAGTAGAAAACACTGTTGCCTTAAAGGCAGCTCTGTTCACTCTGAAGAACAGCTATCAATAATCCGCTGAAATAAGTCTCAAAATTATCAGCTGTGGCAAAAAGTGGAGAAACGTGGATCAACTTTGTCCTCCAATTCAAGCAATAACAGCAGATCTGGTGAGCGTCTACTGCTACATCTTTATATACCGTCTATGATCGCTACGCGGTCAAAGTCGTAGGGTGTACACCGCTAATTGGTTAGCTTAGCTACAATGCAACATGTTCAACGTTACAGGAGAGACAACATGCAGCAGCTGTGCCAAAAGGAAACAAGATGAATGAGGACATAAACGGCAACATAAATAGTCCCAAAGAAGCCATTCACCGTGTTTCCCTTCACCGTCAACGGAAATGTTCAGTTTAATGTGAATTAGAGCAGCCAATAGCCCGCCAGCTAGCTCACCACAACGCTTCAGCTAATGTTGTGTCAATTTCTGCAGTGATGAAAACAGCCGCTGGGTAATTTGTCCACCACGGCAGCACCCCTTAAATCATGGCTACTACGACAGCCTGTAAGGTGGTGTTGAGTAATAGATGAAGGGTTGCATTAAACAGCTACAGAGTTTACGTTGCTATGGACGCAGGATTCCAACCGTAGAGACGGAACGGACTATTTTCTTTAGTGGAAGCAATACATTCGTATTGAATCAATAAACTCATTTGAATCAATATTTTGTGTGAAATTATTGATTTATTTGGTAAGTAGCCATGTAATAAGCGGGATAATGTAGAGCGAGACGGTTGTTTTAGCAAATACAACCACGTCGAGGTTGTATTCGCTATAACAACCGCCTAGCTCTACATTACCCTTTACATACAGCACTCCTGAGTGGCGGGAGGCCTATAAAAGCACCACAATAGGAACAGATGGGCGGTCATTGTCTAAAAGACAAGCAAGGTTGGCTTTTTACGTTAATCTAACTTACAAAACACATTCAATCAACCACTTTCCTTCAATTACGATCAGCACTCAAGGCATACGGTGTCCCTTGGCAGAGGTCTCTGCCCATCCATCCTATCCGGAGGTTATTTACTATGCAGCCAAAAACCTGTGGTACAGTATCAAGGATTTATCAGCGATATCTGGTCGCTTTGGCCTTCCTATTGAGAGGATCTGGGCACACGATTGCCCAGGCCTGAGTATCGATCTTGACTGGCGTGATTTATGGTTTAACATTCTAGAAGTGTCACACAATCTAGACCATCAGCATAGTCACTACAATTTAATTCATAGGACATTTCTCACCACTGGGAAAATGCATCTCATGAAAATAATTAACAGCCCTATATGCACTTAATGCCTACTAAAAGCTCAAAGTACATATCTTCCCATAATCTGGAATTGCTCTCCTGTTGGTCAGTTCTGGAACAATATTGCATCCAAGATATCTGCCCTGATTAGTGATACTGTAACTGTAACTGTGAATGATCTGTCAGCCCTTCAGCTCTCTAAAACTCAAAAATGGGCTGTTTTTGCTGGACTTACAGCGGCCAAGAGAATGATTGCAACCCGTTGCCACCTCATGACTTGTCTAGTCGTACATGGACCCTTTCCTTTTTGGATATCATATATATGGAGCTCTCCACAGCTCGCATAAATGGAGCACCAGGAAAGACCTTGGACCTCCTTGGAATCCATGCTGTAGACTTGTGCTATAGCCTCATGCCGGTCTCCCTGTCAATGCCTCTTGTTTGTCTGTGTCTGAATGCTCTTTTCTGGCTGAGCAGGTCAACTTCCTATTGGTTCCACACTCACACGAATGATATAAAATAATTGAATGATAGGGCCCTTTCAGAATTTCAAAATTTTCAACAAAATTCTAACACTACAAAAAAAAATCACTCTAAGGTGTTTTTCACTCTAAGAAAATAATATATGTTGTTTAACAGCCATTCCTTTTATAATGATTGTGTATTGGAAAGTCTTTTTGGGCCATTGGGTGTCAAAGTGATCCTGTAATACCGATGAGGCCATTATATAAAATCTGCTCACAGCCCAGAGCTGCTTCACTAGGATTGGGTTTACAGAATAGAGCCTGCATTGAGTTGAAGTTACTTTAAAGTTTGATACTGACCAGCTGGATTCATATTGTATCTACCTTATCTTACTTAACTGTCTACATGTATGTATTGTATCTATCCATCCATCCATCCAAAGTTTAATATATACATACATGTTATACATAAGTAATATTTGACATGTCTTTTCCTAGGTCTGTGAAATCCTCCCTCAAGAAAATACAATTTTACAAGATTTTGGACCATTATTATTAGCATATCTTTGTACAAATGTTGGAAAAGCTAGAGCAGATAATTAAACTTGCTAAAGAAGTCTATAGCCATTAGACCAAAGTGATTTAATCACTCATTTATTTAGTTTTGATGCTCACATTTACTGCCTAAAGCAGCTTGGGGGCTGCAACTAAGCTTTATAAGGTAGGGACAACCCTGATGTCATGACTGGAGTCTTGTGCTGTAATAACAAATAATTTTGCTGCAAAAACAGACAGACCATGTTATCTGTTTCTTCCAACCATCTGCAGCTCCATTTTTCTTTTCTTACTTTACATAAAAATGCACCATGTCTGCCACTACTGCAGTTTAATACACTTCTTCACTGTCTGCAACCTTGGTTTCACCAAAAAAACAAAAGAAAATATGCTCCCTGCAGTGAAGACTGTAATTGTCTGGAACATACTGAGCTTAAGGGCAAAGTTAGAAAAAGGTTTGCTTTCTGCAGATTGATATCTATGGTGTATATTACTACATATTAACCATAATAAGTAATGTTAATAACGGGGCAGATACAAAAGCCTGCAGACTCACAACTAACACACATGTAATTTACCTATTGTTCAGATCATTTTCTCCTTGCACGATGTGTATTCTAATTGTAATATCTGCCTGCCAGAAATGGAAAAACCAGATGAAGTTTCATTGATAATAAAAGTATCATCAGGGATATGTGGCTGTGTCTGTGCATCCTGGTTGATTTGTTGGCTCACTTACAGGAGCTCCAGAATTAATTTATTCCCTTTATCTCTGCGAACGCCAAGAGTCGTGGGGTTCCACAAGGCGGCCCGAGTACTGCGGCATTTATTTATGCTTTTTGGAAGCCTCGGCAACCATGAGGCAATTAATCATGTGAGTTTTATCTGCAGACAGAAGAATTTGAGGGTTTTGTATTTTAAAAAACAACAAAAAAAGTCTCATCCCTCCTGTTGGCTTTGTACATGATGCCTAAGGTTGGAAAGTAGACAAACTCTTGATAATGTGGTTTGGAGCAGTTGATACTGAGTCTATGCAAAAACAATCAGAGTCATTAGTGGGAGATAGTCAAAGACATTGCGCCCCCCCCCCCATATCCAAACAGACCTTGAGAACCTCTTCACTAAAGTTTTTCCTAAGCCCCTTTGTGCTGAGAGACCAGACTCTGGCACATCACAGGCAGAGAGGAAGCATTTGAAAAGACGCTGTAATGTTAATCAGATGTGCTTCACATCAGATGTGCAAATAAAATCCTTAGTGTTTTGTAAAGACCCCAGCTCACAGTATCTGGGTGGAAGTATCAACAGTCTGTAAAGACAACAAACTGAGGGGCCTGATAACAGCAGATAATCACAGGAAAATTGGTTGAGAGTAAATCTCATTTCAATCAAAAGAATGAGATCATCTTCAATTTGCATTGATTCTAAGATTACAAAGCTTAATATATGTTAGGCCTAAGCAGGGACTAAAACTGTTGATTGTCAATCTATAAAACTATGTTCAAATCAATAACCAAATCAATGAATGTTGTAACGTGTACATTCTTAGATATGGAGTGTTTACATGTAACATATGCTCTTATTAAAGTAATTTCCCATAGATTCTACATGAGACTGAGATTAAATGTAATCATAAGTAGATCAAAAGTAAAAAGTGCAAGGGTCATATCATTACAATGTAACAAGTGTTGTAGAATAAGAACAGTTAGACAAGATATTTTATGCAAATGACAAAAAATGCACAACATATAGACTTCAGGAGCCCAAAACATCACCAATATTAATGACAACATTAACCAAGGACCAGATGTACTACTGCAAATTATAGTTATTTCAAAAATAAGGTAATTAGCTTTCCCCTCAGGGTTATCTGATCTAATTTTGTATTAACTGTTTATTATATCATCAAAAACAGCTGCTAGGCCAACGCAAGACTTTTAATAACTATTTAATTCCTGCTTTGCTCTTTCTTCTCTCCTCCCAGATTAATCTTGCAGGAGCCCTGATTAGAAACGGATGCTTCCTGACTGTTTTTTTTCTCTTTCATCGAAGTCAGAATCAGCAGAAAACAAAAAAGACGTAACGCGAAAGATATCAGAGTTGTTTAGCTTCCACTGACGGGCTGGATCTGATGCTTGCGTTTGGCTAATTGATCACACCGCTGTTTTGTTGTCAATGCCAAGAGATGTGAGTTTTTGTTGCCACGCAAATCATTCCAACTCTCATTATGCCACGTGTGCTCGCTTTGACTCAAGATTCAGATTGGGCCATGGGAAAATATGGTTCCCCAGAGCTGGGAGAACCCTGCATCTCTATGTGTCATGGTGGTTTTAGGGGAAGGAATGTGAGAATGTGTATTACATGTAAATATTCATCTGCAATGACAGACAGTTTCCCAGCCTCAAAAAGCTTCTCTCTAATCATCCTGCTCAGGTTAATTTTCTCTTTATATTTACTGTAATATGTTAGTCATATTGTTATATTTACTGCTGTGATTATACAGTAACCGTATAATGGCATGCTTCCACTGTCGATGCGTAGGTCTATTTTGGGTTAGGGTTTAAGTGAGTGGGATCATTGATAAAAGAATGAAGGATTAAATGTGAGTGTGACGATGGATAAGAGTGTTAAATTGACTGATTGCTGAGATGGCTGATTTTAGTCAGCTTTTAACTCCACAGTCAACTCCTGTGTGTATTGGACCAAGCGGTAATCTGAGCAGCAAAGCCTGCAGATGACCTCCACACACATACACACAACAAGGCCTATCAAAAGTCGGGGTACAGGGCCTCATCCTGTAAAAACTCCTGCCAACAAGAGAGCCGATTCATGCTGGCACCATCAAAGAGAGGTTCTGTAGCAGGTGAGAGTATTAACATTCTTTGGTAAGAACATGAGGATGTGTTTGCTCTCCTCTGCATGTCTAATGACAGCATCTGGAAACCAAACATCCACCAGAGTAAACTCTTTTCTTCCTATTTCTGTCAGTTCTCACATAATTGGGATAGTAACATTTGGCAGCGCTTAAAATATCGGTAGATACACACCTGTTTGTTTCATTTTGTCACAACCGGTCACAGACACTTGTGGTTTCTAACACGTTTTTTATTGTTGTAACTTTAACCATATGGCCTTTTGCACGGAACTGCCTGAATGAGTTATGCAAAAAAATGAAAGCACGGTCAGGCGGTGAACAGTGGCCATTTCAAGACGTTTCAGGTTTAGCTTTTCTTTATTAGCATGTTGCTGGACTACGAAACAAAGCATGTTAACATGTTAGGCCAATTGCTGTTAACGTATGATATATTTTCAGCCCAGTCTCATGGCAGTTCGTGAAATGGGGACGTTATTTAATCTATCAATCCGTGTACAGAGACACAATTTTCTCGTTTTTTTTGGTGGCAGTTTCATTTCCCCGTTGTTGCTTCCCCCAGAGACCGCGGATCGTATCCCAGCGGCCGTTGTCACGTCTACCACGTGTGGCGTTTCATTTCCCCGTTGTTGCGTCCCCCAGAGCAGCCCAGTGTCGTGGCAGTTGTCGCCGGCGTGTGGCGTTTCATTTCCTCGTTGTTGCGTCCCCCGGAGACCGCGGATCGCGTCCTGGCGGCCGCTGTTCACTTGGTGGTCACCACAAAATAAACAAGAACATTGTGTCACAAGCATTTCCCTGTTGGCGAACCAAGAGATCAAAACAACGTGACCATTTCACAAAATGCCGTGAGACCGTGTTGTATATTTAGTATGTTATGCTAGCATGCATAATGTTAGCATAAAAAAGGTATACAGTTAGAATGGTCACATGCTGAGGTTTCAGTACAGAAAAATACTTTGACTGGACATCTACATCGTGAGACAGGTGCATCGGAGAGGACAAGCAGCTAAAAAGTTGCAAAGAAAACTCCCGCACACTGTCTAACTTGTAAAAACTGTATAAAGTTTTATAGTAGGCAACGTTTGGGTACAAGACCATCTTCAGGCCAAATGGCCAACACTTTGACAGTGCGACAGTGCGTGGGAGTTTTCTTTGCAACATATGATGAGGTTTAACGTTTTGGTGAAACATGGTAACATATAGCAAACATTCAACAACGATTAGACAATCAGAGAATACATCCGCAACTATTTTGAATAACGATTAATTATTTAAGTTAATTTCCAAGCAACAATGCCAAACACTGTGTGCTTCCACCTTCTCAAATGTGAGCATTTGCTGCTTTTCTCATCTTCTATTATACTAAAGGTCAAAGTATTTGGGGTTTTGAACTATTGGTTGAACAAAACAAGACTTAATGACATCACTCTGGGCTCTAGGAAAATGTAATGAACAATGTGTTTTCTGATGATTTATCTATTGTTTGCAGAAACTAGGATTGCAACAGAGCAGTCAGCAGGCTGCCAATTAAAAAAAAGCATGTTTTTATGAAACAATCTAGATATATGTTTCAATCCATTTAGTTTTTTTTTTTTACGATTCAGCTTAAACACAATCACTGTCCCAATTCTTCCGAGCGATTTCTGTTCTATTACTATGTCCCACCATATTTAAGGGTACTGATCCATTTCCATGTTGTTGTCAAAATTCAATTCAATTTCAATTCAATTTTATTTATAGTATCAATTCATAACAAGAGTTATCTCGACACACTTTACAGCTAGAGTAGGTCTAGACCAGATAGAGTAGGTCTAGACCAGATAGAGCAGGTCTAGACTACACTCCAGAATTAACAGTTCAACAGTTCTAGTAGTTCCCTCCAGAGCAAGCAACAGTGCAACAGTGGCGAGGAAAAACTTCCTTTTAGGCAGAAACCTCGGACAGACCCAGGCTCTTGGTAGGCGGTGAAAATTCTGCTTGACCCTAACCCACATCTTACTCGACATTTTTAATCCCTTCATAAATTGGGGTAAGAAATTAGAAGCCAAACATCATTGCGCATCGATTAAACAAACATTAATAAAATACTGCAATGATTTAAACAGCTGGTGTGTTTAAAACAAATATTAATCCCACTTTTAACCCACAGTAAGAGAAGCCTGTTGAAATACCCAAGGGACAACTGCAATGTCCCTTATGTGGCTAACAGAGCTATTCTGTGGGATTGACAACTTTCCAAAGTCTGCAATTAAGGCTCATCTCCTTGCCCACAAAATACAACACGGGTCAGCATCAACTGTTTTTATGTGCAAGTCATGGTGCAAAGCTGTGCTGTATGATTAAGTCAAGTACGGCATGAAGAATTCAAAGTCTCTTGTTCTCACGGACAAACCCATGTATACTCCCTTGGCCTTCTTAAACATTATTATGTGTTGCCATTAACTTTGGAACGGAAGTGAGCTGATGTACATGAAACCACATTGCATGGGGACATTTGTTATGGGAAATCAGTTTCATTTATATAGGTTTCCCTGTTTATGGTTCAACCTGGGGGGCTTTATGAGTCACAACTGACTCAACCATTCTTGTGCAGCTAATTGGCCTCTGAAATAAGAGCAGTTATTATAGAAGTATTCAGTTATTTTACTTGAGTAAAAGCAGCAATAGATTACCAAAAAACTCTTGTTACTTAAAGTTCTGCATTCATGATTGTACTTTAAGCTAGTCTGGTTCATCGGATGCACACTGGACACTATTGCTGCATCAGGGGCTTACTGCCATTCAGGACGGTTGTGATTGGTTTAAAGAAATACAAACAAGCCTCAGTGTTTTTTTACCCTAAAATAGATAAGCGGTGTAGCCAGTTGGGATAGGTCTGGCAACGTGAAACTACTAAACCTGCAATAAGGCGATTTCTTTAAGACTGCAAGGGAAGCTTGGCTTCCCCTAAAATGTCAAGAAATGAATGGTCAAATATGTACTATTGAGTTACATTTTGACGAAAAGTATGTTAGCGCACGTTCATCTCGAAGACAAGCTTGTTCAGAATCCGCTACATATAGCAGGTTGACATTTCCGTGGTGTCACAATGCATTTCCCTGTTGAAGCCTGGCGTCAATGGACTTCAATGGGCCTGCTTTAAACAGTTTTTGTGTCATTGTATAAATGCTGCAATTATGTCCTGCTCACGGACGCTCAGCATCTCTTGGGGTGAAAGGAGGAGTGGACTGGCCTGGACTCCGGGCTTCTTTTGATTGACAGAAATTTTGTACCATAAAAAGTTGCCAAAACTATTCAAGCTCAGTACCATCGCGGATTCTGCAAGTGTAGTCAAAAGACAAACTTCTGCAAACTTTTTCTTGGTATTTGCTTGGAGAAACTGCTAATTTTGCATCATACATTTGATACAATTATACACCACATTCCTTTTTTCGACCTCAGTCTCACTTCAAGTCCTGTATTCAGATCAGGACTTGCAGGGTAACAGGGGAAAGCTGTGTGATTACTTGGCGTTCCTTAAAGACATGGAGTTGGACAGTGCAATGCCTCAGCTTTACAAACTGTTCTCATTAGAGGCAACCATTGGAACTACATCTGCAAGTGTAGAAAGGAGCTTCTCCTGTTTAAAGCAGCTTAAGTCCTACACCCATAACGCAATGGGCCAAGGCCATTTAAGCAGCGTAGCTCTGCTGGCCATTGAGAGGACACTGGTCAAGTCACTGGAAAAGACGCCTAGTTGGTACGACTATAAAGGAACGTTGGGCAGAATTTACCCATAAATAAATGGACAATTTTTGTGATGTAGGCCAAAAATGAGCTTCCCCTCTTTGAAAGACCAGCAGCCACCACTGATCAGTGAACTTGTTAGCAAACAGTTGCTTATTTACACATTTATCAGTTATAGTGCAACATTTTCATTAACCGGTTTATCAAACCACTCAGACTGTGCCATGAAGTACATTATCATTTTTTGGCCCATTAGATGTTTTGCAATGTCTCACTGAAAATAAATAACATTTGGAGTCATGTTTTATTTCTAAAATATTGTCTGACAGATGTTTATTGCATGAAGTAAAATGACCTAATTTAGTTAATTACTTAACTTTTTTGTAAATACATAATAAAAAATGTAACCACCATATGTGGATGGACATTTTACAGTTGAAAAAAACCTGGCTGTGCTCTACTATGTGAAGAAGACACTGGCTGCGGTCGACTAGTCAAATTTGCTTAGGAAGGTTCCTAACTGAGTAAAATGACCCGTAGGTAGTTACGTAGCTGCCATTGTAAGAGCCGTTCAAATTGTCTAAGTGATAAGGAAAGGTGCTTCATTGCTTCCTTGGATACCTCCTTCAGCATAGAATACACTGGACCATCATTTATGAAAGGAAAGTCCTTGCGACAAATTTAAAGCGATGCATCACGATTTCGCCATTCATAATCTATGAAGTGCGCAGTAGCGTCGTAATCCTGTACACACCATACGTACATTTTATTTTTAGTGAGACATTGCAACACAGCTAATTGGCGTAATAATGATACCTCATGGCACCGTCAGAGATGTTTGATAAACCGGTTAATGTGAGAATGTTCCTCTCCTCTCCAACGAGTAACATGACAGTGAGTTTGTGTTTACAGAACTGTGAATGAATGGATCGCTAAATCCAAAGTTACACAACACACAGGACGCTAGTTTATTTAGAGCCCAGAGCAGCGTCTGAAACAAGTCACCCGTTTGCTTCCTGGTGTTATGGTTTGGGCTTTCTGTTGGGATTATTTTTCCCTTTCTTTGGCCTTTTTGTGTTTCTGTCTTGGTCTTTTCCCTGGCCTTATGTTGCTGGTCCTGTCTTGTGTTCCCCTGTCTGTTTGTTTTACTTCCTGTTTTATTTTGATAGTTTAGTTTCCTGTCTTGTCTTGTCTAGCTTTGCTTTGTTTGTCTGATTGTCCTGTCCCGCCCTAATGTGATTCACCTGACGTCTCACCTGTTGCCCATTACCTTGTTACCTCGTGTATTTAACCCCTGTGTTTCCTTTGTCCTTTGTCAGATCATTCTTGTTTTTCAGCCCGCCTGTTCCCTGTGATTGCGTCTATGTTCCTGAGTGCTGCGTGAGTTCTTTCCCCTGTGTGGTTTCCTAGTTTTTGTGTTTTCTCCAGCTCATGTGCTTGTCTTTTTGGATTTTTCCCTTGGGTGCTGTGTTTTCCTGTGGACTGTTTGTTATTGCCTTCCTTCAATAAATACTGGTTTACCTGCTCCTGCCTGTCTTTGTATCTCTGCATTTGGGTCCTCACCGCACCTCCCCATCACACCTGGCTTATTTCAATATGTTTTGTTAAAAACTCACTACAGTATGAGGACCTTCAATCAGAAACTAGAGTGGTGGCTGATCTTGTTGACATGCTTCATTAATGTCTCACATAGAACTGGGCGATGTGGAGAAAATCAAATATCGTGATATTTTTGACCAAATACCTCTATTGATACCCCAACGATATTGTAATGTTGACTATTGGTGCTTTCACAAAATATTTACACAATGAGATTTTTGATAAATGACCATCAGTATTGTGGCTATAGTGGATACAGGCAAATAATTTAACAGTTAAAACAGTCTAAGTTCAGAAAATGACACAACTTTTGTGTAATGCAGCCTTTAAAACCAGGAAAAGACAACACATGCCATATTACAATATCGAAAATCTAAGACTATATCTAGTCTCATATCACAATATCGATATATTGCCCAGTTCTAGTCTCATGAGGGTTTCCCATGCAAGGATCCACCAATGTACGGTCCTGTGCAATATGTGGTGCAGGGTACTTTGAGATTTGACTATGCTAGCACAATGCATGGCAGGTTTAAACTCATCTGTATGGAGACATCTGAAGCTATAACGCCATGCATTCTCTAAGTATTTACGATCATAATGAAAATGGGTTTTGGTATCACGTCAGAGCCAGTATAAACATGACATGGGTGTGTATCCAAGGCGTCGGTCTTTGGTTATTGTACTCAGATGTCTGTCTGAAAAAAGAACCCGGCATGTTTTTCTCTATAAAGAGAAACATTTGGATATCCTCAGGTAGCAGATGATAGAGGGTGCGACTGAAACCTATTTCAACCGTTGAAGATACTAGTTGGATTCGTTTAAAAAGCCTCACCGACAAAAACCTTTACAGAAAGGCAGAAATTTCATCTGAAATTTAAATGTTTTAATGAAAAATACATGGCTGAAAAAATAGAAAATCATAAACCCACATTAGAGAAAAAGATCTAAGAGATGATTCTGGTTTCTTACAACTTTTGAAAGTTTTTGCCATTTTTAGTCATGCAAGTGGCATGACTGTAAGGTTGGCAGTGTTGGTCTAATGGTCAGTCTGTTGGTCAACCACTTTGGTCCAGACTGAAATGTTTAAAGAACTACTACATGAAAGATAATAAATTATTGGCGCCCAGAGGATATTGGCATTGGTGATCCTGACTTTTCTTCTAGTGCCGCCATGGGTTGGACATTTGAGGTTTGGAGTGAAATGTCTAAACAACTATTGGATGGATTTCCATCAAACGTTCATTAATCTGGCAGTTTCTGAGATACGTGAACACGGCCACATCTCTACAATGGAAGGTAACAAAACATGAATCTTTGTATGATTGTGTAAATAAACCCAGTTTAGTAAGATTATCAAAAGCACTTTATTTGAATATGGAACACAAACGTGAGCGCACCAGTATTGTTGGTAATAATATCACACTGCAGAGGAAATGTATGTGTAGGCAGAACTACGGCATGTACCTTAGATCAAAATCAAACCAAAAGGAATGTAAACTGTGGTGGGTGTTTACAATGGTAAATTTAGACCACGTTTACCATTCATATTCCATAAACCATATTGGTTTTCTATTCCCAGTAAATGTGGCTAGGCTGATGATGTTTGTTTTAAAACTGGTTGACTGGTCATGCTTCTCTCTCCATCTTACTTCTTTTAGCCATGTCACCACATTTCCAGATTTTAGCAATTACCTTGGTGATGTTATTGTTGCCGTTAGGAATTATGGCCTAAACTACAAAAATGACACCTCTGTTGCAGTAGAACGTTTGTAAATGTCTTCACTGATCCATCTGCCCTACGCTTTCCACCAAACCATTTCAATGTCAAACAAGTGCCTGCTTCCACATGTCTTCTCCACTCAGTCCTTTTTTGGCAGGAACCAGACTGACACCATAATACCAGCTTTTATTAGGTTGCGCTGTCACAATCTCAAATGGGACCGTGGTTTGAAGGCCAAAACCGGCACTTAATTGATTGGGAGTTCTGCTTCTCTGTAACTGATTCCCCTCGGGCGTTTGTGTGATCTGCTTTTTAGTTTGGTAGAGCGGCACAATGGGCTGCATCTAAGATAGGACTACAGACGCCTATGCCGTGCATGCAACCTCAGGGGTGATCCCAGATCGAAACCAAGATGAGTAAAGTTGTGACAGAGTTCCACAAAGCAGTCAATTAATGAATCTGCATACTGTGTGCATACTAGGTGTGCACATTTCTTGCATCGTAGCGCTATCAGTGGAGATGACTCATGAAAAAGTCTTAGATGAAGAAAAAAAAAACACCAAAAGGAAGTGATTCGATCCCTGATGAATTTGCACAAAACCTTTTAATGAGTGAATTTCCATAATTTGAATAATACCACACCCAGAGTATACACACGTGGCATAAGACTTGGAGCACAGCAATTTTGAGATGAGCTGGCAAGAAGCCCCCAGGTTTGAAATTATTTATTCCAAGTCATGTGTTGCTGATCATCTGAATATTTCCACAGTAAAGAAGAAGCCTACCATGACTCAGACCTGCATGCAGCTGTGCGACTAAACACATCAAGGAGAAAAGGGAAAAAAATGGCAAGCATGTACAGAAATGTATTGACTTAGGGTACACCCCGCAGAGACACTGCAGCCACAAAGTAATACAGTCAGACCCCCTTCCAATGGAAATGCTTAATGTCACAGGAGTGTGGTCAGTGCCCAGATGATTACCACTGATTTAGCGGTGACCCCCAAGCATATAATGAGCCAGGAAAGAAGCTTGCTCACATGTTTTAGTACTGGTCAGCATGCCATCTGTAAATTCTGGATTGTGTTTCTTATGAATACATACAGTATTACCAAAAAAGCTGTTTAATCTAGAGCTCAGCTTGTTCTTAAAGGAATAGTTTGACATTTTCGAAAATATGCTAATTCGTTTTCTAAAGAGTTAGTTCTTTTCAAAGCGAGTTATATAAGAAGACTGATACCTTTAATAAAAAAGTCTGAAAACTGTCCTCAGGTGATTTGTCACTGTTTGGGTCTGAAGACGACAAGTTTAAAAATTGAACAAAATCTGGAGATGTGGTGTTACAAAGAAGTGAGCTTCCCAGACCTTACATTAGCCTGCATTTCCGGCAAAATTGTTGCCGTTTCAGTTGAATTGTAGGTAATGTACAGTAAGTGCAAGGAAGAAGAATGTGTGGAATTAAACAGTCGATATTTCGGATTCTGCTGCGTTTATTATTTTTGCCCCTCTGCGTATGACAGTGTCACAGGAGTACAATGGTAAATTGATGGACTACTCTTAAATATCTTGTTAAATACATAGCCCTTTGCAATAGCGTGTCTGTTCTTTACCCCCCTAAAGCTAACTTTTTGGGTTCTATACTTCAGAGCACCTGCTGTAAACATGCAGCACAAAGCCCTGACAGTGTTGATTCCAATCAAAATGTGGATAGAAACTCAGAAAAGAAATGTATGCCTTATTAATATCCCATTCTTCATTAAAATGGTACAAAACTTAAGTATGTAATATATTTTTTGTAGGTGGTCGCAACAAAGGACGTATGTTGGAAGATGGATGAGCGTTAGAGTATTCTTCTCCACAAAACTTATTTGGAGCCACTGGTTTAATCACTGCTGGTAAACATGGCGCCAAGTCTGGCTTAAGAGACAAACAAGCATTGGTATAAAAGCGTGGACCAACTCAAAAATACAGGAAATTCTTTTTAATTTTGAAGCTGAACTGCAGTGTCCCTACGCAGACTTCTGACTGTGGAAGTCAGGGGTTTGAAATGCCATCCAACTCAGACAAAATATACAGTAACTATGTACATTCAGGAATTACACTCTGAAATCTTTAGTCTTTTGAGACTGTACATCCCTCCCTCTTAATTTAAAATTCATTTTCAAAGTGTTTTTTATGCTCGACTTCAGCGATTGATAGCAGCTGCCCAGCAATTCGTACCATATGTGAGGGGTTTTGTGTAAATATTGTACCATGGGAAGCCTGCTTTACATTTCAATTACTAAATTTATACAGTCAGCAAACACGATATGCAGGAAAAATGGCAGAAACCCGACTCTGCTTGCCATGATCACAATTTATCAGGAATAGTTCATCAGATGTTACAGCATTGGGAGGTCGCCACACTGCTCTGGCACACTTTAAAACAATGATTAGCTATCATTCTGCTCAATGTCCTGCTTTGTGAGCGCGTCCCTGTGCGGTCGCAGGAGGCTGGTAAATTTGATTTTGTTAATTCGCAATGCTGTGGGATACAGGACATTTGGAGTCATGTTTAATACTGGAGCACTTCCATTTGCACAAACTAAGTCAATAAATGTACAATAATGTTTATATGTACTTCTGACATTTTGGTTTTGAACCTTCGTCATGGCTAATAGAGTAAAGAAGAGTTTGATTGTTGTCAGATTGTAGAACTGAATACATTTTAAGTACTTTCTTTTTAATTTATTACAATTCATAATATGTTTCCATGTGTAACACATTGTGCCTGAGTACAGTTTATGCTGAAACCAAAAACGCTGACTTGTGCCTGGTGACTTACCTCTGGCACTTTGGGCGAAGTAATAAACGCCAGAGCAGTCAGAAACACTAGAGAACCTACAGCAGGGTTTTGGCGTTTCAGAGTACTAGCTTCCTGGCAGGAATTAGGGGGATTAGAAATGTTAAAAGATGAATGTACTGTACTTTAAGTGTTTAGAGATTATTTTAGTGCTTCCATTTTGAAAGATGTGTGTGTGTGGTGTAGCCTGGCCTTTGGTATGAGGGATTACAGATTTCCGGTAAGAACTGGGTTAGTCCACATCAATGGCATCATCCTTCCCTTACAACCATAGCAGATTGGCAGCAGCAACCTGTAAGAAATAAATAAGAAACCCTTCAAAAATGAACACCCTGTGGTGACCTCTAGCTTACCCAGTAAGAGCGTGCACCCCTTAAATATTCTGCTCATTTTCAGGTTCATAATTGTATTTTGAGGTTTTACCAGAATAGGTTTCCATGGTTTCATTTTCAAAAAACACCATGTTTTTGTTGTACTGCACATTGCTGCAGATCTTGTTTTCACCCTGTGTGTTTGTGTCTCTGTTTTAGCTCCAGAGTGAGACATCTCACTTCTATACTATCTTTGTTGGGAGTCACACATGCTCAGTAGGTAGGTAAGATCCCATCAGCTAGATAACTCTTTCTCCAACTTTGGTCAGTCCAAGGCAGGATTAGTTGGATATTCCATCAATTAATCGGGAGAAATAATGTACAATAGTTTGGTAGTTTGGTTTAATTTTCAGAAAAAGCAACATTTTTATTGCCTACATTGCTTATATCTTATCATATATATATGATATACAGTATGATATGACAATATCAGAGAGAGAGATAGAGAGATAGAAAGAAACAAGGCATTTCTTCCACAAAACAATGTTAGAGTCCATGGTAGAACTTGGACATCGCCACAAAGTAATGAAATACATGTGGCTGGGCACCTTTAAGTCAAAATTCTGATTGTGGAGTGTTACAAACTCCAACACAAAACTTTGTTTAAATGCTCAAAGCAATTACATAATTATAAACTTTCAACATAATACACTGTAAAAGATAATGTAGGGGGCATCAAGTCAGACTCAGTGGTGAGTGAAACCGAAGCAGAGGGACAGAGAGCTGTAGCTGAGCCGTCACTTTTTTAGCAATTAACTAATCGGTTATCAGACAAAATAAAACGTTGATACAGATAATCTCCAAACTGCCCAAACAAGGCCCAATAATCAGCCAGGGTCGATAAGCGGTCTATCCCTATCTTGAATCAATAATAGCAAGCATGTAGGAAAAAGGATCAAGAGCAGTTTTTATGCTGCTGCTACCCGCACATATGCATTAAAAACTTTATTTGATAGGCTGTGATAACCAAAATTGTTATTTTAATCATAGCATTAAAATACTCTTTCCAAATGTACTACATTCAAATCCAATTTGAAAACAAGATGATCGGGAAACCTGCTTCATAAGGATTACTTTAAATTGGACTAAAAGCAACTGTTGCAACATGGAAGCACATGGTTAATCAATTGGTAATATTGCTTTTCTGCGTTATACAAGAGCTGAACTGTAGTTTTTCGGTATAAAAAGCTTAACGTACTGTACGTCCTCATGCTTTTGAAACAATAGAGGAAGGCCAAAGGATTTAAATCTTTGTGTCCCATGTTTTAATGTAGCATGGAAAATGATGGTGAGATCTCACAATGCTGCATCTGTTAAAACCTCTGAGCAGTTTGTGTAACCCCCCTTAAATCTAACCCAGAGCAGTGAAGGAAGCTATGCGCACTGCAGCGAAAAACCCAAACATAAACTCCACAGTTCGTATCACTTATCAGCTCATTGGTGAGAGCATGTTTCTCCACGGGGGTTACCACCTCTTTGTATAGGGCAGACAATGCTTCCCTGTTGAGCCGGCTGTGCCTGTCAAAATGAGGGAAAGCTTTTACGAACGCAATCATAATATTTCCAAGTTGCTTTGCGAAAGGGCAGTTTTGGCCTCTCTCAACCTGTGTGGCATTGCTGTTTTTTCATGCTAGTTGGTACGCGTGAAGCCCTTCAGATCCCAGAGGAGTCGTTGTCTCCATGGGTCACAGTAAGGTTTCTCTCCCGGCCTGGATACTCTCTGAGCCCGTTGGTCGATTCATAAGATATACACAAATCGTCTGTCCAGCCAAAAGAATGTCAGAACAAGGCTGACGCTTTCATATAAGCAATAAATCGGAGCAGGAATTCCATTATTAATATGTCCACATGCCTGCTTTGGTGCCCATGTTAAATCATTTGATATAATGGGATAAACATGACTGGGCGCCATTTTCACACAAGGCCTGATTTAGAAACAATCTGTTGCTGTGAACCTCTCAGCAAAAGGTTAGTCCGTCTGGCAGACTTGGCCGATGCACCTGCAGCTTTATGACAAGCAGACGGTCACTGTTTAAAATGTGTATCGCTACAGTTTCTTGTTACTGCCTGAGAAGATTCTAAGTATCAAAATACAACACCAACAAGAAGAAACCACAAGGGAGAAGGAGGAACTGCATTTGTTCATCTGTTGTTTTGATGGATCAGCTGTACAATCTGCTCCTTCGGTTTCCCATATCGTATTTTAATGAATTTCTACATAAAAAAAACTCATTATTTGTCGTGTCATAATAAAAACTCCAATATTATAAATATCTCCAATATTGGTGTTATTCTTTTCCCACATATAAAAAATGAATATAAAACATCCATGGTTAACAATGTGTTGAATGTAGGGCTGGAATCGAATATTTGAATATTCAAATATTCGTTCAATGGGTAGGTATTAGATTCAAAATTTTGGGATTCAAATATATATATATATATATATATATATATATATATATATATATATATATATATATATATATATATATATATATATATATTTTATATATTTATTTTTTAACGCGAATTTCACTGTGGTGTTTTGTCAGGATGAAGCTGCTTGCTAAATGTCCGCTAGCTGCTGGCTAATTACTGCAGCAGTATGTCGTCCATATCTGCCAAGAATCGAGAAATGTTGAGTTACAAGCAGGCAGTCTGATGTGTGTAGACGTCTGTATGGTTATACTGTAGCAGTCTGGTGTTGTTTTCAGGCGATATGATCAAGGTAAAGCTAGGCCGTGCATTATGTCAATACAGTGAGGCAGCGGCAGGCCGAGCATTCCTTCACACACGCTGCGTCGGTCGTCATTTGTCTGCAAAACAGTTCAGTTTGATTTTAATGCCTGCAGCATAAAGGTAAGTCCAAATCAACTTTTGAAGAAAAGCAACCCAATGTTAACCTGCAGTGGACAATCATGTAACGTTAACCGGCCATCAGTCGTGGCGTGCATGTCCTGTACATTAGGCTTACTGTAAAAAGGTTTTAAACACTATTAAGGTAAAAAACTAAACGGATGGGAAGGATTTTGTGTAACACATGACTGTGACCTGCACGAGGTTATAATCGTTAACGAAAACAAACAAACTCAATAAAATAAAAACAAGGCATTAAAAAGAAAAATGACAACTAACTACAACTGTAACATCTGTTTGCAAAACTAACTAAAATGAAATAAAAATTATTGAGTAAATGTCCTTAGTTTTCTTCATTGTCAATGTCTTCCATAGAGCAAATAACGTTATATCTTTCAGGGTTGACGTTTCCGAACATACAGTCTATGCTATAGACATGCATAGTTTCCAACATTTCATATCAAATTGAACACAACGTAGTCAATGCCCCTCTCCTGGCATCATGGCTGTACTGAAAGTCAGAAGAAAGCAGCAGAGTCCTATTTGATTATGACTGTGTCAGATAAAAACAAGTGCCTTGCAGTGGAAGGTGGTGAAATATTTAGACAATTTATTAAAAAGGGAAAAATCCAACAGATTAAAAAATTCATTTTTAGCCATGCATTTGTTACTTCCAGGCTGCACTACTGTAATTTCTTATTATCAGGATGCTCAAATAAGTCCCTTAAGACACCAGCTGATCCAAAATGTTGCAACATGTGTGAACTAAGAAAAGAGATCTCATTTCTCCTGCATTAGCTTCTCTGCATTGGCTTCCTGTAAAATCCAGGATTGAATTTAAAATCCTTCTCCTGATCTACAAAGTTCTAAATGATCAGGCACCATGTTATCTTAAAGGGCTCATAGTACCTTATTGCCCCACTAGAGCACTGCGCTCCCAGGATGCAGATGTTACTTGTGGTTCCTAGAGTCTCTAAAAGTAGAACGGGAGACAGAGTCTTCAGCTATCAGGCTCCTCTCCTGTGGAACCAGCTCCCGGTCTTGGACATGGTCACCACATTTAAGAGTAAACTTAAAACTCTCCTCTTTGATACAGCTTATAGTTAGGGATGGAGGAGTCGCAGCGTACACCTCATAGTCGTCAGATTAATCTACCATATAATCAATAATATAATAAAACTAGAGGGAGGCAGGGCAGTATAGCCCGATCCGCCTGACCAGCCTCCTCTCTTTACCCTGTCTCTCTTAGTTATGCTGTTATATTTCTAGACTGTTGGGGGACTTCCTTTGACACAGTGGGCTCCTATCTCTTCTATCTTTCCATTTGTGTGCATCCATGTCCCAGAAATGCTTGTCACTAACCTAGCTCTGGAGAGTCATTCCCCTCAATCCTTATGTTCTTTTTCGCCCAGCATGTTTCCTCGGATCAGGGAGGCTCCAAAATCATGGTAGCAGCTGTCGTCGTGGTCCCGCTACACGTCCTGCGATGCCCCGTTACGTCCTGCTACGTCCTGCTGTGCCATGAACTACAACAAACTACTTTTTCTAGTCACTGTTCCATTGTCTTTTTATTGTGACTGTTATTACTTCTTCTTCATTACACCCCCCAACTGGCCCCTTCAGACACCAAGAGCGTGGGTCTGTCCGAGGTTTCTTCCTAAAAGTTTTTCCTCACCCTGACACACTAATTGCTTGGTTTTGGGGGAATTACTAGATGGGTTGTTGGGATGTGTGGTCTAGACCTGCTCTATCTGGTCTAGACCTGCTCTATCTGTAAAGTGTTTTAAGATAACTCTTGTTATGAATTGATACTGTAAATATTAATATATATATATAATATAAATTGAATTGAAAATGAATTGAATTTGAGAAGTGAGCACAAGAAGGCTAACCTATCTTACCTTAACAAGGTAAAGGAGAAATCCAAAGCCCCCGCTCCCTGAAACAGAAGCTAACCCCGGTGCGTGGATATATGGGTCCAGGGCCAGGAAGCATGACGGAGACAACAGCAGGACAGAGAACCCTACAGGCTGCTTTCACTGGCGACCTGGTAGCTGCTGGTTAGTAAAGACGCCGGAACACCATAAGTGGGAGGAAGCGGGGATTAATATTTGTATCGATACTGGGATGTCTACACAACTGTGTGAGTCGACTGACTTCAAAATGTTCGCCCCTTACTTGAACCTGGTCATGTGTGTCTTCTTTAGCCTGTTGGCTGTTTCCTGGAACACGTCAAACACAATTTGCACTTACTGCGGCGTCTTGTGTAGACTGTTAAGACATACATGTGCTCATCATCATATGTACATTGTATGTACTGGTGTTATTGCTGAATACATTGTGAATACTTATTTCTGAAATTGTATTGTGTTTTTATTATTACACAATACTTTTTCTGCCCTTTTTAGAATCTTGCCCCTGAAAAATTACCCATTTTACAAAAAAGACTAAAACACTGATCTAATAAAAACTGAACATTTAAAAAAAATATAAATAAAAATAAACTAAACTAGCAAACCTGCTTTGAAAACTCATTAAAAGTAGACTGAATTTGAAAAAAAAAAAAAGTCAAAACGAAATAAAAATAAAAACGAATGAAAAATGCAAAGCTATAATAACCGTGGTCCTGCTATAATAAAGCAGGCGCTTCATCTCTCACTTTGTCGCCTTGTAGTTTCTCTCTTTTTCCATGAAATAAAGCTGCCTTCAAGTGTTTCCCCCGCCGCAGCTTTACATATTCTCTATTGAAAAGCACAGAAGTTTCAAAGCTCAAAAAGTGGTATACGGTACAACCTCAGTTGAAGGACTCCTTGGCCAGGCCAGCTCTGTATGATTTTAAAATATGAAACCAAACAGCTGTTTTTTTCTTCATCCCTGAAGCCATAAAGTGTTTTGAAGCCGCGTGACTTTTTTTCCTGTCAACACCAAGTTGTTGTTTTATCTTGTAGAACCTCTGTAGCATTAACAGCAACTCCTCCTTTATCCTCCCCGTCTGGGATGGGTTTGAGAAGAACTTAACTAGTATCCTAAAGGTCATTCACCAGATGGTGAAGTGACTGAAGGACAATAAACACATGGATCTCCATCATACCTGAAAGTCAGGGTTAGCCTCTTCTCTTCTTCTTTCTAATAACGTTGGATGCATGTGGTGCTGAAAGTCCTTTAGGAGATTTAGGGCAACGCTTTTAACATAAGAAACCAAGCAAATACCAGTTTAATTGTAACGCTGCATGGACCAGATAACAGCAGTGAGAGTTATGCTTTTGCTGCCAGTGGGGGAACACGTGTACTTCCACAGCTTTAACAGAGTTATTTTAGGAACATGATCTAAACATTTTCATAATGACATTTTTCACCATTATTTAGATTTAAATATAATGGGTTAGGCTTTTTCACAATACAAATCATTTAACAAAAATATATACAGTATATATATATATTTTACAATATAAAAATGTGTCAACCATCAGATAATTTGCCATACCATTTATGCCATGGTAGTAGGGATTATAGATTTTTTTGGTATGATTACAGTCTGAAAAGTAAGTTTCACGATTATCACGATTATTATGCATTTATTAATTTCACTGCTAATATATGAAATTACATGAGCACTCTAGATTTTAATGTGTTATTCTTTGCTGCTTTTTGAAACAGAAATAACAGTAAGAGTTTGAATGTTTTGAAAATAATTAGGCCTATTTAAATTCTTCTGAAAAGATCATCAGACTGGAAGTTGCCATATTGGAGGTACTCCGCATCACAACAAAGCACAGGCACTGAAGTAGATCCCAAACGTCGAAAAATGGTTAATTATTGCCGCGTTTTAGGTTGTACCAATAGGTCAGACCGAGAACAACATTTGGAATATTATCAACTTCCAAAAGTTATTAAAAACCAATGAGAGGAATGCCAGTAGTTATCAGAGGAAAAGAGGCGCTTGTGGTTGGCAAAGCTCAAACTCAATGTCCAGTGGAGATAGCAAACTGGGGGTCTTTGAAGGAAGAGTCACCGGGTTGTCATGGATTCAAGAAGAGGGAGCCAACTTGTAGGAATCTGTACCGCCAACAAACCGTAATTTCTCGAAATGTCGCACCTTTTCTTGTGGTCTAAGTCCTTCCCTATAAGCCTTTGCATCTTGGACACTTTTCTGTTGTTTAGACATGGCTACATTCACTTAAAGTATCCAAAGTGCCCAATGCTCCACTGTACTCCGTTCAGTTGTTTACACCGAGTGCCTCCAATATGGTCACGCATCCGGGTTACCACCCAGAACGTCACATCGGTGAAAACTCTATGAGAAACTAGAGGAGAATCAGTCACACCACAAACAAAGGCCAAGTGTGCCACAGCAGTCCTGTCTTTAAGGCGTCTTTACAGCCATTCCCAACCTGTCACGTGACAATGTGAAGTCAAAATGACGTCGATCTCGCTGACAAGCCAGGATTTAAAGTGCCCGACCAGAGCAGTAAGTAAGTCATCCCAGCAAGGAGAGTCACGGTTACTCTGACAGTCAATACTCACGGCGACCAGACGTGGTGTAGCAGAGCCTTTATGATTAATTAACCGTGACGTTTTAAAGCACGGTAAATAGTGAAATCGTTGCATCCTTACATGGTAGCTTATGTTTTTGTTTTTAATATATTTTATTTGCTGGACTAAAGGTTTCAAGCATTCTAATTCAAATCTAATAGCCTACACTTTTTGTCAAATACCATTTTCATAAACAATTAATGAAATTTGGTCTTTTATCAAGCAAAAAAAAATGATCTAGTTCCAGTTTCTTAAATTTGAAGTTTAAGCGCTTAGTTGCATCGAAAATTCTATATCAACATGTCATTTAGTACGCCAAAACAGTATTTAAGATTTGTTAGTAAGTCCCAAACCTAAGTATGAAACCAATAGTATGTATTGCATACCATTTCAGGTGAAATACTACAGTATGCAAACACTGTACACTAAACCGGAATACATATCTTAAAATACAATGTGGTCAAAACATTCATAACGTTCATAACAGACAAACGGCCAGCGACCAATCACTTGGAGTGATGTGGAAAATACAGCTCAGTGCAATCGAAAAGATACAATACACGCTAGTATTTATTCACACAAAAATATGTTGAACAATAGTATGCATATTGAGTATGCAGTGCATAGTAGTATGCCATTTCGAACACAGCCTTTTTCTCTGTCACATACAGTATATCTCACTCAAAACAGCATAGGTGGGTATTTTTCCAAGTTTGTATGCGTGTGGAAGCACCAGAGACTCAAAATAACACCCCAAATCCCAGATTATTTTTTTTCTCCATAATACGGGCACTTAAATCGGAAAATTACAAAACAATTAATCAATTAATGAAGAATGAGTTGCAGCCAACTGATTCTTTATATCTGGGCTTTTTTGTTGAATTTGGAGGAAGCTTTTGTACATGGTGTACAAACGCTTAAGGTCTTTGTTCTTTACTACAAAACTCCCATTCACGGACCCTTTGGTTTAGTAAATATTACACCAGTCTACAGTATGTGGTCACTCACTGTTTTCTCTTACATTTCCCAAAAATCTTTAACCTTTACAAACAAACTAACAAACATGCATGGACAGGCAAATATTGCCAAAGGGATAGGAGCCGTTTATGGCCTCTACAGATCCAGATAAAGTTTTTGGAGTGCGTGAGTCGTCCTTATGAGAAACACTTGTAAAACATTTCAGCCTTTCCAGCATCCTCAAGGAGCTTACTCAGCGTATAGAGACAACAGCCCCCTCTGCACCGTTACGTCGTAACCCAATCGCCCAAGGCGGAGAAATAGTTTTGCAGCCTTGCTATCACAGTTGACATTGGCCCCAATCAAAAAGCAATTGCACCGTGTTACGAGGTTCAAGCAGAGGAAGTGTAGCTCTACTCAAACTTGACTTAGAAAACAGGCGTGCTGCACAGCCGCGAGTGGGCGGCTGTTTTTTTCTTAAGGTGTCGCTGGATCTTCCGAAAGCAGTTCCATCTTTCTGTTTCGGGTATACATGTGATGGATTAATCTAGCATGTGTTGCTGCTCGGTGATTACAAATACAGTTGCAAAGTCCTGATTTATACTGATGGTGGGAACTTTTAAAAATTAGTTCCTTTTCTTCCCCCTAATCGCTGCTTTTTCTTTTCTTATTAAAGCATTTGGGAGTACTTGATGACAAGTTCCTGGGGGTTTTACACACTGAGTACATGTCTTAATACAATGGCATCATATTACAAATGTATTTATCAAAGCCATTTTCCCCAAAGAAAACAGAGCTGCTATCCAACGAAAAGAGCCAAAAGGTACAAAATCACACGCTGGTGCTTTACAATTCACTGTGTTTTCAATGTCAAAACAATAAACTTGTTTCCATCACGTTTCTTAATTGGAGTTTTAAAGACAAGTACATAAATTACTTTGTTTTTCTTCTCCTTTATGGCCTTACATTCTGTGCTGCAGAAAACAAGACCGCTGGGAGAGAGATGTAAACGCCTACACCTTGCTGATAGTCAGACCTGCTGATAGTCAGACCTGTATATAACAACTTACAGTCCCAGCAGTTTTTAAGAACTTGCTGATTTATCCGCCATGTGCACATTCTAGTACCTGAGACGGCTTTGCATAATATGGTATTTGACAGCTGGATGTGATATGAGGAAAAGGAAATAGGATAAAAAAAAAAATTCCATTTCAGCTCTGGACTCTGAACTTGGAAGAGCTAATTCTTCTTTTTTCATCTCCAAATTGCCAGGTGTAAATCCGTATTGGCTCTGGGTCTGACAGGATACAGGGGGGGCACAGCTCAAAGTGAGCTCCATTGAGTGGGAGTCCTGAAGTGACTTTTGATATGAAGAGTGTCAGTTATATCTCCCAGCTGCAGATGGATGAGGTCTGCTTTGAGAGATGGGACTGCACCGAGCACCTGGAATACTTTCCCAAAACTCAGGAGAAATAAAGCTCAGGAGTTGAGTACTACACGCATTAAAGTCAAAACTTTTACTTCTGGCTTATGTTTTAATGTCCACCTGGATTCAATGCACACAACAGTGTAACTTTTTTTTTAGAAAGTCTGCTCTTTTTAGACGGTTTAATAAAGGAAAGGTAAGGAGGCGTCCTGTCGGCTGAGTAGATTTTTCTAAATCGTGTACTTAGGCAGAAAGTTTAAATCTCGATTCATAACGTTTCTTTGCATCTCACCAAAGCCACTTTGCTGTACCCTTTCAAGCATAAAGCATAAAGATCATGAAATACTTTGAAAGTGGTTACCACCGAGATGACCGTTGGCAGTGCTCCTCTGTCTGCTGTGTCTACCACAACTCCTTCCAACAACTGATTCCTACTTCTAGTCAGCATTGACAAACCAGGCATGTAGAGAAAAAAATTCATATACTTTCCATAATTAAAACTTAAATTTTGCTATTAAAGAATTATGACCAAAATATTAACTACCAAACATTTGTGGTCAAACTATATAATGATATATAATTTCTTTGTATTACATTCTGTACTACACTTTCTAGTTATTTAGGCTGACTTATATGGCAATATGAATATATCTGATCAAATAAAACTGGCCAGTAATACAGGCCCGAGCCGCCTGACTGATATATTATATAGTGTTTCTGCACTCTTGCCTAAACTCTAAGTTGTTGTCCATTAGCCCATCCTCACTCTGTTTTCTGATGTCTGGAGACAGTAACGTTTCAATAAAAATCAATAATTAAAAAAAAACAATACTGTTTATATATATACACACACAGTATATTTTTTTTAAATAACTGATTATTAACTTATCAGAATCAACTATTGACTAGCTTTTTGCAAACTAAGGCACGATTGTCTTTGCAAATCTCCCAAGATTCATTGCTTTTGGGAATGTGTGATGGTATCACATCCAAGCACTTTCAGATGGCGGTTGCTGGAATTGCTTCCAAATGGGTGTGGGGTTTTCCGGCCTTATCCCCTTTTCCAACTTCTTTTTCCTCTTTTTCTGAAGGAGGGAAAACCAAACACCGATTGTGAAGCCAGTTGAGGTCATTAGATAACAGTTCCTCTCTTTAGTCAACTCTTTCATTATCCTTGGGTTTTATAGCTGCACCTCTTTGCATGATCTCACAGAGTTCAGCAGAGAACTTGAGGCTGGGCCTGAAAGCAGAGCAGGAGTCTGGTAACAATATCAAACAGCCGTCGAACTGCAAAGGAGCTTTTTGTTCCCAGCTCGGGTGTGACCGTGTTGGCTCGCTCTCCGATCACCGCGCTACCAGAATGGAACTTTTTCATTGATAGCCAATGCCTTGTGAGGCGCATGGCAGGGGATCTGGCATACGGGTGACATCATCAAAGCTATGTGTGCATTTTTGTTTCCTCTCTGAAAATAAATTTCACCGCACAGGCTCGTTATATATTGTTATTTCACAGCTGAACAGCGGAGCTCCTGGTTGTTTTGTTATGGGTGGTTCTCCCAGTGGTGTCCGCATGCTCAGAGATAACAATCCAGACGATTCGAACCAAATGTTTATGACAAGATTGTCTTTGACAAGATTCCACTTGCACATTTATCCATGATGAATTGATTGCCATTTGTCATAAAACATAGACTATGAAGCAAAATAAACCCCCGCTTTTTTTGAAAGATATGCACTCATTGAAGAACATCTGTGAAACATTGCACCCATGACAACCTCAACGTCCCGGGTCTTGATAAATAACTGGTACAGAACTGCTTCATAAGTACTGAAACGTTCCAAACTTTTCTTTCAGTACTTGAATAATTATTCAGCCTGGCCAGTAAATAAATTGACAGTAATATCAATTGTTTATACGCTTCTATAATGCAGTTTTAGGCTACACTTGCATTTAAGATAGTTTTTTCACTGATGTAAACACAAAAAAAAACATTGTTTAAACAGAAAGAGCCGGACACTCTGTCGGGCATTTAACAACTTAAAAAAAAAAAAAAACAATGTCTCAAATTCTGTGACATTCAGAGCAGCAGCTACAAACCCTCTCTGGTGATTGGAGCTTTCCCGCTTGATTGAAATTACCTTTCATCGTTCGTTGCAAGCTTCGGACTGAGCCGGAGCAGCTTTGATGGTGTGTTGGGAAATGTGGGTCAATCCAGCTCAATGAACACCACTGAGACAGTCCAGGAAACAAATCCAAAAAGAACAGCACTTTGCATGAGACTGAAATGGATATACACAAAGCACTACCAATATGCTTCATAAGAATTCTAAAGAAAACAGTTCTGTGACCATGTCTTTGAAACACAACTCCAAAATGTTCAAACTTTTGGTGTGAATCTGCAGCATTCATCAAATTTGATTTGGAAAAAAAAAAACTCTTTTCTTTTCCGTTAAGCGTTTCAATCAATCGAATATCTGTGTCATGGCTCAGAAATGTATATACTGTATTTCAACAGTTTTGCCTTCAGGACATTAGCCACACACCATTTTTTAAAGCAAAAATGTATTTAAGTTATATACACATATACATGTCACCAAACAGCAGACAAAGTTAGCGACTAGCTGGTGAACATAGTAGAGCATTTTAGCCCCGTTTCCAAAGAATTACGTTCCCATACTTTGGAAGTGCTTTCTCAATCACGTTTTGGTCTTGAACCTATTACAAATATGTTTCTAATCAAGTGCTCATAGGGAGGAGACAAACAAGTCAACAATAACTTGTTTATGTAACGCACCTAACATACATGACGACTTTAAGTATGTTACAAACAACTTAAATTACATAAGAGATTTATGTATTTTCCTTCAAACCATGATCTTTTTCTAAACCTAAACAAGTAGTTTTATCACCCGTTTAAAACAGCGACGTTTCACACTATGCGTCGGTAGCTTACAAATGTGTTGCACTTGAAACATTATTGGGAATTCAGTTCTGTTGTATGGAAACGTAGTTTTAGGAGACAGGGTTGAGCATTGGGCTGCTAAAGAGCCAGATATTTTCATCAGGAGTTGGTAGGGACCCAAAACAGAGCAAAAAGAGAGTGAAAACTAGACTTACATTCATCAGGTGACCAGAAACACAACTCCAAATAAACGATACTGTTGCTCCATATCTGCTGGATGTGTAAACAAGCAACTGTAAGCAAGTTAAGGCTATCATCTTAAAAACGTCATGACATGACAGTGTTTTGTTCACAACTTGTTTCTGCTGCCCCCATGTCAAAAAAATAAGTAATACAGATTTATAGTAATAGTTTTCGCAATATGCAAAAAGTGCCAATAATTTATATATTATGTAATCTACAGCATTGTGAATATTTGACACCCCAAAGAGTACTTGGCATACATATTAGTAAATCAATGTATTTGGTCTCAAAATATGCAAAGACTTTTCAGTGATAAAAGGGCTGTTTCAAGGTATATACTTATCATGCCGTGAGTTGGTTACATTTGTGAGGCTATTTAGTGAGGCCAGCAACTGCAGAGAGCGGAAAGATGTGAAAGTAAAACTAAATGCACATCAGACAGGATTTAACTACTTGAAATTATTGTACGCAGTAGCTTTTCATGTATCTCCTACATTGTGTCACTATCTGATTCTTATCTGCTGCTTTATGGATATCAATCTCCGCCTCAGGCTACATGCTCTTTAACGACAGACCGCTGAATAAGACAAGGTTTTGGAGTAGAGAAGGATGTTGAGAAAGGGTGCGCCTCAATAAATATTTATTCTGTTCAAAGTCCTTATAATGAAAGGTTTTTATTTCCTTCTTGGGAAAGGGGGCGGCACAGGGGTAAAGTGAATTCTAGGACAATTGTTTAAAAAATATGAATTACAATATCAATGATTATTTGAATAATATTAATCAGATTTCTTTAGCGACCCGTAACTTAACTAACTTATTGGTTCTCATTCGTTATGACAGTCATTTAATCCCATCAGGGCCCTAAAAGCCTGTCACAATCCTTGTTTAATCAACTGGTCTTTACTCTTCGCGGTCATCAGCGACAGGATTATCATTTAGGAGACACATCTGTGGCCAATTCAAGATGCTTGCTGTTATGTGAACGACCCCGTGAGATGATACAGGAGATAAGCCAGCTGCATTGAAGTCTCCATCGGACGTAATCCTCTCAGATCTCAAGCTCAGAACCACTAAGACGTATCGTATATCCAATAATCATTTTCTAAATTGTTTATTGAAAATACTCCTTGTCTGGTAGATAGTGAGTCCGAAGGAGAAGGGGGTTTTCTTTACATTGAGTATGGGGCGAGTGCAGCGAATCAAACGCAGAATATTATACTTTAAAAAGGACACAGAGCGCAAAAAAGGTTCTGGGCTTGTTAATGGAAACAATTATTGCATCAGCTCTTTCGGTTCACTGACACAAATGCCCTCCACAAAACCTGCCTGGTATCAGGTGTCTCTGGAAGGGCAGCAGAACTGCAATGTATTCCTGCGAGCCCACTACATTTAAGAAGTAAACAAACCATGACTGGAAATATTCAGTCATCTCAGCTGCACGTGAGCTCAAAAGAGAGTGATTTGTTTCCTCGGGAAAACATTCATTTATTACGAATCTGACACAAATCCTTTGGTTGAGATGTTTCTTAGTTTTTGTTAAAACTCCTTCTGGTAGCAGGAGATACTAACATTTCAGAGGCTGACAACAAGTAGTTTGAAAATGAGATTAACCTGAATAACCTTTCAGCTGGCAACTTGTGCGCTTAGATTTATTTTGGGGTCAGCTGAAAGCAGCTACAAATTTCAAAGCAACAAGAAAAAGGTTGGCCTTGCTTTGTGTATTTTTATTTTCCCAGAACTGATGTTGTATACTTTACATGGTGGAATAAAGAAACTGCCAACAAGAGCAGCTGCACAAATGTATCTGGTAGAAATGTGTCATACCATCATTGCAGTGAGGTGATTGATATCTAGGATTCAGGCAGCTTGGAGCAAGCCATTATTTCCATCTCATTGAAGTTATTACAAACAGAGAGAAACAATTTATCAAAGTATAAAAATCAAAAAGGTCAAAAATATAACTATGACAGTTATCTCTCTCTCTTGGTTTTAATTTTCTCTACTCGTGCCTTGGAGCCATTACAGTTGCCTGTTGCCAAAGCAGACACGGGTCTTGCTGCATCCATGTGATGTGTTCCTCACTTCGCCCACATCATAGTATCTGAAATGGTGCACAACACCACACACACACACACACACACACACACACACACACACACCAACCCCCGGCTTCTCCCCATCATTTCATACCACATCTGGCTGTCGGGCCGGCTCCAAACTCCGGTGGAGGTCTGCGTCACTGCAACACATTTCTGAGAGGACCCTCCGCAAGACAAAGACAGACTGCGCTGGCAGGTCTGCGTCTGAGCGTCCCGCGATGTTTGTCATGCATTAACATCTGTCCACAACTCGGCAGGATGCAAAAGGGCTCCTTTTCATTTTCTAGGGGAGAATTGCTGCTGCTCTGCTTTGTGTTTCTGTGTATGGTAAGGAATGGTTGCACTCGTGCTTGAAGACGATGATGCACTGCAGCATGGAAAGAGTTTGCTCCTGCGGTCACATCTTGGTACGAGAACACTTGTGATTCATGGTTATTTTGCACACAGTTTGGCCGGACTACTGTAACTCTGAAAATTCATATTGGTTTAATCTTGTACATCCTTTCCTTTCCTCCTGCGAGCAGTATTGAGTAGTGGAAAGATAATGCCTGAAAAATGATTTGTGAAACAACTGCCAATGAGTTATGTGCATGCATTTTCATTCTTTCACATTTACCAAATCGGAGGATGTGCACAATGTCATTTCTTGTAAACCACATACGATTTATGCTGATTGGTAAGACTACTGCAAAATAAAATCTTCCCAAGTTTTCCGAGTACTCCCAAATATTTCTTTAAAGAAATTAGACTTCCCAGAAGTAGTTTTTATAGGCCCAATTACACACAGCAGTTGTGACTTGACAGGAAAATGGCAGCATCGGTGGTTTGTTACTTAAAGCTGCACTAACCGGTATTAAAATCCCAAAACCCACTGTACACTACAATATCTAAGGTTATCGATTAGCTGGTGCACATATTGGACCGTTAAGCAGCTTTAAAGGGATGGTTCGGAGTAATTTCACCCTAGGGTCCTTTGCACCATGACCTCAAGCCTTGGTCTTATATTGGTTGAGTTAGCGCTATCAGCTGAATGGCTTAGTACAGGCGCTAATGGAACCAAGTGTGTATGTCATAAATTATCCCACTAATAATGACCGGAATGATGCCAAACTTCTACAGTAGTACAAATGGGTTATGTACTCATAAAACGATGCATTGTAAAATTTGTAAGTACACCAGAAGATTATTTAAACAACACTTGCTGGATGGCTTCTCCTCTCTACTGCAGGGACTGTATACAAACTACAAGATAGATAGATAGATAGATAGATAGATAGATAGATAGATAGATAGATAGATAGATAGATAGATAGATAGATAGATAGATAGATAGATAGATAGATATTGATCCCAACAAAATGGGAAATTATAGTGTTGCAGCAGCAAAATATCAGTCACACAGCACAGAATATAAATGAAATACTAGGCTATAGGATACAATATACATACATACATACATACATACATACATACATACATACATGAAATAGGATAAAATGCAAGAACAGATATTTGAATATACACACGTTTTTAAACGTATGTGCTGTGGTACAAGTAGCAGGAGATAAGTTATAATTGAAGGTAAGTTTGGAGACACTACCTTATTTAATCATAAACATTTTTGATGTGTCTCTTTTCGGTTTTGTAGTTTGTATACGGTCCCTAAGCACTCTACTGCCGGTAGCAGCAAAGAGCAGAAGCCATCAGGCAAGTGTTATTTAAATAAACTCCTGCTTTGCTTACAAACTTGACAATGCCTCGTTTTAGAGAGAACTTATTAGTACTACTGTAGAAGTTTGGCATCATTCCGGTCATTATTAGTGGGGTAATTCACGGGTACACACTTGGTTCAATTAGCGCCTGCACTAAGCCATTCGGCTGATAGCGCTAACTCAACCAATGTTAGACCAAGGGAAAAAGCTTCTGGGGAGGATGTTTGGCTTGAGGTCGTAGTGCAAAGGACCCTAGGGTGAAATTACTCCTAACTATCCCTTTAAGGCCTTTACACACCGGGTGCGTGACAAATAAAAGACATGATAAAAGGGAATTATTGTCCATGCGGCGTGAGCAGACGAGGGAGTGTGATCATAGCAGAGGAGAGTTAAAGTTTAACGGTCTTGATGTCAAGTGAATGTACAATAGAGTACAAGAGTTTGCTGCAGCTGCTCAAGACCAACGGATGTGTCCCATGTCTTGTTTCCATGGCTGTTGAGGGGAGTAAATGGGGTTAGCTTCTGAGACTCGAGACTCCAGCCCCCCCCCCCAGCAGAAAAAGATAACACTAAGCTACCGTCAGCTATTTTATTGAGTTTTCCCTGTAGCAGTAATAAAGTTGGCTGACACAGTCGACAACAGCCTTCTGTTTTATTATAATCATAAGCAAAGCTCTTATTTGCAGTGCAAAAGCTCAGAAGAATCAAACTTATACAGTACAGACAAAAATTACGTCGCTTTATTGCTTCATAATATTCAAATTGTGTGTTAAAGTACTTATGATAAAAACACTTAAAATAAAAATTGTATTGACGTGCGAAATAATTGCAGAAAAAAGCCTGAGATTAGTTCTACGTGGTGGAGAACACAGAGCAATAGGAGCGTTACCACATCGGTAACAGATGTGAAACAGTGATATGAACCACTTCTGTAATGGTCATGTGTAGAAGTGTATAGAGGCACCAAATAAAAAATAAATAAAAAAACATTTCATTTTGAGGTTGTGCTAACTCTTTGGAGATGCCACAGACCTATGTAGGCAAAGTTCAATGATAGTTAATTTATCAACTAACTATTTTGATAGTCAAGTCATCTATCTATCTATCTATCTATCTATCTATCTATCTATCTATCTATCTATCTATCTATCTATCTATCTATCTATCTATCTATCTATCTATCTATCTATCTATCTATCTATATAGTTCCTTCTTCTCAGTTACACAGATGTGCTTTTCACTGTCCTACGTGAATCTAAACCTATTGTTTTTGGGGGTTTTGACTGTTGGTTGACAAAAAAACAACTAACCCTATCAACAACTGTTGTCTTCCCATCAAAATTGAAAACCAACACTTTTGTTTATTTTCGATTTAATAAACATGTTTGACGCTTTTATTTAAGGAATTTATGGTCAATAAACCTCATTTATAGGAAATTATACCTAATGTTTGAGTTAGAAAAGCACAAATTAAGAATTATTGAGACTAAAATTAAAGGAATGGATGTTGATGATAATCACAGACTGGAATATGTCAACTTTAACTCTCAATACTATTTCAAAACCACTTTTTCCAAACCAATTTTTTTTTTAAATGCTATAAAATTGAATAAGATACCCCAAAACTAATGAAATGAAAATAGAGATTTACCTTCGAAAGAGTGTGGAATCAATCATGTTATTTTGGCTTGTTAAAAAGAACACTGATATAGGAAAACAGGTCAATTTTGACCCGAGGACAACAGCAGGGTTAAGGAATTGGGACTGGTACCATTTACAGACTTGTATAGACAAAACAACGTATTACGTATAACCATCACAGAGAACTAGATATGGAAAAAATAAAAATGGCAAACGACAAGCAAGACAAAAACAAAAAAGATGTATAACATGTATGTATAGTATAACCGGTGGGGATGAAGAATGTACGAGTGGAGGAGAAATTGCCAAAGTAGTAGACTACATTTTCTCCCTTGGCTTTATATCTCTTTCTCTGTGTTCATGAGAGCAGAAAAGGAGGTAAAGTCTGGTCTTGAGAGTCTCAAATACCTTTTACCAACCAATTTAAATAATGGACCTTTAATGTAAATATGTCTGCTGCTTGAAAATCAGGCTTTGATGCAGATTTCACAGTGTAGCATTCACGGAGGCATTGGCTGCGAGGTAGCTTCCAGGCGATGACATTTTACAAAGAAGACTTGTCATAACAATGACAAATTTAAAAATGGTAGAAATGATGCTTCTGACATATTGAAACATACAAATCAAGGGCTTCTGCTGGATGTACAAAAAGAGGGAATGAAAAGGAATACTGGTGAAGTTTGTTTGAGGGTTAAAGATGATTCTGATGAGCTTCTCGTGCCATCAGTTGGACAAAGTTGAGAACAGAAAAGAAATGAATGGGTAAGAACTCCAAAAGTCTGCTGTATCCTTTCTGACACTTGCTGGCTCTCTTGGATTTGAATCAACACCTCCATCCTGTCTCCATTTCTAGTGCAGTGGACCTGTGGTTTAAGTTATGGACGGCTCTAGTATGTCAAAACCAGGTGGTACACGTCTTTATGCAAAATGGCATGTCGTAAGCATTCCAGCGCAGGCTCTCTCTCAGGCAGCGGATCTATTTAAACCAAAAGCAATTCTTTATGAAGGAGGGAACTGACATACATTAACTGGGACACATTTTTATCTTTAAAATATCCTGACTGGTTAACAGATATGCGAGTATATCAGACTCTGTGTCAGCATTTCATCCGAGAATCTTGACGAATGATCCTTTAATGTGGTAAGATGGCTCCTGCAGACTTAATCTAAAAGAAGGAATTTCAACTTGCATCTCTCTCCCTGTCTGCGTCTGGCAGCAGGAGCAGTGGGGTAGACTATCCTGCAAGTGGAAACTTCATGCAAAGATAAGAAAGAAGAGGGAGGGAAAACAGAGAAGGGGGGGGTCGGGGGCTGTCTGCAGCTGGAAGGCATTACAAGTACCAGTCATCCTCGCTGGAAAAGAAATAGACAAGGAAGAAAAAGAAGAAACAAGAACATAAGAGACAACCTTCTGATATCCTCAAATGTTATTAGAGAGGAGAAGCCCCCCTCCCTGCTCATTATTGGATGTATGTGCCTGGAGACTGAACTGAGCTGGACTCAGTCCTATTTATGATGTGCTCTGATTACATAAAGATTTGACCAATGCTTTCCTTCATTATCACCGTTTCGTGACGGAAGTGATGCTGTGGCTAAAGGTGATCAAACTGAGGATTTGGGGCACAAAGCCTCCTGAGAATCGTACACTTTGTCTCTGAATACGGTTTACACATTTATTTATGTTGCCCGTTTAACCTCCTTTGACCCAGGGGTTTAAAAATGCCTGAAGTTGTACTTTCTGGTCAATTTAAGAGCACCTTGTTGCTGACACATGGTATAGCCTAATGCTTATGTCAGCAATTATTTTCCCCTTTGGGGCAAAGTTGACATGTTTTTACTGTCTTGTCATGCCCAAATAATCAGTACCTTTTTCATAATGGTATTCATTTTGTTACTTGCTTGCTTTAATCCTATGTTTTACTATTGTAAATGTGACTAAAAGCATCAGAAAAAAGAAGTAATAAGATGTTTTCAACCTCTACTATTACTCTGTTTGCAATTTGATCACAATCACTGACCTTAATGTATAGAGGTGTGGTGTTTCTGGCGTCTTCTGACTCTTCCTGGTTGATGATACATAAATAGTACCCAAGGCTGTTTGACAAAATGAATCGTACTTGATTAAAAAGGTCTACCCACCGAAATGTTGTAAACAAATTAGCAAGTGAGTACAACACAGCATTTGATCTGGATAAAATGCAAGGTAATCCAAGATTTGAATGAAAAAGCACAGCGTGTTGTAATTGGAGCTACTGGCTCCCATTGTAATCAGATCTTAGCTAATTGCAATGTGTATAAATTGTGTAGTTTGGCCACAAAAAGCCACCTCTTCCTGCCATCTCAAGCACGCCTGGCAAAAGCTGCAGAGAAGCCATTTCCCAACAAGATGAAAAATTAAAGAGCCCATACAGCAGCATCGCCATGTGTGTGTTTACAAGAACATCAGTTCTGCCTAATGTGCATACTAAGATTCCAATACAATAACAAAATCAAGATAACAAAAACACTTAACATCAGATATGAATGCAAAGGCCCTTAATTAGATGTCATAATCAAGATAATGTATCCAGATACAAATTGCATGTTAATAGCAGCTAGAATAGGGTCAAATTGACCAAAAATTGTGAAAGATTGTAAACATTGCTCATACTGGAAAATATGAACACAAATACTATGAATGGGTAACATTACCTATTAAATTAACAGCCCTGAAAGGCTCTTGAGCAAGGCATTCAGCCTACACATTTGTCCAATATAGTTGGACTTTGGCCAACGATAGCAAACCGGAGTATTACTGGATAGTTCCTATGTTTGAAAGCATGTAAATATATATAGCATTGATTTTAATAATGAAATTAGCAAATTCTTATTTCAAACAAGTACATTTTGGAATACATTAAAAGACTACGTGATTTTACGTTACAAATGGGGGTTTGGGGTGGCAGTAGCTCAGTCCGTAGGGAGTTGGGTTGGGAGCCCAAGGGTCGCTGTTTCAAGTCCCCGTTAGGACCAAAGTACGGAGAGTGGACTGGTAGCTGGAGAGATGCCAGTTCACCTCCTGGGCACTGTCAAGGTGCTCTTGAGCAAGGCACAGAACCCCGCTCAGCCGCTCAGGGCGCTGGTCCAGCACCGGCAGCCCACTCACTCTGACATCTCTCCATTAGTGCATGAATAGGACCTGAGCATGTGTGTGTATTTCAGGCCTGTGTGTGGTGTGTAATAACAACAGAGTGTAAATTGTAATTTCCCCATAGGGGAATAAATAGAGTATAAATAAATTAATAAATATATCTGCCATCAATATAATAGAAAAACAAACCTGAAACCCAACCAAGAAAGCTAGAACACACATAACCAACAGAAAAATAACTCAGTAGATCTTAATAACATCAATGTCAGAATAGAAACAAATGACTATTTTAGTTTGCTGTAGATATGAATAAAGTTATGCTATGGGTTCTTTCATGGTGGAGAGGAATGGCGGACATTTCTGAATGTCTTTATTTACACCCCAAAAACATTTTATATCCCACTGTGCAAAGTGCGACCAACGATTACCAGCTCCGATGATAATTCACCCGAATTTGCCTGGAACTGAACGTGTCAACACCTCTCCCCCTCCCAAGTCCTCTGGAAAGCTCAACTTTTCCACACTTCTCTCAACATGTGAAGCTCGTATTATACCGGTTATCCAGATGAACCCACAAGGCACTGGGAGAGGAAGTCAAACAGCCACGCCATGATGATGAGGGAGCGTGCGTGGGTGCCACGGCGCTCTGGTGTGGCGGCTCATATACTGTGTAACATTTTATAACCTTGTTCACCGGGCTTCATTTCCTCACCAGCGAGCGCACGCACACACACACACACACACACACACACACACACACACACACACACACACACACACAGACTTGAAATCACACTCATTAGATGTGGGAAAGAACCTCACTTTTTCTTTTTTTTTTTAAATGCAGCAGACATTAAAGCAAGGCTGGAACATGAAGCCGTGGTGTTGACGGCTCATGAATTCAGAGACCAAATTCCTTTTCATTTTTAATTCCAAAACAAGAACCAAATGTAACGAAGTACATTTACTAAAGTTATATACGTAAATACAGTTCTTAGGTTCTTGTGCTGCTTGAGCTTGGGCTGTATATACCGATGACTAGAGCCTGACCGATATATCAGCGGGCCGATATTAGCGGCCGATAATCAGGCATTTCCCGATATATCGGTATCAGCATTTATAATGGCGCTCTACAACGTCCCTGTTGGCAACACAGATTTTTTGTTTTGTTAATGTGTTTTTGTTCAAAGGACTTTAAGTTTCATATCTTAAGTTTGTACTGTGCAGATTATGATTTTTTAAAAGTATGGGCATATTAAATTCAATGGATAGTCAGTAAATTAAATAACCCAATTAGGGCTGAGTAATATTTTTAATTAACTTGACTAATGTACATTTTTATGTTAAATGTCTACAGCACAAAATTGAGTTATTACAACACTCAGACAAAAGGTTGTATTCCATCAAAATGTTTGTAGTACGTGGAGCTGCTACAGCTAGTTACTATGGGGGGACAATGGGGGCGCAGACACTGAATCCTACAGCAAATATGCATCAGAACACAACGATGACCTAACAGAGGCTAAAAAGCTCCATGGAGCTGAGGGGAACTGCAAAGTTGGTGATAATTGCATAATAATAATAATAATAATAAAAATAGTAATAATAATACTAATTATTATAATAATAATAGCAGGTTTGCTACCACAAGGGGCCCGGCTCAAATTGCACACAGTCATTTAACACATACGTAATACACATACTGTCATAAACACAGAAAAACACCAAATGCCAAAGCATCAGGAATGAAATGTCATAAGATAAATGTCCTATTTATAATCATTTAAATGTTTTATGGTTGTCTCATTTTGGATCAAAACTTCCCTATTGTTCCCCCTGCATGACTTATTAAATGATATGCATATCCATGATTCGATGATCGCACAAAGAAAAGCCATTTTTTTCATCACCCACTTAACTGAACCAATCACCGTGGATTCAGCGTTATTAGATCATCCTTTGGAAGGGCGCCATCCTTCCAATGTGGTGTCATAAATACAAAGCCGATGGTGGGAATGATAAATGGGGGCAGCTCCACCTCTACGCAGTATTTATGGCAGCAAACATTGAGGACACATGTAGATAAATTCAACAACTTGCACATGATAACAGCCTCCATGAAGGCTGAGGCTTGTACAGTTCTAATTCCCGAGCAGAGTTCGTTGCGTCTGCTGCCAAATTTTCAACATTTCAAGACGCTCTGCGAAAAGTCTGGGGGATAAGGCACATTTGAGATTCTACTTTATGACAGTAATGTAATCATAGTATGTCAGGTTTTATGATTTCTGATGTCATGTACTTGTGTTATGACTATGGAAGCGTGTGCCATGCTGAAGTCCTTTCACTCTCTCTCTCCCTCCCTCTCTCTCTCTCTAAAATACCATCAGGGCTATGGATTGCCAAAACTAATGCACATGAGTTGTAGTTCTACTGTAGTTAGCCATAGGCACCACTTTCCTATTGAAAAGAAAGACCTTGACAGACGATAGTGTAATTGTTAATCTATTAGATTTATTTGAAATGTAGTTCCTAGATACTTCACAGATTAAAATGTTGCATACAAAACCAACTCCCCAACCTTAACCCCAGAGGTGGGTAGAGTAGCCAAAAATTGTACTCAAGTAAAAGTACTGTTACTTCAGAATAATATGACAAAAGTAAAAGTAGTCATCCAAATAATTACTTGAGTAAGAGTAAAGAAGTACTTGGTGAAAAAACTACTCAAGTAGTGAGTAACTGTTGAGTAACGTCTGATTTATTTCTTAACACATCAAGCATCAATCAGACAGACAACAATACAAAATAATCATCTTTAGGCAAATTATAGTTCATCCAATCAATAAAATAAATTAAAATGTATTTATTAATTACAAAATAGCTTAAGTGAGAGACTTGTCACATCAAATTTGGATGGATACTGCATGTGCAAAACATACTGTATGTAACCTAAAAGACAAACATCCACGTCTCCACAGCAACAACTAAAATTACCGCTTCATGTTTCCTCAAGTTAGATGTCGAGTTTTTGAACGATGACATGTCCGTTTGTTTTGGTCGACACTGAAGGCGTCGCATAACATAGCTGCCTAAAAGGTAACCATGCTTTCACTATGAGGCCGGGGGGTTCCTCCTCGTCTGTGTTGCCTTGGCGACGGTTGATTCTGACATCTTAGTTTTGCTACGACTGTAAAGCTAACCTGTCCCGCCGCTGAGATCAAGTATGGTCACGTGACTGCACGACGACGTTTGATTGGTTACGTGGTAGAGCCTTCAGCAGAAGACTCTCTCTCTGTCAAAATAAAACATTAAAATGATACGTACCCTGGGGGGGGGGGGTAAGAACAATGACACGTAGAATACCAAAGAGGTAAAAAGAAAAGTAACGAGCTCATTGTAGCCTAATGTAGCAGAGTCAGAGTACAGCTTCTTCTTCACAAATCTACTCAAGTACAAGTAAAAGTATAGTGATTTAAAACTACTCTTAGAAGTATAATTTTTTCAAAAACTTACTCAAGTAAATGTAACGGAGTAAATGTAACTCGTTACTACCCACCTCTGCTTAACCCTGGTGACCCCACGAGCCCCAAAAACGTACCCCTCATCACAGGTTCATTATGTCCATGAGTTGTAACCAGTCTCCCATCAAAGTTATTTTCTCCACTAAACCTGTCAGATTGTTTCATCTAAATAACTGTTATGAGGCTGGAGGTAAAACTATCCAGTATTTCACAAGAATTAAAAGCAAAGATCAAAGGAAAGTCATATAAAAAATTTATGTCAGTAACAATATATCTATAATTCTTCATCGTAGTACTGTATATATATTGCAACCCCTGTGTTTTATCTTGTGACACCTTGGATAGGCCCTGACCACACAGTATTAAGTTATATGAGCTCCACCTTGCCCAGCTATAAAACACAAACAGGCACATTCTGCAAAATGATTGTTTACTTTGAATACTTTTACATATTTACATTGTAATAAAGGATTTTTACTTTGCTGAGTCACCATTTTACTTGAATACATGATCTGAATACTTCTGCTCTTAATATGAATGCACCCCACAGCAGTACTGTATTAACTGACTATTTTCTTGGTGTGCATTACAAAGCTCCACAGCAATGATTCTTTTTTTGGTATACTGTGAGACGTAAAAATCAACTTATGAACTTGTGCAAATCAAACCACATGGTGCACGATAACACGTGCTATCCAATCTCTATAACTAAAGCTTTAAAAATGAACAACCCAGACAAAGATCAGCTTTGTTAAGAAGAAAATGGGGACAAGCTCTCGATCTGGATGCTGTGGGTGGGCTGGTGGCTTTGTGCAAAATTACATGCATTATGCACAGCTGTCACTCACTGCGGACCTAAAACATGGCTTTTATAGGTTAGTCTGACACAGTTAGTTAAATCTCTGGATCAAACCAATTGCTGTTTGCCTCAGGCAGACCAGGCAGATAGATTGTGATCTTGGATTATATGGTTCCACTATCATTACGTGTAAAATATTGAGTTCTGCAGCTTTCAAACCCAAGACAAGAAAAGTGCTATGTAGGCTAACTGTGTTTTAGAGAAACATAGGGCCTACACAAAACATGACATTTGAGGGCAATGGATCAAATTAGAGTAAATAAGTAGGTAGAACTATTGTAAGGCCTAAACAGATTTGTTGAAAGGTATCTTTATCCATCAATTATAATTATAAAGGCTCTCTACAGCTGTGCATTTTCTGTAAATGCATGATTTTTTAGCCATGCTACTGACTCTATGAATGGCAATGTTGGTCTGTTGGTTCAAAACTCTGATCCAGACTGAAATATCTCAACAACAATTGCCTTTAAATTCTGTACAGATGTTTATGTTCCCGGGCAGATTAATCCCTCTGACTTTGGTGATCCCTTGACCTTTCCTCTGGGGCATTCATGAAGTGACATTTTTGCTTTTTAGTTAAATTTGTTGGCAAGTATTCAATCCATTGCCATGAAATTTGGTACAGATATCCATTGTTCCTAGTAGGCACCTCACGATTCAATTTCAATTCAGATTCGATTCTAAACCGATTATGGATGCAACAACGTTTAAGTTATTTCCATGCATGATTTAAAAAAATACATATATTTTACATATTACATATATTTGTCACACACAAGTTTTAATGAAATGTTTAGTCTACTGAGGTTATTATTTTGTAGTCATTCCATGCTTAGATCTAAAACATGCTTGTGCAGTCACCGTCTCTCACAGTAACCTTCCACGTCATGTTTAAAAGGTGGAGAATCGGCTTCTCAGAACATGAACCATGAGGTGGTCACATGTAATGTGATAAAGTAGATGAACAGCCTTTCCCTAATTATTTCATGCATGTCTTATTAGAACATGTGCATATATAGATATATATACACGCACGCACGCACATGCACGCACACACACACACGTTTTTATCTTTTGGCCATTTTTGTGTTTTTTTCTGCACTTTTGCCTAAACTAAGTTGTTGTCTCTGTTTTCTGATGTCTGGAAACAGTAACATTTAAATTAAATAAAAAATAAATAAAAAACAACATTTTATTTAGTGAAACTGCCTGGAAAACGTACAACTTTCCCATCAGCCTCAGTTGTCCTAAATTCTAATTATCAAATATTGGCATTGTAACATGCAAAACTAAAATGGTGAACATGGTAAACAGTCACATTCGGTTGTCGTTGTGAGCATGTTAGCATGATTCGTAAAGTGCAGCCTCACAGAGCAGCTAGCATGGCTGTACACTCTAGATGTTCTCAACCCAATGCACTGTATCAACAATAGTGACCAATAAACACTTTTCTGTATTTGTATTTGCCTGTTGAAACTGTATACTGTCTCGATCTGGTTTCTGTTGCTCTGATGATAAGTACCCCAACCATAATGAGTCACTCTCTGCAGCACACCCTGTTTAAGCATGTGTACCAAACAAAAAGCAATGACTACACCAAACAGAACAAGTACAGTATGCCTGTATTGTATTAAGGAGAGCCTATAAGGCTCACTCATCATGTCTATAAACTATTGTGTGTTTGTTTGACACAGTGCTGGGAAACTCAACTTCCCGTCCCTTGAAATCGGATTGCCCAACAGGATTATTTCATCACCAATTTATTAACATTTAATCCTGGAGATTTCTGTCTCTGGCATGGTAGTTTTTTTTCAAACAAACTGACAGAAGAGGGCGGACATGGGGTACTTGCTCTTAATCATCTCCTCTAGTGCCGATTCTTCTATAAAAAAAATAAATAAAGATCTATTTTTCTCTTCCTCTATTTTCTCATCAATGTTTGGTCCTTTTGATTCGAACAAAGGACAATTTTCTTGTAACAAGTCTGTAATTAGGGAACTGTCTTTGAGGTTTGGAATATAATAGCAAAAGGATGCAGTCATCGCATATTCAAGACATTGTCATGTTCAAGATGATTATAGAGAGTAATAAGGCCTGCATGCAGCAAAAAAGAGGCCACATATTGTAATCTTTAGTGTAATCCAATGAAGAGGATATAAGACATGAAATGTTGTTGGTGACATAGGCTAAAGGAGGCAGGGGAATGTACCTCAGACAAGGAAAACACGGAAATCATCGGGATGACTGTTAGATTGAGCGTTAAAGTTAACTCTTGGCAGTTTCTTTGGGAGACTTCCCACACTGTCTTCCTCAGTTGATAGAGTTCAAACTAGCTCAGTATCTAATTTCATTCATAGCACTTCTAGTCTGTGTTTGCTTAAAAGCATTAACATTTCATCCTTTAAGTATATTTTTGGCCATATTATGCCATCATTTGGGTTCACTTTTGACTTTCCCAATCCCATCTAAAAGTATTATGAATTAAATTATTGACAGCTACGGAGCTGAACTCCATCCACTAATGAAGACCATGTGATCCGGTTGAGAGCTCTGGAAAAAAAGACAATGTAGACACTGAATTAGGATAAATTTGTCAAACTACTGTTAAATTCAGTGGCAACCACCACGCAATAACAAGGACAATGTTACTGACAAGCTAGTTACAGGATCTGCTCCTGATGGAAGTAATACTTCATGAATGTACACCGCATCCGTTATTTAAATGTGAAAATGTAAACAAAATATTAGAAATCTATGACCGGTTTAGTCCATTATGTTCACACACCATCTTTGAACCTGTTATTCATCATAAATTGGGCACTATTAGCGGACTTCGCTCATACCGCTGTTATTGGGAATGAATTGAACCGCTGCCTGTAAAAACCCACCATTTGAAGTAATTGAGGAAAAAGATTACTGAATAAATTGAGTTGTTTTTTTCAAAGTAAATTTCCCTGGATCCCCCTGGACAGTGTTACCTTGCTTCTGTGTGTTACTTCATCCTGGCAGGTGGTACAGATCATGTACATGTACATGAAATTGAAGGATGATGAAACCAGCTCTATTTGACCAAAGCTATATATTATCTTCGGCTTTACTTCGGGAATGCATTTTGGCACAAAACTAGGAGTGTGAATTTTGTAACGCGTCTTTTTAAATGTTGCTCGACAAATGTTTTGCTTCAGGGCCAGTTTGAAAAGGAAAAATGGATAAATCTTTAGTACATATGCCATTTCAGTTTTGAATAAAGAAAGACTTAAATCATGAACCCACTGCTGTACCTGCTCTGGATGAGTTCTAAAAACAGAACTGTTACAAGAGTGAGAAAACTTAACTAGTCCCTGCAGTTGTGCGGTACTTATTGCCTAGACTAATAAGCACGGAGGGTGATCCAACAGTCAGGCTGATGAGCTTGTTGTGAATAATAGCCCTCAGTTCACATGTAGCATGCGTGCTGACAACTGCATCTGACAGAGTCCAGACTGAGAGGAAAAAGTTGGAGTGGAGGGACTTCGTGAGGAGGAGCCAGGCAGTAAAAACGGAGCATATGTATGTATTGGCCAACCTTAATTTAGTCTCATAGCCATTTTATACTGCTGAAGGGCTCTCTTGGGGTCAAGTCAGCAAGTACAGAACACTGTTTGGTCAAAAAATACAAAAATGCATAAAAACAGTTGGAAGCTGAAACAACAATTTGGGTTAATTTAGCTGAAAAGCCTTTCTAAATTAATATGTTGGATGTGACTCGAGTAATTGCCAAGCATAAGATAGTTTTGGCTTTTAAAGAAGTGTTTAAAGTGTCTATATAGTATGTGTCTGTATTTTGTTTATCGTGTTCATGCAAATCTTCCATTAGAGACTGTATTGGACTTAACTTTAAATGGATCTTGAAGTTAACTTTTCTCGGTTTACACATTAATTTGGCAATTACAATGAAAGCCAATAGCTGTAAACCAAAGATTCATGTTTCAATTTTTCTTTATCTTTCCCAGGCTGCTCTGAATGTTGCTGTCCGCAACAGCTTTCCGGATGAAAACACACTTTCACATGAAGTGAGAGTGAAAGTTAAATCAAGTTGATAGTAATTATTGGCCCTTTTAGGTGAAATATTGAACTGTGAACGCAAACAGAATGAAGCCCTAGTGTATGCATATTTGCAGTGCAGACAAAGAAGAGATTTCTGATAACACTACTATGAGCAGAGCCTTTTCTTTAGTCTCTCCAATTATCATACATTTTTAAATGTTTTTCCAACACATTTTCCTCATCATTTAACATTTTCCACCGTTATTCATCGTTGAGGAAATAACTCTTAGGAGACAAGGAATTCCCAGATGGTAAAAGTATCTGAAGAAACACGAGACATCCCTACACTCACATCTGCATCCCCATATAACCCAGCATCCTCCTTGATTTCATACGGTAGCTTGTATATCCAACAGGTTTAATAGAGTTGAGCCCTGTGTAAGCGGGTGACACGGTATCCAGTTAGTGCAGTGATAAACTTCACAGCCAAGGGCAGAACGTTTGACGCTCTGATTGGTGGCCTGCAAGACATTACTTACCATTGCTCGGGTAAATAACAGACCTTGTCCTTTAATGTGGGTTGTGTGATCACGCCAAGCTGCACAAAGCAGCCGTTCAACCAAGAGTAAAGTGTGGTTTCAGAGGAATCTCTTTACCCCTTACCCATAAGCCAACCCTCAAACCCCCTCCTTTCCTCCTGGATGCTGCCTCGCCATTTTTTCGGGGTACTGCAGATGTGGAGTTAGTAGCTGGCACAAGTTACAGTATAAGACTTTGTGGGATGCAAAGCCTCACTGTGGCAATCAGGGGTGCATTGGACTGGACTGCAGACACTAAGTGGGCTGCTGCCAGTGCTTTGAACTGTGAAAATAAATACTGAATAGGGCTACGTTGTGCTAGCCAGGCCTTTAGTCCTATAGTCATCTGTCTTGGTGTACACACCGGTGGGAGTGTTTGCCTTGGACATCAGCCACCGCATGTGGTAGCAGAGATCTTTTCGCACTGGAGCACACTTTTTGCGGGCATGTTTAATAAAACTGGCTGCTGAATATAAAATGCAGAATTCAGACTCATTTTGCACATGCAATATCTTTCCTTTATCTCTGCCATTGACAAGGACGAGATCTGCATAAACAGCCAGAGTATATCTCTGTGTCTGGTAGAGACGTTTGTTGGAGAGCTGAAAGAGAGATCACTGGGGTGAGAGGATGTGGGCCACTCAGAGGAAGGAGGCAAACGAAGCACCTGGGACAGGTTGATGTGGATGTTTAGACGTTGAAGGGGAACTAGTTTGCTGGCCAACGCTCTGTTTCTTCACAGAAACGAGGATAACTGACAGCACTGTGCTGTTCGCTGTACAATGGTTTTAAACAGAGTTAACCAGAGATTGGATGTCAGAATGAACCTTTCGGGGGCGTTTGGAGGATTGTACATTTATAGGTCCCCCGTTGCCATATATTGCTTTGTCTGCTGCAGCGTAAACTCAATCCAACAATCATACCAAATTGAAAAACAGCACGAGTAAAGGGATTCAAATCCGAGTGTCTAACAAGGAGCTATCCCTGTTAAACAGGAGTAGTATTTGGGTTTAACGAGGTACAGGGAGGATTATAGGGTATGCCATGCATACTTTGCACTAAATACCCTGCTCTTAGTTTTGATTGGAAAATCCGTCTGCACTTAAATGTTAGTTTATTCAGTTTGGTAACTCTCCACAGGCTGAGAAGCTCTCTAGCATGTTATATTAAGTGCATACTTTGAGTTTGTGTGAAGGTTTTAATTCACGACAGTTTGCCATGCTATTGCTCCGATTCTTACTTACATGCTCATTTATCCAAAAATGGATTTCCTGAGTATGCATGCACTTTTTAATTCTACTTCATTTTGCTGAAAGACATTCACTGTTGGGAGTCAGCCAGTACAGCCACATTCTTCTACTGTTGGCCACTAAAAGGCTTCGCCCGAGCAATTGGAGTAATCCTCAACCCTCAGTCCCAACAACTGGCTCCATTTGAATTTGAAATGCAGCTGGATATGCTGACAACTTACATGTTAAAGTTCTATACATGGAGTTTAGTGTTGCATAGTGTTATCCCATTTTCTCTCCAACTCAGCTTTTTTTGTTGTTGCCTTTGTCTTAATCAGCTCTTTTCAGTCTGTTTTGGGGTCTTGTGGAAACATTATGAAACATTTTAATTGTTCAGTGTGCATAGTGTTTTTGTATAATTATGGAACAAACACTTTGGAAATTCTACTGCACTTTTAATCTAAAAATACGTATCCCAAATCCCATTTTGGGAAATTATGGTGGTCTAACTGGAAAAAAACATGACATACAGGAAAACAGTGGACAAAACTAACCACACTATTTTTTTCCTGCGGTGTCTTTTAAGGACATTATCCTGATCCAGGGTAGTGGGAACAGCTATTGTGTTTTGCATGTTTCCATCTCACAACAGACGCCCCCAAAACTCTGATCTGTCACTGCTACTGCAAAAGCGCGCTGACATAGCTTAAATGTCACTCGAGGATCCTGCTTTTACTGGCATGCCAAGAAAAACCATCAAGTTCAATCAAACACTGATAGAAAACAGATCACATTAAGATCCTTTAGAGATTTTAATGCCTCGGGCTGCTTTTAGACATTTGCCCGTTTTTGCTTTGGTGTGCAGATCGTGATCCAGAATCAGATTATCTCAGCTGGCATCCCTTTTTCCAGACTTTGCTCTTTCCCATCTTTTCTGGAACAGACTTCATCCTGTTTTAGCCATGTGACATCTCCTGTAGTGATTGAAAAGCGAAACATGTTGGATAAAACTGGCAAGATATCATTTGATAGCCAGTCCATCTTTCGGAGAAACAGGTGCGGCAATAGTTTTACAAGCATCTAGATATATACATTTGGAGGAGGATCGTAAGTGCTTCTTGTGTCTGCTGTTAAAAGAATTCATGGCAAACCATCACAAAGAGACAAAATGCACATATCTCTGACATGAAGGTATTATGATGGGGATAAAAGTACCAGATGTTAATCATAAATCTAGATAGCGTTAACTGTGTTCCAGCAGAAGAATGTCATAGGACTGTTTTTTTTAGTTTTCTCAGAAGGTACCTAAAGGGAACATGCTGATGTGCAAAAAACAACATAAATGGTGATGCTAATACAACTCTAAAAAATACCAATGATTTTTGTTGCAATGAAGCCATCCATTTTGTGCCATTGCTTATCTAAAGTGCAATGAGTGCATACATTGTTTTATCGCAAGTGCCCCAAGCAGCAATAAAAACTAAACCCTATTGTTCCAGCCACAGTGTATGTTATTTAGTCTACAGGTTATCAGTGGTGAACAATTGCATTTTCAGTGCAGCCCTGCTATCATCTAACATCTTCCACTTTATCGTAACAAAATATTACCTTATTATTTCTCATGCAACAGGAAGTAAAATTTCTAAAATAAGCCACTTTAAAAACAAAATGTTATGGACAAGCAAATTTGAAGGTACTCATTCTCCTGGGCATATCTCCCCTTAGATTGCTATCCAAGAGCGTTATGCATAGGAAAATGTGATTTTGTTTTTGTCTGGAGGATGAAGTAACTTTTCTAATCTGAAATAACATTATGTTCAACTTTTGTAACAGTTTTTGATCTAAGTTACTCCTGGCGGGTACAGGAAAATAGGCAGTAATTATTTTTAAAGTTACCCAATTTCTTTTAGGGGCATTCAAAAAGGTAAACCGTTGTGTTGCTGTTGGCAACGCATTCTCATGAATGGGTCTGTATGATATTTTCCAAAAATGTATGCACACCAAAACGTACAATATCCTACGTCACGTGACGCTGGCTGGCTCCGAGCTCCATGACTCAGGGCAGCAGTTGTAGTTGTTTAAGCCGCTACAGAGCTTCATGACACAGGCTACGGACGTCTGTCACAGCTCAGTCGCATCAGTGGCAGTTAGTAGATGTGTTAAGCCAAAAATGGGTTACCTACCTACCTATTTTCTCTCTCTCCTTCTCTCCCTCTCTCCCCCTCTCTCTCTCTCTCTCTCTTTAAATAATTCCCTACTTTAAAACAGAGGATGATAGAAGCTGCCCAAGGCCTATGTGGTTTTCATATTCACTCCGTGACTTTATAGAGTGACTGGGGACACACTTTTTGTGGTTCGTTACAAACAGTGACGGTTGGAAGAGGGGAAGGATTGAGAAACCTGATTCTGGCATAACAGTATTACAACAAACCTTTCTTGTCTGTTAAGAACTGAATCAGCAAGCAGCTGTTCGCCTGTTGAGTGACTACTCTTCAGCAGACCGTGGTTGTTTTGCATGCCCGGTACAAAGTGCCTGGCAACGTTTGGCTGAACTCATAGTGCCGCTAACCCACGCACGTGTCTTTGATTCCTATGTAAGGCTTGAACAGCAACATCTTCTTGGCATTGCAGATGTTGGTCATTAATAGCATGTGTTTGTCATCTTTTTTTTCCTCCTGTATCCTAATAGCTCTTAGATTACCATTTTTTTTTTTTATCACTTACGTTTCCTTAGTTTCTTGGAGAAACATCTGAGAAAGTGTTAAATGATTTAGTGCCTTGTTTAAATGAAGCTCACACAAATAAAGGGGGTATAATATTGTCCTTGTGTGAAAGCTGCGCCTCTTTTGATGATGACTAATGCCTGTGTTACAAATGGTCACTTTCCAACTTTTGCCAGAACAATTAATTACAGACAAATGATAGGATGTGACTAGGCCTTTATGTTCCTGCCTACAATGCTCCTGAGATGTGTTCCACTTGTTGTCCAATTGGTCCATTTTCTTTCTTCGGTATTTGCTCATTGGTAAATATTATACGACAACAGGTAGATGTTTTAGGATATTTACATAAGCTTGTCCTGTTGTTTAATATTCACACAGTTTGAGGTTCTTATTCTTTGGCTGAGTTTGTTATTGCAAAGACAGCAGGGGCATATTTTTCCTATTATCATTATCCTACTGGTTGTGTTTACAGCTTTTACATAATTGGCATGAGGTATGGTTACTTGAGACAACGGCAATCTAAGAAACTCACACACACACACACTGTCTGCTTTAGTCTTCGTCAGGGAGTCGGAGCACACGACTGGATTCAGTGTAATGAAAGCAGCACAAACGTAACTATGGCGCATTTATTTACTCGGGTTGAAATTAGACATTTTCCAGAGGAAGGAAAGACCCGGAGAAATCATACAAAAGATTCAAAACACATGCTTTACCGAGGCGCTCTGCAGAGAGAGGTCTGCAACTTGGACAGTTGAAGTGGTTTAGAAGAATCATATCCATTTGCCTGAAGGATGTCAGCAACTGTAAATGACTGGAGAAACGCAGACACACTTTTTTCACAGAGATTTTACAAAGAGATTATGATCAGAAGGATATTCTGTATCCATGAATTAAGGACAATAATACAATACAATTCAATACAAAAAGTAGCCCCGCTGTCAGGAGGTGTTAAAGGCTACAGATAACCCCGGCCAAAGGCCCAGGCAGCGCAAAGAGACTTACAAAGGTCTACTAACATCTTTACATTTATTTTTCATGCATTTTGGATAGTAGATGCTCATCATTGACAGTAGGCTATATAGTGTTTTAGGTACTTATACAAATGCATAATAATATTTCTTTTGCAGCAATTCAGAATGGAACTGAATTGCTGCAAAAACAGATCGGTGTACATACTACCGGTCAAAATTTTGGGGTCACTTACAAATTGGCTTGGTGGGTGGCTGATCTTTAATGCAATACCTACATAAGGCGACATTTGGCGAGTTGATATTATCGACCAATATTAGGCCTTTCCTAAACTATCGGCATTTATAATGCCCAATAAAAATAAAGAAAAAAGTTTTTTTTAAATATTCGATTCATACAAAAATGCATATTTAATTTTCTTTTTTAAATATTTAAAGTAAATGAATATTTAAAGAATAAAATAAAAACCGACCGTCAACCATGTTATGAGTGTTGGCGTTGTATATTTTGTCCACCAGAGGACGCTCTACAGCGTCCCTGTTGGCAACATACATTTTATTTTGTTATTGTGTTTTTGGACTTTAAGTTTCATATTGCACATTACGTTTTGCAAGTAAAGTCTAATTTTAAACTCTTGTGTTCAACAGGAATATTATATTATTATATTTTTATTATACAAGTATTATGGATAGTTTCACAGTTGATTTGTTTAACTGTTTCACTGTTTTTGTAAAACAAAATGGTGACTACTTTCCAAAAGTCAAGGAGTAATCATGTTAAATAATCGTGATTGCAATATTGACCAAAAAAATTTGTGATTATGATTTTTCCCATAATCGAGGAACTCTAACACAGACACTACCAAGAAAGCTCAACTTGTTTTCCCTTTCTTGCCAAACAAAGCAATATACTTGATGTTCCAGCTATGGAAAATGGATCAGGTCTTATTCATTTATCAGTCGCGTTGAAGCTTTAAATGGTAACAATGAAAAAAACCTCTGCACCTCTGTAAGGTCGTATCCAGCAGTGAAACCAAAAAAGGGCTGTAAATCAATGGGTTCTCAGCAGCGCTATATGCAGTCTGCGACAATGCCATTTTAAAACTGTGGTATACAACTAGCATGCTCACAGAGCAGAGGTGCTCGGAGCCTTTTTCCCAGATGCCTCGGGTTTCATGACTGGACTCAAAGCTCACGGGCTCAACCTCCTCTGACACCGTTGTACTGAAATAACCCAAAACAGGCCACATAATTCCTGTCTACATCGTCACTGCCAGCTCTGTTCTACCAAAAACCAAGTCAGTCAAGTTCAGGTCAATTTCTATCAATTTTATCCGGAGTGCGACAGCCCTATGTAAGTGAGAGTTAAAAAAGGAAAAAAAGGTATTAGGTATTCTAGTTCTAAACATACTTATGTGGACCTACCCTCCATTTTCCCACAAACCCTGTGTTTTCTTGGAGGCCATTGTTTTTCTTCACTTCCTGTCGCTGTAAGAAGCTTAATCCTCGACTGCGGCCGGACTAGCTGCACCAGTCGGATTATTATCTGTATCTCTCTCAAATTAAATTTGCTAAAAGGAACCATCTGACAAATAAAGTTGGAAGCAGCTGGCATTGTGATGAGGACACAGGCTTCCTGCCCTTGTTGGTTTGAATGTGCTACCGCTACCACCACGGGGCGGGCTGTCCCACTGCTAGTAAAGCAAAGAGGGGCTGGGGGGTGAGAGGAGGACACAGAGACTCCGGGGCTCTCGAGAAACAAACGGAAATCATGTCTGTACTTTAAATCAGCGTTTCAGGGAACAGGAGAGGGCATGGAGGAAAACTATTGTTTCAAACTGCCTTGGTTGCCTTCTGCCTTCTGTTTTTACTTTTCGTTTATCCGTTTTTGGATGATAAAAATCTTCTCTCCTACTGTTTTGTCTCTTTTAGAAATTGAGTCCTCAATGCTTTTCCAGCCACTCAACACACTGCTGCACCTCACACTCTCTGGGATGTTAGAACAACATTGGGAGAGTTATATCTGCCGCCATGCGTGAGCCCTGTGCTGTAGGTCGCCAAAGCCCGCCATGAATCAGGGGCTTGATCAGGTAGTTACGTAGGCTTAGCTAAATTAAAAGCCAAATATACTCTCTAAGAGAGTAAATGGCTTTATCCAAAGCCAAACCAGCCGTGATCCCATGAACTCATTATTCACAAAACGCATGCCTGCCTGCATGCGATGCCACAGGCGCACATGCGCCATGCTCTGCTCTGTATGTGTGTGGCACCCCCTTGTACAGAAATATTGCTTCTAGTCGCTCTGCTGAATATGAGTTGTGTGGTTATGCTTACTAGGAATTTCCTGTGGTTTAGTCTCCCAATACTGCAGGCTGGGATAAACCCTGAGCAAGATGTCCTCACAATGAAACGTGAAATCCTTGGCACGTCAGCCTAGTCTCCGAGAACTGTGTCAAAAACATATTGTTTAGCTGGGGCAAAGACGGCAATAAAGACCGGGCATTACTTCAGTCATACAGTAGAAATGCATCACGTGTGACGGGGAAACACCTGGTACGTTCAGGCTCCCTCGAGAGAGGATAAGGCGAAGAGCAGAGTGGAGGGTCAACAGGTGGATGCGAATGCACTCCAGAAAAGGCCATCAAGGGTTGAGTGTTAATGAGAGACAAGTGCTTTTTCTCTCCACTGAGTGACTCCCATCTTGAAACCCTTCTGGTTCTCATTCCACCTGAGTAGTTAACCCTTCCACGCGTAACTTGTGCCAAAGGGGGCCTCACACAGATTTAGTTAATTGCACTTTCTGCTGTCTTTGTAAAAAGAGTGCTTGTTTGGTTTCAAAGGAGGCACAATTAGTCTGTGTTTCCATGAATATTTTAAAGAAAAGATGTGGCTTAACCCTTTCAAGACTTGGACGCTCGTTTTTAAAATCAACTATAAAATTATAATAGCACAGCGCTAATTGACAATTTTCAGCACAACTTAACAAATGAGCATATGCCCAGGAACTGGCTAACAAGGTAACAATGGAGTTTTACACACTATCGTCAAGGCTGAGCCGGCGAAAAAGAAGCAGGAAGCTAGGAAAGCATTGCTGAAGGAACAGAGGAAGAGGAAACGGCAGACTGACCAAGCCACGAGTCAGACACAAGTAAAGATAGGAGCTGCCAAATATCTATTCTGAAGCTTGTGGGGGGGGCTCTATAGAGAAACCTGCAAGTAATAAGAGAGAAAACAGCAAAGAAATGGCCAAAACTTCATAGCGCCCTTTTATTGTCTGTCACTACATTGATGCAGAATCATCTACGTCCGCATCGCAATGCATCAATGCAATGATTCCTTTCAACACCCATAATAAGCTGGTTAAAACAGTTCAAATAAAATAAATTATGAGAGTTATATTAAGGAATTGTGAACCGCTTTAATTGGACATAGACCCTGCAACGCTAGTTCTGTGTGTGTGTGTGTGTGTGTGTGTGTGTGTGTGTGTGAGAGAGAGAGAGAACAGCACAGAAGGCACATTGTGGTCCAGGATATTCCAAAACCATAGCCTCCATCAACCTAACCATAACACCATCTTCGGATGTGGCTACTGTCTCTGACAAATATTCAATGGAACCACAAGCAAACACAACATGAGATTTAATGTGAAAGAGGATAGGTCAGAAGGCATACTGCATGCATGTGATTCCCCCCCCCAAACTCCATCCCCAAAACGATATAAAACAAACCTGTTGAAATGTTAACAACACATGACTTGTTGTACACATACTTGGTTGAGAATCGACAGTAGGCTACTGTGCTGCACCGCGGTGGGATGCTGTAGGACATCTGCACTTCTGAGTTTTTCAGACCGTCCGAAATACATTTCCTCTGTGCTGGGTCAGTTGAGCGTGAGCTGAAGGAGTTTAGCGGAGGGCCTTGTTATTCCTGCTGTTATTAATCTTTGCTTTGAACTGAGAAATGATGTAGAGGCTGAAAGGCACATGTTTGCTTTTGTATGCCTCATGTCAGATGTTTCAACACGTACTGTACATCAGGCAATTTATAGTCACTGAAGAGCTGGTGGAGCTGAGGCTGAAACGTTTGACTCCAAAATGTTGTTTGGGACAATATATGAAAAAAAAAGACATGACTTTTACACAAGAATGAAAAAAGTGATGCAATAATAAGGTCCAATTAAACTCAAAAAAGAAATTGTCATTTCAAAAGTGACATAATATTTTGCTGACGTAAAAATTAGTTTGGGGACATGTGAACAGTTTTTTTTTTTTTTATCTTTACAAATTTTCAATGGCTTTGTATGAACATAGAAACTGGATAAGGCTACATGGATATATAGATTTAGACTTCATACCCAATACATAAAATATAGGCTACCTTTTCTTTAGGCCTTCAGTGTTTAGGGGTATATTATAAGTCAGTGGCAAAACAATTTGCAGAGAAATTATGAATTATCTTCATAGGCAAGAGGAAAAAGAAGAGAAAGTGGAGATAAATATTTGAAAGAACTGGAGTGTCTGATGAGTTCAGTCTGAGTCTGTGCGTTCATCATACCGTAGCTAGCTTCCAGCTAACAGTCAGTCAATTTGGTGATTGGTCTCAATAAAAACCAACAGTCCAACGGTCAAATTCTCATGGATGATGAAGGTTCGAGTATGTCGTCTTTCTTGTAATTTGTCTTTTTTTGATTAATTTTTTTGAATTCCATGTTAGCGTTTTTATGCTAATCTTATTGCCGTGAGAGAGAGAGAGAGACTTTCCTCGTCAAATGACAAATAAATAAAAAAATGTTTTCAACTTTCTGGGCGCCAGGATGGCTCAGTTGGTAGAGTTGGCGCCCACATATGGAGGTTTACTCCTCGACGCAGCAGGCCCGGGTTTGACTCTGACCCGCGGCCCATTGCTGCATGTCATTCCCCCATCTCTCTCTCCCCCTTTTATGTCTTCAGCTGTCCTGTCAAAATAAAAGGCCTAAAATGCCACAAAAAAAAATCTTAAAAAAAAAAGTTTTCAACTTTCTAATTTTTTCAGTCTTTGAAGCACCTCGGCTCAGCTCATGGAGTTTAACAAGTCTAATGTTCACACACTGAAGACTTTTCCAAACTCCGAACAGCACTACGGCATTATAATAAAGCACGGAATCAATGAATGGACTTAGTGGGGCCTATTACCCCACATGACACCCACAGAACCTAAATGGAGGGGTTGCATGTCAGGAGCAGCTGGCGGTTTACAGAGAGACACCTGTGCGGATTAAGCTCCGGTGTCAAGTTGAGTTTCGTTCTCCCAGCGGCCCGAAGCATAGACTGATAAATGACTCCCGGCGCTCTCGACGCATAACTTACTGACACACATCTAACAGACATGCTGCTCTGATTTCACAGTGGCGGATAGACCTAGATTCCAAATAGAACGGTTAGGTCATGTTGCCGGTCTAGGAACCAGGACTGCACTGGTTATATATGGATTAGTCGCAGTCGCGTGCCTCATTTTATTTTATTTTTATTAATTTGACCTCTTTGGGCCTCAGTCTTTATTGAATGTCTTGGCTATTTTCCATCAATCTGAAAGTCTATGCTGTTGAAGGGACTGCACCTTTAAAAGGTCCCATGACATGGTGCTCTTTGGACGCTTTTATATAGACCTTAGTGGTCCCCTAATACCATATCTGAAGTCTCTTTTATATAGACCTTAGTGGTCCCCTAATACCATATCTGGAGTCTCTTTTATATAGACCTTAGTGGTCCCTAATACTGTATCTGAAGTCTCTTTTATATAGACCTTAGTGGTCCCCTAATACCATATCTGGAGTCTCTTTTATATAGACCTTAGTGGTCCCCTAATACCATATCTGAAGTCTCTTTTATATAGACCTTAGTGGTCCCCTAATACCATATCTGAAGTCTCTTTTCCCAAAATGCAGCCTTTGTGCAGAATTAAAGCCACTAGAGCCAGTCCCACAATGAGCTTTCCTTAGTATGTGCCATTTCTGAGTCTGTAGCTTTTGAGGAGGATCTGGAACCTTGCCCCTTATGACCTCATAAGGTTCCAGATCGGCCCATCTGAGCTTTCATTTTCTCAAAGACAGAGCAGGATACCCAGGGCTCGGTTTACACCTATCACCATTTCTAACACTGGGAGACCATATTAGGCTGGGGGAACTCATATTAATGTTAAAAAATACTTGTAAAGTAAATATATGCCATGGGATCTTTAAGTGAATGCATGAAGGCCAGAAATAATAGGGAGTAAGAGGAACAAAGTTGATGGATGATGCAGTTTGTTGAATAAGATAAAATGGTGCAGAAACAATAATTGTTATTGATTAATAATTTACTAAATGTAAGGAGTTGCAGAGTTTCTCTGTTGTATTACTAATAAAATACCTCTCAATTGGGCAAAGGTTGTCCCAGGTTTTATTTATTACGATCCAACCCTTATATTTACCTAAATGTTAATGAAATACTGCATGTCTCTGACACACCGAAAAAAAAATAGCTGAAAGTAAGTAACTCCGGAAATTGACATATCAATCTTTGGACGTTGTTGGAACTATTCAAACAAGTGATGCTTATTTTACCTCATAAACAATGTTCGTTGTAAGGTTGTGCTTTAAAGGTTTTAAAACTAAAATTGGTTCTAAATAAATATAATAATATAATATAAATATAAAACTGCCTTGACTTGTATTTGGTATATGGACCTAATAAACATTAAGTGTGTATTTGGTTTTGGGCATTACAACTTCCTTTGGTTCATCCTATTGTAATTAAGCTCAGCATTTCTGACCTTGTTTTTTCTTCCTTTTTATCCTCCTTAATTAAATACATAACAGTAAAGAGCAACAGGAAATATGAAAAAGAGAAAACAGTGTTGACGTGCACAAACAGCCCCCCCGACCAGACTTGAATCCAGATCGTTATGGTTGCATGACATGTGTTTTAAACCGCTCAGTCTCCGGGACCCTGCTTTTGATGGGTTTCTTGGTGGAAAGAAACAATGTTTGTCTTTGATGACTCTGTGCTGTGGCATCAATAATATATAATAAACCACAGGGGTGGCATCTTCACATAATACACACAGGAATAGCCGAACAATTATGAAATAAAATACTGGGCTGAGCATTCAGGCCTTGTTTTTAGATTCCCTAAAAAAAAAGAAATATAGCATACCATGTCGACTGTTACAAATTTCGCAATCACTCAAAAAAAGTGAAACAGCCTCGACTCCCAAAACATATGAAATGCAGATCGTATCAACTAAAATGGAAAGAATAATTACCATAATTATGACATTTAGTGGCTAAATACTTAAAAGGTCCCATGACATGGTCCTCTTTGGATGCTTTTATATAGAACTTAGTGGTCCCCTAATACTGTATCTGAAATCTCTTTCCCAAAATTCAACCTTCAAAGTCAAAGTCAGCTTTATTGTCAATTTCTTCACATGTCAAGACATACAAAGAAATCTAAATTGCGTTTCCCTCTATCCCACGGTGGAGACAAGACATATTTTACACAGACAAACGGTGGAGACAAGTCATATATTACACAGACAAACATAACATTTAAGTAAACAATATAAAAAGTAAAAAAGTAAAAATAAGAAGGCACATACAATGAAGAAAATAAGAACAACCTTGATGCAGACTTCCAGCCACTAGAGCCAGTCCCACAATGAGCTTTCCTTAGTATGTGCCATTTGTGAGTCTGTTGCTTTTGAGGAGGAGAAGGGGGTGGAGCCTAACCAACTGCCACTTTGCTCGTTTGAAAGCCACGATGTCTTTCTCTCATGGGTGGGCCAAATTCTCTGGGTGGGCAAAGCCCCTTATGACCTCATTAGGGGCAAGATTTTAGATCGGCCCATCTGAGCTATCATTTTGTCAAAGGCAGAGCAGGATACCCAGGGCTCGGTTGTCACTTATGGCCATTTCTGGCCACTGAGGGACCACCGGCAGGTTGGGGGAACTCATATTAATGTTAAAAAAAAAACTCATGAAGTGAAATTTTCATGCCATGGGACCTTTAAACAATCAAATAAAAATGCCCAGTAATAATGGATTGTGATCGAATTTCTTACAACCCTGTCTGTCAAAATGACTGATAACATTTCAATCGCCATTTCTGAAAAATTGAAAAATTACATCAAAAGAAAGGCTTTTTCATAGGAACATTCAATAAAAATGATTTAAATTTAACATTATATTAACATTTTAAAAGTTCTTAAATAAATAATAAGTAAACCTAAGTCACCTAACACACAAATACAATAATTTAAAACTACATTGTGTAAGAATTTCTCCCTTCTAGCGTTGAGATCATTTATTGCAATCAACTCTCTCTTGCCACGCATTTCAAAAGTACGTTTTGCAGCTACGGTAGTTGTCACGCTTCAAAAAGCAAAAGTGTACAAAAGGCCGTCTATCAGCCGTGGTTGTTGGAGTGCATGTCAGACAGCGCTTCACACCACAAGTAGGCAAGAGAGTCACCCAACGGAAAGAAGAGTGAGAAAGAAAGAAGATCCGGAGGATAGTTGGGACTAAAGCAGCTCCAATGTTCACTCTTTCTGAAGATGCCAGTCTCTTGCTCTTTTCAATATCTGTTTTATTTTTCTGGGCGAAGAAGAAGACTCCTGTTCCTGAAAATTTGATTTTTAATACGTGTGGTCCTCCGTGTTTCCTTCTTCAAACTTGCCGGGGGCCTGGAAGCAACGACACCCATTAGCAGCAGCTGTGAGTCAAAAACACAAAAGGCGGAGCAGTACGTCCTGGGTTTTGGTACCCAAACCTGGTCGATGGAGATATGTCATAGAGCTGAATTTCAAAATATTTCATTCGAGTAAAATATTGAAATACTTCACATTGATGTCCAGCTGTCTGGCTTTGTATAGGAAACCAGCTACAGTACAAGTTTAGCATACAAGCCCTAAAATCTACTCTAAAGTTAACCTAATTTGTTTAATCTCAATATGTTTATAGAAACGCACTGCCACATTCTGTAATATAAAAAGCCTATTCTTTGCAAACATTATCCCCACAACAATGCACAATCTTTGTGTTAAAGCTCTAGATAATTTAACAAAAATATTGCTTGACTGTTGGGTTAAAACTAATAGGCACAGAACTCTTTGTAGTGCTAGCAGGCATTAAAGTTGCCTCAAAGCAACACAATCCAGTCAGCTATAAACTTTGGAAAAGAAGAAGAGAGGGGTAAACGTTCCTTGACTAACTGCATTACAGTGAAAGGAGTAAAGTGAATAGTTTGGGATGACGTGTACTATGCCAACAATTTTCTCTCCAGTCCCAGTTCAAGGTTGATACACTGTAAAAGGAGACATGTGAGACGGTATGCATCTGCAGCAGTAGCAAACACAACCGAGCGACTCGCAACATAAATCGAGTCCATGATGATGTCATTAGATTCCTGCGAGAGCAGAAACCATAAATGAAAAATGACACAGCATGAGAGCAGCCCCGAGAGCATCTTCCTCATGTAACGTCTTCATTTCATGTTTCCAACGTGAAAAGAGAAGTGTCCTCCAGGGTTTGGTCCTGCTGGATCTACTGCTTCAGGATCCAGTTAGAGCACATCTGTTTTGGATGCAGAGCTAAGACTGTGGCAAATCATGGCTTGTTACGATTTGAAATTAAATTTATAGTAGACCGTGTTTATCATGTATTCAGATTGTTTACAATATAGGCATAAATAAAACTGGAGTTAAATAAATAATGAAGTAAAAGCAGCCCTGTTGTGCCTGTGTACCATGTTACATACACTGAGGTGTTAATTCACATCAGTCCAACTGAAACTATTTTTTTGTCCCACAGCACTGTCAACATTACACCATCGAAAGTGTGGAAGAAAAGTGTTTTTTTCTTTTTTCAAATGGGGCATTTGCTTTAAGAAAATTAACAGCAAAACTTTTGGGTAAATTAAATGTTATCTTGAGGCAGATAGTTACAAGATGGAAACATTTCAGAGGATATAGTCATCTGTGCAGCTTGTATTTCAGCAAAAAAGAAATTGTGCTTTGCAACGAAAACATTTAGTAAAGCAGCTATAATGGATATTTTTAATAACATATCAATTGATAACATGAAACCGTGATAATGTGAAAGAGGCCACTTGATGAACCTACAGTGAATTATCACCTGAATCTGCAGCTCAGCCTCGGCCTTACTGAGCTTTACACCAAAAATACACTGTGACCAAGCTGTGGTGAAGAGCTGCCATGCAGGGAGCTGCCATGCAGGGAGCTGCATGCAGGGAGCTGCCATGCAGGAGCTGCCATGCAGGGAGCTGCCATGCAGGGAGCTGCCATGCAGGAGCTGCCATGCAGGGAGCTGCATGCAGGGAGCTGCATGCAGGGAGCTGCCATGCAGGGAGCTGCATGCAGGGAGCTGCCATGCAAGGAGCTGCCATGCAGGGAGCTGCCATGCAGGGAGCTGCCATGCAGAAGAACATTTATTTATTCATATACGTCTTCTAGTGCAACAGTCTGGCTCATTGTTTTTAAAAAAGTTCTGTGACATTGAAATCAGACTTTGGATTCACAAATAATAGCTTATTTGTTTGTTGGAGCAAGCAAGTTCTTGCTTGAGTCTTGAGAAAAGAAACACTTATTTTTTAACTTATGTTAAAAATTAGATGTACTGTAATAGACAGGTGCAGTAACAAAGTTCTAAACACTTTCCTCGTGAGTTCAGGCTTGGTAATGTCACAGCAAAGTAACACAACCGGTGCGTGTGAATAATTCCAATATGAGTCATCCTCTCATCCTCTTTGAGTCTCACAATCACCAATTAGAAGAAGAGAGAGTCCTTAAATGCTTAGTTTATAAGTTCCAGTATGGTGCAGACTATAATTTCTTTGCCAAATGAACCTGTCTGCTCGAGTTAGACATCAACGTTCACTTCAGAGGACAAGCCCAGCGGGAGAGGTCCCGCCACAACAGAGGCTGGCCTTTGATAGGATTTGAAACAGCTCAGATGACACGGAGGGGGCAGGAAGTAGAGTAGTGATTGCAATGCTCTTTAACACTGTAATCCTATTGTCAATTTCAAGGATTAATGTTCTGCCATCACAGTCAGTGTGTGTGTGTGTGTGTGTGTGTGTGTGTGGCAGGCGAAAGCATACAGGGTAAGGGACATGTCTGCAGTTAATGGCTGAACCAAAACAACAAGAGGCTCACAGTCAATTACAGGTCAGTCTCGCTAAACCTTTGACAGCGCCAGTTGCTGTGGGGGACACTTTTTTTTTTTCATGTTTAACCAACAATACACTGAAAACAGGAAATGGCCGAGATGCCAAAATAGTGTGCAAGGATCAGATATGACCCTGCAGGAAATTCTTTACTTTCCTCCAGTGGAGGTCGAGGGAGACAATGAGCTTTAGTTTTGCATATATTGTGATACATTTTAGACGCACAGTTGCACTGGAACTAGAAAGGAAAAATAAACACACATAAATGTCACCTTTAAATCAACTGGTCTATGTACACATTGAAAAGTGTAGAAGTGTCTCTACCTGATGTGAGGCGAGTGCAGATGTGAGTTGTGCATGCTCAGATTGAAACTGTTTACGGCATAACGTGTCATACTGAAATTTGTGAAATCCATGAAATAATAAACTTTTCTCATTACAAACAATAATAGAAGATGGAAATTATTTCAAAAGCATTTCAGCTATCTATGATTGCTTGATTGCAAACGTTAGCTTAGAATGCTGTTGAAGTGACAGCCTTTGTTGTGTTTGATGCAGCAGTGAACGAACTTCGTTAAGTAGGTCCATTTTTACCGTATAGACATTACAGAAGTCTCTCGTTGGCATCTTGTAGGCTACTTGTTACAAAGGGACGCATGTGCAACTTACATGTGCACTCGACTCACATCGGGTAGTGACAACAGAACTACTGTTAAGGATTCAAGATTCATCAGATCAATTGGGCTGTGGCTAATTTAGACATATAAAGTATACTGAAGGTGGCTTAGTCTAAATTCAATTTTATTTATAGTATCAATTCATAACAAGTTATCTTGAGACACTTTACAGATAGAGTAGGTCTAGACCACACTCTATAGTTTACAAGGACCCAACAGTTCTAGTAGTTCCCTCCAGAGCAAGCAACAGTGCGACAGTGGCGAGGAACAACTCCCTTTTAGGAAGGAACTTCGGACAGACCCAGACCCAGACCCAGACCCAGGTTCTTGGTAGGCGGTGTCTGACGACCGGTTGGGGTAGTTTGTAGTAGTTCTTTGTAGTGGTTAACACTAAACCAGTGTATTGAATAGAATCTGGATTTCATCACTTGAAATGAGCCGAATATAATGTACCTATAGATAAAATCTAACACAACAATCACTTCCATGTACACCAATGGCTGTTGATTTGTGAAATTGGCCTTTTCAGCCATAACTGTAACGTTTAAAAGATATATAGTTAAACACAGAGGTCCGACCTATCTGACACTTCTGCGGTGCTTATTTTGTGTACAATGTTACTTTGCTGGCATCTTTGATAAACCACATTTGAGGCCTGTAATATGAATCAAGATGCCCAGGATTTCTTTCAGTTACCCGGCTTTACTAACCCTAACAACCGCGGTCCCGCATTAGCGGTGTCATGACGATGCTAACAACTAGTTCAATCAACCCAAGGTTTCCCAATCCAGCAGCATGCACGTACACATAAAAGAGGCGGTGTTTGCACAGCATGACCAATCACAAACATCAAACGTTGTATATTTTACATAAGACCAAACTATAATTCTACATAAATATGAAGAACACTGCACGGTTTTACAGGCAACATGCAATACAGTCGCTGCTTCCTAAAACAGGAAGGAAGGCCAATTCTGTAAATACGTAAATCAATATCACTTCTCCATCAGTCAGGCACAAGATCTGATCATAATTACACTTGTGCTTTCCATAAACTGTCGTTGCTTTGGCTTACTATTTCAGTGGTTACCCTGGCAGTGTTAAGTGAACGGGAGACAAAATAAAAAATATATAAAAATATAATTAAAACATGTGCATTGTCAACACATGGCTCAAGAAGCCGACCTATAAGACATCCTGTAGGCTAAACTCACTCAGCCAACATTTGAATATGTTTTAGGGCAAAATCACCATCATCAAACCCACCAGACTTCATTTAAATAATCAGAACTTCATAGCCTATATGTAATTCCATCCGCTTAATATCTATATCTGCTAGTTTGGGTGGTGTCATCTTCTTTAGTCTGTGGCCCAACAGGTAAACCAGGTCCCCAACCTAATGTTAGTGAAAGTGTTGACATGAAAGCATCATACATGCATTTTAGATGAATGGGATGAGAGTTATCCTCTGTTAAATTGAATGTGCGGGACATAGGGGTTTCCTACACAGAAGTTATTGTAAACAAAGCTTGTGATTGTGTCTATAGGATCATATGAAGTAGTGTTATGCAGGTCAGCTGTACTTTGTTATGCAGGTTAGCTGTACAATGAAAATAACCATTAAGACTTAGTTATTAAATTGAAAAAAGTAATTTGCCAAAATAGGGTATCAAGCTTAACTTGTCTTTAAAATGTAGCCATTATAGCTAAGCTATTTAGATACAATAAGCTAGTAAGCTAATAGGCTCCATCAACTTGTTTAAAAGTAAGATAACGCTCAGTTTTACATTTCTAAATGAATATGCCACAGTTTTGGCCAACAAGGTGCCAACCACATCAAGACATCAGGAGCTTCAGCTGTGACCTAATAATGACATCAAACCTGGGTCTGGGTTCATTGAGGTGAGAAGCTATTGCCAAAAAAGGGAAAATAGTAGCTATTGTAAGCTGTGGGTGGAAGCAGCCATCGTTGCTGGGGCTAAGTAGCCAAAATAGTTTATTATTCAGTGATTCAAAGAAGGCTGGGAAATGATTGCCCTGTCTGCATTGTAGACAACCTGCCATGATGAACTTCACACAGATGAAAGAGGAGGGAGCTGTTTTTGTCCAAAAAGGGAACAGGTGGAAACATTAACTGCAGTTGGCAGGTTGTGCTAACAAGCTGGAGGGCGTTTGCAAGCTTTCTGGGATGTGTGCGCCTGCACTGTGGCTAATTAATCACAGAGAACTGACACAGTTAAAATGAGGCAAATGACTGTGCTTCTCCAGGAACAACACAGAATTAAATGGGTGTGCGCTCTATAATTGATTCCTCATTTTCACAGACTTCAAAAAGCAACTGAGAGTTTTAATCAGATTACAGTTCTGGATGATTCCAAAGTTAACAGCCAAATAAAGAAATGTTAAAATGTACTCCTGGAGGAGCTCGGATTCTCCTCTCCTCCTTAAAAATACTGAGAATATAATGACCTTATGCTAATATGCCTTTAGGGTTTTTAGAAATGCTGTTTGGGGTTAGATGTTCTTTCATGTCTTTGGGTTTGTTTTAAATTTTTTCCAAAAGTAAGCAAAGTTTTGGAAAGTTAAATACTGTCGGTGAGACACAATTGTTGAGCAAAAACTCGAAAGGATGGTCTTATAGCACTTATTGAATTCCCACTTTTGTTACTTAGTTTACATAGTTTTAAATATCCGCCGTGGCAAACATCTGACATCAATTCAAACTATTTAGTTTACAGGGCTAAACAAAAGCTGTCGGGCAGACACAGGGATTGGACGTCAGAGTTAGTCTTGGATGTATGGAGTACATGTCACGACTAAGCATTTTTATTTAGATAATAATACAGACTTTGTAAAAGTGAACGGATAGTGCATGACAATGTTGGCGATAAAGCTTGTTTGCCACAGTTACAGTGTTTATGGGATCTTTAATATGCAACCAGTTTGTTTTATAGTGACTGGGATTGGATTACCTCGCAGTTTTCACAAAGCAACCCCTCAGCTGATGCTAGACTACAATCAGTGTCCAGTTATACAGTCTTTATTTTTTGGAAAGTCCCACTGGGGGCCTGGCCTAGATGAATCTACATTATCATCCTTATTATAAAATTTTTTTTTGCATTATAGTTGAGAAACTTTCCGGCTTCAAGGGCATGATTAATGATTAAATAGGAAAACGTCTCATCTTTTGAAGCTCTTAGAGACATCAAAGCCATTCAGCTTATTGTTAAACTTAGCTGTGCTTTAGGATATTATGAACTAACACTTAACTGCATTAAAGACAGTTTCATTGAGAGTGGGAAGGGAAGAAATCTGGCAGTGAACCATAAGCTGTCAAGAATGTATTTCATTTATTTAGATTTACACCATGTATGTATATTTAGTTGGAGTGCAGTATTAATACATAAATACAGATTTTCCCTAGGAGACGGTTAACGTTTAAACTCATCTTAACCTAAAATACAGTTACGTGCCTTATAAAAGATAAAATATATGTTTGAACTCCAAAAAAAAAAAAATCAAATAAAAGAAGAGAGTGCAATGGTACATTTACAACCGGTTTTAAATTAACGCACCAAAAACCCAAAATCTGAATTTTACTGTATTCTTATGTGAACGTGAAATCCATCAAAATGAGTGCATATGGGTCATCACAGTAAAATGTAATTTTCTCATTTTTGCAGTGGATAACTGAATGTGAGGATTCATGTTCCAGACAATCCCCGTTACTACCATCTGTTTGTCCACGAGAACCAAAAAGGATGATGACTGATGTTCCTCTAAACAAAAACACAGGGATTCCAATAAATAACGACAACGTAAAAATATTTGAGGTTTCTGTCATTCTGTCAAATTGTATTTTTCCTGGCAAATGTGGTATAGCGGATGTAAAAACTACAATTGCCATGAGCCTCAGCCACTGCTGCTATGCAGAAGAAGCCAGTCAGTAGAGTTGGGCGGTATCCAAGTTTTGATAGCATCAAACCTCCTCCCCATTTTACTGCGGTATAAGGTATTACCGAGACTAAAAATGATGACGTAAGGCTCAGACGGCGTCACCAAACTGTTGGCGTGTGCCTACACTGTTCAGAAAGTGAATACCAAACACTAATACTGAAACACTTCTCCCTTCTCATTAGATCAGAACCCCAAATGCTGCCTAACTGCAGAAGCCACGTTCTTCTTCCAGACCAAGGGTCTCTCGGTCTCGGCCTCTCTCGGTCTCTCTCATTTAATCCTTGTCTCCTATATAAGAGCATTGCCTTTTTGACGGTGGGTCCATTTAAAAATCATCCCACCACTGTCACTTTTTACCAGACACTTTTTTTTTTGCCTCATAAAAAGGTGAAGAACAGGTATTGCTGTGTCTCTATGACACACAATTTGACCCGTTCCTCACTCCCGCTGGGTCAGTGGCTGCACGTGGGACTGCTAGGATTGCCGTAATGAAAATGTGATAAGGGGCCCTGGCTGTCAATCAATGTCTTCCAGTGATGCAGGCCCTTAATTGGTCCGGGCCAGTAAGCAACTGTTGAATCAATCAATTCTCACTGGCTAACACCTAACGTGGCGGGTAGATTGACAGTGTTACCCGCCAATTGCAATTGGGCGGGTGATAATTTCATGCCCTGTCACTCAACCCTAGTCAGAGACACAAATCAGACCCAAATGCCTTTTAGAGTATTCATTAAAGCCGCTTGTGTGATCAGTTTACTAAAATAAGCTGCTGCTCCTTTTAGCAGTGCATTTAGATTTTAAGCCTACATGTTACTGAAATGTACCCTGAGAGTTGTTAACTTGTGCACAGGTAAGTTTAGTCTTATAACTACTGTGGTTCAGAACTCTTAACCCTCCTGTTTTCTTTGGGTCAAATTTGACCCCTTTTCAAAAAGTATATCAAAAATTTGGGTTTCTTTCAAACAAATTGTCAAAAAAGTAACGTGGATGGTTCCCACAACGCTCCTTTCAAGTTAAATAATCAGTTCACTACTTTCATTGAATTTGTGTGTTTTTTGTCAATTTTATAGCATTTGGAGAAATAACAATTGGTAAAAACTTTCAAATAAGTGTAAAAAAAAAAGACAAAAATTTCAAATAAAATAACAAAAATGTGAGAAATTTTTTTCAAAAGTGTTGAAAAAGACGACCAAAACGTTGATATAAAAATAAAATGTCCAGGTCGGCGGGAAGACAAAACAAGGGTTAAAATGAAATCAGGGATGTAGATGAATGTACTGTATGGTGAATGTGTTAGAAGGATGATGCAGAGCAACAAAGTGAATGATAACGGTTTCTCCAAAGGGACCACGTTGGAGGTAGCTGGGAGCATTGGGCCCCAGAGCTCCTGGATGTACTGATACCTCAACCCTGCACACAAGTAACCTTTGAGAAACAAATACCTATTTTTCCTCAATAATACAGTATTGTGTAATATTTGAAGCTTAAATTTGTTTGCACACCGATCTTATGCAAACTATTACCTGCTGCAGGCTTATTTACAAAGAATTGGTATCAGTAATACAATAGCCAGGTATCTGAATTTGCACTGTTTTGATCGGTATGGCTGGCTTGAGCTCCATGTTCCCTGTTGGCCTTTGGGGATGGAGACACCGCAAACCCTCTGAACTTTAACATTCATCGCCCTTATTCTTGTTTAGTCTCACACGCAGACAGTTGGTCTTCTCCCAAACCCATGATAACTAACAACAGACTACATTAAGTGTTTCAGTTGTATTCATTTGGTGCCCACAAGCATCCACACTCACACTGGAATGTGTTTTTAATCCTAAAGAAAGAGTCAAACCAAGGTCCCTGTCTGATAAAACAGTCATAATAACAGGTTTGATGGTGAAAAGTTGGAGATTTATCAGTTCAGTGGTTCAAATCCTCAACTGGGCAAGGAAACATTATGGGATACATCTGACCTCCCATCATCCAGGTAGAGGTCCTCAAGCAAGGCACTTAAAAAGGAACATCAGTATGTATCTCACCCCACATGTTTGTGGTAGGTTTGAACAACCACCAAGCTCAGAGCAATCTAAATACCACAGTTTGAGCTTTCTCAAACTATGTAAGTCATTGAGATCTGAATGTGTAAAGTTCTACAAAAATGCATAACATAGCCATAAAACTTAAAAAACAAAAACAACAACAACAACAACAACAACAACAACAACAGGATAATCCATGTTTTATAATTCCAAGTCAGTCCACTTTGAGTCAAAAAGGCCAAGATTTACTTCACTCTTCTGGAGCTGAACTTTGAGTGTATACTGCCATGAGGGTGAATAGATAATTAAATCATTTTAATATGGTGTGAACAATTTCCTTTAGCGGCTCAGATAAATCCATCAAACTGCTAATTGGCCACCAGCAGTAACCTGATAATTAGACTGAATTGCCATTGTTTTACCTCATTCATCCAGTCTGACATCATGTCCGTGTAAAGGGAGTGATTTTGTTCAATAGCAAGTGATGTGAAGCCAAAGTTGGGGTGCCAATCGGAGCAGTTAAACTTTTTGCACAACCAATTTAACCAAGTGTGATTTCTGAGACAATACCCTACAGCTGCAACGACTTTGTTGCCATTTTTCCTGTTGTGCTCTTTAATGGATGTAGCTCGGTGACCCCCGAACTCAAACCAACGTGTGGAAATAACCGTCAAACCACTAAAGCATCAGATCTACTTGAATTAAATCAGAGAGGTTATTAGCAATTTTGAGGTACAACCCAGCAATTGTGTTTGGTAGTCCTGCATAAACTTTTCTTTTTTGCTGCCATAAAAATAAATAAATAATTCTATACTGTATATTCTATAATGTTAATTTTGTGGTTTCCCTAATCATTTAGACTTTTAGCTGGATGAATCAAACTGCCTACCACTGGTGGTTGGGCTGTGCTCCTATGAGTTGTAAATACGTGAGCCTCTATGAGGGAGCAGCTCGTTTGTATTAAAGAGAAACATTAAGAGTTCCTTTCGGTCAAAAAGGGTTACATTCAATAAAGCAATGTGCATTATAAGCCAGATGTGCATGGTTGACTTTAGAGATGTTCCAATACCAGTATCGGGAAAAGCCTCCGATACTGCCTAAAACGGTGCTATCGGTCAGTCCTGGAGTTTATGCTCCAATACCATGTAACTTGGCCCTGAAGAAAATGTACTTTAAAAGTAGTTTTATTATGTCCTTTTCCCTTATGACTGACTGTCAAACTGGATAATAAAAAGAAAGATAAACAGCATTCATTGTTTGTGTTGTGAGCCAGGCCGAACAACACACATAGAAGTCATTTCACATCCATACAGGGATAGTCGTTGACAGTTATTAAAACTTAAAATATATGACACATTGGTATTGGATTAGACTCGGTATCGGAATCGGGAAGCAAAGTTGAGTTTAGAGGTTGATATCTTCATAATCATCAATCAAACAGCCACTCCTTTTTTCTTTTCTTTTTTTATGCACACAAACACAGACGGCCCCTTTAATCCATACAATACCACTTTTGGGTCAAAACATCACCCTTATACCAGGGAGCCATTTCCCCAGGGCCAGCTCTAATAAAAGCCCAGCTCGAGATCACTTCCACATCTAACATTAAATGTGGCTACAGCACAGTTACGATCATATCTTCCCTGCTTTTCCACTATTTTTTGCCATCATGAAGCAATCTAAACCAAGCTGGGGAATGTTGCCTGGAATGACAATTAAACGAACAAAGAGGAACCTGTGCAATGAACCAAAACAAAATGGGAAGAGCGAGCCGTTGCCAAAATCTATAACTATGCAGCAGCATTTTATGCACAGTGAAAAAAAAAAAATGTTTTTGTTTAACACACACAGCCTGAAATGATAGATGCGGGTGTTTTCTGAGTAACACAGATGAACACGGTGCACCTGTACCTCTCCCCACAGGTCACTCAGCGATGTGACAACCACGGTCTTGTTTTGTCTCCAATATCCCTGAGTCCTTAATTAAATAATCCAAAAGGGATTAGCATGGAGGTCTTTGAAGTCCCGGGTTCTTTGCCTTGGGTGAAATATCGAGACACGGCGCTTCTTTTGATCAGTGCAATCAAAAAATCAACTTTGGAGTGCTCGCTGTGTCGGATTCAATGCAGCAACAGAAGCGTCCGCATGGCTTCATCTCCGCTGAGAAGGCCCAGGGATTCCCTTATTTGCCACAGATTGGGTCATGAGTTCATAATTGCAAACTGCTCAGCTGTAGTTTCATGTGTATGAGGTAATATGATCGTTAATGACCAAATTTAGCTAAATTAATTTAATTTCAGGTTCATTTAATGGAATCCCTTCTGCTCTAAATGGGATGTGAAACTTACCATCCCTTCCTTTGACATTTTCAACAACAACAACAACAACAACATCTTACTTCCCAATCTCCTGGGGTGCACAGGGGTGGGTACTTGTCCAGACATCTGAGCTAATTAGCGCTTTCTTCCAGGGTTGGGGGGATGGGGGAGGGGGGCAATTCACAAATTCCACCTCTGGGGTTGTCGTGTGTGAGAACCAGCATTTCAAACTTGTTTTGAAGAGAGTTCAAAGTTTTTGTGAGAAGACGGCGCTTTGTGTCGCCTTTGAATCGCACTGAAGAGGCTGAAAGGAGTGAAAAGCGTCACCATGACGAGCTCAGTCATCTGTGAAAATGAGTGCCTGTGTATCCTCACTATAATGTAGCAGAATATTATGATGTAAGGTGTTAACATAGTCTAGGATGATGGTCTGATTTCTTTCATTTCTATACATTTTATTTCTTGTTTTTAGCTTGTCTTTTCATCTATTTTCGTTTCCAATTAGCCTGCTGATCATCTTTCATAATCAAAAAATTGGAAATCTAAGTGAAAATTGTTTACAACAGTCTTCAAATGTCTGGTTTTGTCTGACCAACTGACCACAGATATTTTACAGGAAATGCGTGGCTGTTTTGCTTGATTGATACAATGTGTTGATCATCAAAATAGTTGCTGAGGAATTTTCCTTCTAATCCACTTTCAGCTCTAATATTTAACATAGAAAAAGAGATGTGGGTCATTTGAGTGTGCTAACGGGTGAATTTAAGGCGTTAATGTGCCATCTTATTGGATATTACACGAAAGGATATTCGGATTAACGCCTTTGTCTGAAGCGGTGTCAAACTCTTTCCACTCATTGAGTCTTGATGAAAACAGCGAGAATTCAGAACAGATTTGGACAGTCGAGTGTAACTTTTTTTTCCATTTCAGTTTTATGATAGAAACATTTTGGCACAAAATGAAACAAAAGAAGTGACATGCAGGACTCTGGCATAATGAAACGCTGTGAGCCCAGTCAACTGTTATACAAGCACAAGCTCAGGTTAAGTAATGCACGATACATCAAAACGAAGACTAGAGTGTTCACACGTGGCGGAGTAACTGCGGTAGCTTTTGATGTCCTGATCGCCTTACGAGCTGATTAAACACAACGTTTATAAAGCCTGTGAAATATTGGAGATGTCTCCCTACAATCCGAGCAGCATGTGGTAGAACAGTAATTAAGTCCTTGGTTGAAAGTCCATCCTCTGTGCAAGCTGTTGTGAGACAAATTTATGTCTCAAATTAGATCCACAGTTTATTACAGCCTGAGTGTTATGGAGCTAATTTTGCATGGCGAGTAAGAAGTCAACCAAGATCTTCTCAACAAGTGTATTTCTCCATATGGACCTGTTTAAGGGTGAAATGTGTTCCTTACATAGCGCAGCGCTCAAGGAGTTATGAATTAGCCTGTAACATGCAAACAGGTGCTCACGGCCAGATATATCCACTGGCTAAGCTAATGTTTACTCTGAGTCACAGCAGGCATAATGATTATCATTCCATCTCCAGTCCAAGATTCCTCAAACTATATTAGCAACATTACTAATGGGAATGTCACGCTCTGTGTTGAGATCCAATCAGCTCGTTTGAATAGCATCAAGATGTGTTGTTCTCAGGTGCTAAAAGGGGGAAAGTGGATGAGGCGCTGGGTTCAAAAGATGTCCTGAAATCTTCAATTGTGTTCCTTCCTAGTGGAAAAATCAATTAAATGTGGCAGTGTCAGTTCAATGGTCCCTTTGTGTGATGTCCTGTTGTGTTCTTTATAGTGATTTTTTTTTCCCCCTGCGATATATATTACAATATGAAAAAAGAAAAGGTAATTTTTAAAAGATGACATAAATAGCTCTATTTGGAAATAATAAATTATTCTTGACTACTGCGGTGATTTTGTAGAGGAGAGCATCTGCATAGATGATAAAAATGAAAAAGGATCTTTTCTAATGTGAACCATTCTTTGTTGAACTTTAATGCTTCAAACACCAAAGCAAGTCAGCGCTGTGACTAACGTTACTCTTCTGAAGTGATTTTGGAGAGGGAAATTAGGTAGAAATACGCTGGTTGACTAGCATGACACCATTGTATTCATATAATAATCAATCCAGGCTAACGTGAAAGACAGTGACTGCGTGCTGCCTTCTCTAAATTCCAGGTTGTGGTCGACTAGCAGGGCCAGCTCGTTAGTTTGATAAACTGATCAGACCTGCGAGTCACGCGCACTAGCAACAAACTCTCTGTATCCAAGAACAATTAAATGAGTGTAAATGACGTTAGATCAGACACAGACTTCTGTATTAGATTAGTGTTACGTTTCCAGTGTCGCCGCTCCGAAGCGTAACATTAGTTGGGACAGACAGACCCCTTGTTTCTTTGGGCTAACTATTATGGATGAGCGAGTACAGCATTAACTGTATCTGTTTACCAAATGAATTATCTGTATCTGTACTTGGACTGGGTGGGGCCTAACCCGGTAGTGGACATAATTTAACCCGGAAGTGGGTCTTGATATGGGCGGGGCTTTAACCGGTATGTTATTTTAAGCATGCAATTGAGATAGGTTGATCAGAAATTGTTATATTTATTGCTTTCTATGACAGCATCGAGCTTCAGATCAGTGGTGTTGTCATGGTAACAAACAAACTATATACCGAACAAGTTTGTTTTGGACAATTTGTTTGAAAGAAACATTTCTGATATAGAAACTTTTTGAAAAGGGGTCAAATTTGACCCAAAGACGAGACGGTTAAATGTGTTGCTAAAGGGCATTTTGTGATGACCTGATTATATTGGTCTTATAATATGTCAGCACGCAATGCATCATTAAGGCTGTGCTGTAGATGTGTAGATGGAAGCCTTTTACCCTTGCACAGTTAACAATATGCAGTGCACCCATCCATATGATGCAAATAATTTGGGTGATATGAATGTAAGATGATTGCAAAAGTAAAACTGATCTGTGTTTTTGTTTATTATTTTTAACGTTGTCAACGTTTTTATGATCTCAACATTTCCAACCGCACTTGAAGGCAGCTTCATTTTAGAAAGAAAGACAGTAAAGAGACAGAGGAACTGTGCTTTGTGCTGGAGCTTATTACAGGAAACCTACTGTTTAGTTTGTTAAGTCTTCAATTGTGTTCCTTCTCAGTGGAAAAATCACTTAAACAACTGCGGATCGGTTGTGTGTCGGCTCCGTGCTCCGCCGTCCATCAATAACCACCAGGTCCGGATTCGTTGAGGAACGGCTGCGGCCATGACTGACAGCTGAAGTCACGAGGACCCACAAGATCTCGCAAATTCATGTAGAATAGAACCATAAAACCATCCAGAGGAGTAGAGGAGAAACAACTCTGTGCTGTATTTTCAAGATGTAGTGCAGGGAAATATGATACGCGGTGAGAACAGTTGTTTCTGTACTTGACTACCTGTCATTCCGCAGTCAGTGAAAATACAATAGAGCACCGTCATTGGACCTTTAAATAAAATGTTATCAGACCCATATATCAGCTTTTACACAGTCTTCATCTGTTTTATAAAAGACAGAGTGGCTGTCAAAATGCTCTACCTGCGATCTGGTGCCGATGTTAATGAACGACTTAACGACTAAAATCAGTCACACAACAGGTGTTCTTTGCAGAATAAGCCTTCAAAATCAGACAAATAGCAATTAAAATCCCTCCAATTCAAAAACTATATCATGTTGGGTCGATTCTGAATGTCAGCTGTTAGATCAGCTGACAGGCCGGCATTTCTCATGTCTTGCAGTCGGTGAAAAGCAACTGCAGGGCCTGCGTCTCACACCTGCGGCCGCCTTGATCTCGTGAGATTATTGTTGCCAACGTGTGCATGACGTCAGAGCAACTTGGGATCAAGTCGGACACAAATCTAACCGGCATGCATTGGGCAGCGATCGCCGGTGACCATTACTGCACAGACCTGGCTCATCTCGAACGAGCCTATTATCTGCCAGCTGGGCTGCTGCTTGGCAGGCTGACCCACTAACCCACACCCGCCCTTGGCTCAACTCTAAGCTACTGATGAGATTTTCTACAGCCAGAAACTTGCCAGAACTTTCAGTTTAAAGAATAAAAATCCCTGGTCAGTAGATAACATGCCTGAGTTATGGCCAAAAAGATTAGTATTTGAAAAAGTTTTTTTTTTTCACATTGAGATTTTAGGGTATTTGAATGCCCCGGGGGTCTTTGTATATTTAAAGAACCAACTTTAAATTCAGAAAAGAAAAACCACAAACGCTTCAGTTGGTGTTTCTGGAAAAGTAGCAGTACACATTCCAAACATAATGTATGGATGTTTGAATATCCACCCTAATGTAAAGGATACTGGGAGCAGAGGAATGCTGCCATGTGTCCTTCTGTTTACTTTTGCCCTTATCTGCCATGTCAACATCTTAATTCACTTCTGCACAGCAGGTGAAGCCATTTTTACTGCATGATACTAGACAGATTCCCTGGAGTTCTAGCAGAGTATCACTTTCTCATCTGAAGTGAGAAAAACTGACTTAAGGATTATGTCTTAATGCAGAATTTCTTGGTTGTCATACAGCAATTTCACAAAATAGGCTTCTGCAGCAGAGGAATGCAACAAGCAGCACTTTCACATTGTGAAACTCTTCTGGCAAGCTACGATAATTTGGTATCACAAACGCGGTATTTGACATCATGAAGGAGAGAATTTTAAAATGTGTGAAGTCGAGGAAGTAACTATGATTTATGGTGGCAACGACTGAAGCGGAGCCATCATTGAGGAATGTGAAAGAATCATTGAGCTTGGTATCAAAAACATGTCTGTGAGTGTGAAGCCAGAGATTGTGCTGTGAATGATCCGTTATCACAGAGCGGGAAGTTCATCTGGATGATGCAGTTTTAGGGCGTTTTCACAGTGACAGCCTTTAGTTCGGTTGAATCAAACTAAAGTTTGTTTGTCCCGCTGGTGCTGTTTGTTTGGGCAGGTGAGAACGTGGCAATAGCACTCGGGTGTGCACCAAAAGAGGACCATACAAGCGTACCGAGACCTGCTTGAAGAGGTGGTCTCGGTACGCTTTCAATTGAACTCTGGAGCGGTTAGTGTGTGGTGAGAACGTGATCCGTACGCAAACCGACCAACTACACAAACTCCGCCAGTCTGAGCTAATGTCTCCTGTAGTCAGGTAGCTTAGCAGTCTGAGCTAATGTCTCCTGTAGTCAGGTAGCTTAGCAGTCTGAGCTGATGTCTCCTGTAGTCAGGTAGCTTAGCGGTCTGACCTGATGTCTCCTGTAGTCAGGTGTGTTTAGCAATCTGTGATGCAGCAGAGCAGCAAACTGTAGCAGCTTTCAGTGTATCAATCACAGAAACGGACTGCGTGGTCAAACCAGCTGCCGCTAAAGTTCAAGACAGGTGCCGGCAGAGCAGAGCGAAGTCTCGGTGACCAGAGCAGACGTAGTAACGTCTCAAACAATATTTGATCATTTTAATGAAATGAGCTGGTTTGACCATGGAGATGCAAGACAAATGAACTAGTCCAGAACAACCTTGTTCCTGTATTTACTTTCTTGCTCCCGCCCCCAGAAACATCCGACCAATGACAGGAGTGGATGTTCGTGCGTGATTTGTAATGGTGCATTTTGGTACGCTTGGATTGAAGCAAACGAACTACAGGTGTGAAAACGTCCTTAAAAAGGTCACATGACATACTTCATTTCAGAATGGTTTGACCCATATTTTACAAATATTGCGCCCCTTCTGCGATTTGGATATTCATATTCCCTTAATATTGCGATTTTGATACAATTGCAATTATTGTGGGGACTAACTCCAGATCTGAGCCAGTGCCTTGAGCAAGGGCACTGACTGGAGAAACTAGTACATGTTTTTTGATGGGCGGGGGACACCCACGCAAAGGGGAGAACATACAAACTCCACACAGAAAGGCCCGGAATGACACAGACTCAAACCCAGAAGGCCACAGTGCTAACCATTGGGCCACCAGTATGTTGTACAATGTATGTAATTTTTTTCAAGTTGATATCACATATGGTTATCTAAATATCCACATATTTGACTCAGATATTAAAGTAGAGACGGTTTCGGGGCACATGAGTGACGGGTGAACCTCTATTGGTTTCTCAAACTGATGACTAAACCTATTTGAACAGATCTTAGCAGTCAAAATGTTTTTGCTAGGTTCCCTCTCTCCCTCCCTTCTGGCCTCCAGCCTGCTCTTCTCACTAAGGTTACCCTTGACATTTCAGGGGAGGTTGTGAAGTTTTTCATGGACTCCAGGGAAGGCGCCACACAGCATAAGACAGGGAGGGCTTCTCCAAGGTGAGGGATGTGATGCGTTTTCCAGAAGTGATGGACTTTAAACTGTAAAACAGAAATGCTGACATGCATAAGAAAGGAGCCTCAGCAAAGTAAATAAAAGAAACCTGTAGACTAACTTTGGAGTTTCTTCTGTTGTCTGCAGCTTTGCCGTGACATTGCATCTGCAGTCTTTGCTGTGCTGCATTTTTGATTTTCTTACTTCTAGTCTAATCTTTGCAGTGACCCAGTTTTTCCTCAGAGATCATAAAAGTTTTGTTGAGACTGAACTTATCTGCAGATCTGGATGAAATAATACTGCATATTTCTTTTAGTGTCTTATCAAGCCAGCACTCTGTTTTTGGGGCTGTTGTCTTTTACGGACATTCGCTGCATTTCTAATACAGAAATAACATTAATAACATTTGTATCCAGTTGTAGTACGTTTACTAACTTGAAAGTCTTGCAAAGGGATCATTTTAATTTTTAAAAAAGGATGATTTGTTTTTTTTTCAGGAGCATTTTCTACAACTTCTAAAGATCTGGTGTGCCGAGGATTTCTTGAGCTGTTCGAGAGTAAACGCACAATATTTTGTATTAAGTCCTGTAATAAACCGGAAGCAGTTGTGTGCAGCAGTATGCCAAACTCACACAGCCATCTGATTGGTCGCTGATGTCCACTCTAACCAATGCATTTGGACCAAAACTTGCTGCTTCTCAAAACATCTTTTAAACATGCAATTATAGCTTAAAAAGTATAAAAGGGAGTCCAAATTCAGTACAGCCAACTCATAAGGAAAAAAATATTATGTGAATGTAGAATATGTACAGTGTTTGGCATCCAGGGTCTAACCTTGTCATGTGTCCCAAAAAGAAGCCCCATGCTCAGCACAGCCAGGAATGGGATTTGACGACAGTAATGTCCCTGCTAGATTGATGTAGACTCACAGCCCACAACTAGCTCCTTTTTTGGCTCTGGCAATAGTTGGAAATGTCAATATTGTCAAAGTCAATATAGCAGTGGACCGTAGCTGCCTGAACTAGGTTGCTTCACTTCGTTTCAGAAAAAAAATGGTGCCGTTTCTGTGAATCAAACCTGAATGGTGTCAATTTTATTTTTTTTTTCTCCCATTGGCTGCTGATGTCCAACAATGTCAGCTACCATTCAAAAGTCAATTCTTCAGAGAGGAGGGATCTGATCTACACTGCAGATTTCCACCACTTTGGCTGGTGGTCCCACCCGACAGCTAATTAGAGAGCTACCTATCTGCTCCCTTGTATGCATCTACTCAGGAGTGGCTGAGTGAATTGGTCATAAATGCAACAAGAACAGGAGTAGAAAATGGGATTTTTACATGAAAATATTAAATGGTCAGTCTGGATTAGACTGCTAAAATTAAAACAAAAGTAGATATCAGAAAATACCTTACAACCACCAATACGATGGCTGTACAGATGACAGTTTTCTTTGTTTTTTTTGGGGGGTTTAGAATAATTTTTTTTTTTAATTTAGAAAAACATTCATAAACAGTAAATAGGACCGCGTCCCAAGACCTCCGAGTTTTTGTTTTAATAGTTCTTTGTTGCCAGTTTGTAAAGCGTACAATGAAGCCCTGCCTAGGGAAGCTTTTATCCCACCAAGAACAATTCCATTACTTTGTTGAGTTTTAAGGACTTTTCCATACGCAGAATGAAATTCTGGAGGAAACACTGAATCCCCAGAACCTTCTTGAAAGTAGAAATTATACAGAATTTGGGCACAGATTAAAAGATTTGGCAGGTTCAATCTAAAACTAGCAGTATTGGCTTTCAAAAGCCATGGGTTAAATAATGACTCAGCCTGGCCTGAATGTACTTTCCTGGTACTCTTTTCTAGTTAGTTTCTTTATCACAGTTTGGAAGGTGGAAAAAAAAGAGTAAAGTGAGCACATAAAGCCTATTGGCTGGTGGCAGAAAGACCTTGCTGACTGAGTTTTGCCACTATTTCAGCTTCCATTTATAGTGTGGCAGCACTTCCTGCTATTGTGTGCCAGGAAACCCCAGGCCCTCTTGGCTGCTCTCTAATGTCCTGCCTCTCTTATCCAGCCTGAAACTCCACACAGATGTAGAGAAATCACACACATACAGACCAACACACTGAGCTCTCTTAGTAGAGTGCTACCTCCCAATAACCAGATTAAACACATTGGAATTGGACAGTTTTTCAATTGGGAAGAAAATTCTTGGCTCTGGATTTTACAAACAGGCAGCACTGTCGAACACACTATGGAGGAAGCATTTCACTGCTGCACCTCATCAATGAGCTGCCCAGAGTGCAGATTACAGATTATTATTTAGACTCCAGGCTTTGCTCCTTTTCAGCTTCATTCACATCTAACCCATCTGAGCGAATGGCAGAACAGACTCCTTTTTGTCTCGGCCGCCAAGGTCCTGGAGTTGGGGAAAACCATCAGGACACTGTAAATCATTTCAAGGGCTGAGTGTCAGCCAAAGCATCCTCAATTACTTGACCACATCTCTGCAGATCACAGCTGTGGTCCACCTAACTGTCCTTGTCCTTTAACATCTCTCTCATCTCGAAGTGGAAGGTTGATGGGCCTCTTAGCTTGAGAAATGTGGTTTTTGAGATGATCTAATTACCTTTTAAGACAGCTGATACAGACTGCAGAGTGATGAGCCATGGCGGCTGAGATGACCGGGGGTGGTGTTGCTCAACAATTAACTCCTAATCCAAGAGGCGAGGAAAGTACAGCTCAAACAACAGTCTATTAAGTCATTAGTTTGCAACAGACAAATAATCTGCAACTATTTTTAGTGGCCTAATTGTAGTCATTATTAAAGCAAAAATGCCAAACATTCGGCCTCCCTGGTAGTAGCTTCTCAGTTGTGAGGATTTGTTTCTTGTAAGTCTCATACGATTTTATTGGGCTTCAGGAAGTTGTGATGGACAAGTTTCACATTTTGCGAAATGTTATTGACCAAACGACTAATTGCTTAGACAGTTTGTAAATTAATTAATTGATAATGATGCTTCCTTCGACCCTTTTTGTCTCCAGTCCTGCACTATGATCACTTGTGTGCAGTGTGAGAGTGGCCAGCTGCTCTTTTAACGATATAGTTAACAAGTTCTTTTGCATTTCTAATCCAAACAAGGTCCAACTTGGCACTTTTGAGATATTTGTAAAATGATTAATCAATTTGCAAATATATTTTCAAGCAATCGACTATTCAATTAATTAGCTGAGCTTTACAACAACCTATGAAGTGTCTTTCCAGATACATTTCAGGAACAGCAATGAGACTTGATAATGCAGCAAAACATCTTTACTATGGTATGATGAAGCCGCAGAAAGCAGGATCGCTAAGTATGGCTAGCAATTTAGTTTCTCTCAAGTAACAATCACCAGAGTCCACTCAAACAAATGCAAACAATGTATCAAGGAATACATAGTCAGTGTTAGACAAAAAACATTACTAGGAAAAAAAATAAAAAAATAAATAAAATAAAAATCGCTAAATGTTTTGTTTAAGAAGTCAAAGAAAGCAAAGCTTTCAGTTATTCCAGTCAGCCAAGTCATGTACAATACAATAATTACAGTACGTGTAGATAGATATTTCCAGTTATTTTTCCATCTCAAGTATAACAAGCTCAGTACAGCAGAGATTGGGGAACATTAGAATAAACTAGTCTCTCCAAAACCCAGCAAGTGGGACGCCAACCATTATGTAGAATATACTGTGTGATGGCAGCCCCAACCACAGCATGACCATTCCACTGGTAGGCATCCCAGACCACAAAGAGCATACAGCACTATAATGTGAGCGTTCAGCTGCCATGTGGTCAGCTCTCAACAGAGCACCTCCAACATTTACAGTATAATCTTACAAAAAGGTCAAGGTTTGGAGCAGATACATATTTTATAAAAATGATGTTTAGCATTGATAAACAGCAGAAGACCATCAGTACATTGATATACATTAAACTAACAATGAGTGCAGCAGCATGCAACAGGTTAGATGCAATAATTAAAGTTAAGCAAAGTGACACATAGACTATGTCTCTAATGCTTTACTGAATGGGAGTTGTGTCAAGAAAATAGCAAATGTGCCAATAGCTATGTTGTTTCCCAAAAAGCCAATAATTATGCAAATTGGCAAATGTTAATAACACTGTACAATATTAACTCTACCAGAGACCTACGTATTTAGCCAGTAGAAATGTACAAAAACAACTTAATATTATTCATAACTAAGTCAACACAAGCAACATTTAAACATGAATATGCCTATTATATATCACCATCACTAATCAATATGATAAATGTTCAAAGCAGGTCCCAAGCAACAAGCATGAGGAAATGAGCTCAACCACATCAAGACAAAACAGCCCACAGTTATTATATCAATGCTAATAACGCACACAGTAGCATAAGAGCAAAAACGAACAACCAACAAGCCCATTTAATAGAGACTAATTAAGCTTCAGCAGCCTTATTAATACAACCAAAGCGCTTTTACATAGTACAGGAACCACTCACCATTCACACACATTCATACACAGTGGCCGAGGCTGTCACCTGCTCATCAGATAAACACTCCTAGAAGACGGCTTGAGAGACACGGAATGGCAGCTGTGGATAGACAGAGCCTGTCCCCTTTGCTGACTGTACTGGGGTTTCCACACGACTGCTTTTTGTGTCCCTAACTTTACCCTCCAAGATACAGCATGCCTGTGAGTTTTTTGCTGTGACGTGAAAACGAGCTTTGCCCCGGAGGTCAACCATGGGAAGTGTATTGAGAAATTTTGTATCCACTGTTATTCCCGCCTTTTATAGACGGTAACGTTTACCAAAGCTGGTTTGATGGAAAGCGATGAAACAGGGTCCAGGTTGGAAATGGATGGAGTCAGACGTCTTGGTGAATAAAGCTTGTGCATGCTAAACAAAATCCTTGTTGGATCAATGAAGATTATGGCTTGAAAAGGAAATGGTCTATTCAGCTCCTTGTTCTGCAGTAATGCTGACACTGGCATCTACTGTCTCCAACTTTGATTACTTGAATATCTTCATGTCTCTGATGACTTATTTTGTTGTTGCCAGCAGAAGTAGCTTTCCATTCATATAGCCAGAGAGGACTTTGGAGCACCAGTAAACCTATCAAAATCCACACAATATATGTCCTTATTTAAGGTGATGGCACAAAGCGCAGGTATTTACTGCTATCTAATAACCTTGGGGCCACCTCCATTTGCTAAGTCATATAAAACCTAAATGTAGACCATCCTGACTGTGGGACAGATGAAAATCTCAGGGCTGTGTGGGTTTCTGTATCCAAGGCATCCATCTGATCAGATAATGTGTTTGCTGACACTGTTCAGCAAAGACAAGAACCATGTGAGTCCTTTGAAGCATCTCATAAAAATACCTGAACAGCATCCAAGAATCGACTTGTTCAAGTGGTGGATACAAAAAAAGCATTAATAGAACCCATAATTGTTGCTATATGGAGTGGCTATCTGTCTCATTCAGAACTCTTTTGACAGTCCACACCCTGCTGCCAAATCTCAATAAATCTATTTTCCAAATGGCTCAGAAGGCCTTCTCTCCACCTCACCTCGCCATCCCCAAAGTCTTTAAGTATCAGCCTGTACTTTATATCTCAAAGAGCTAAAATCAAATAAGAGGAAGATGCAGTGTGCAAACCAGGAATACGAACCAGGTGCAGAGTTTGGAGGGTCTTCACAAGACTCTCACCACTGAATTTAATCGCCTTGAAATATTCAGGCAAAGCCTTTTAAGCTGACCTGCTCAACTCTGAGATGCCGCCTCTCACTTTCTACTCTCAGACCACTTACATTTTGTACAGTAGGATATAATTATACTATTACTATGGCTGCATATTTGTGCACGTAATTTAAAATCAATCACCGGACACGTGTTCAGCTGCTGTTAAAGAAACAATGTGCTGCGTCTTGTTTTTAGAACTTAATAACTGCCCATCATAGGAACTGAAGCTGGAAATTGTTTTTAGCTCTGCACACATGTACAGGCATTTGCAGTATTCAGGCCATTATGCAATTTTCAATTCTCAAAATGTTTTGATTTATTACCATTGTTGTAGCACACCTTCCTCCGTCGGGCCTGTCAGAAGTCAGACCTGTAAGCTTACTTAACCTTTTTTAATCATTTCAGTGAGGTGAGGAAGTTTTTGAATGGCTCAAAGGTCAGCTGCAGTATGTTGCTACTGTAAGCAGATGCAACACATGGTTTAACTGCACATAAACAAGCCAGAGTTCCACTAACAAGTAAGGCAAGTAAGTCACATAATAATGGAACATGAAAACTTCAAAGGTAGAAACAGTATTATTTCTAAATAAAATGCAGCCTTTTTTCATTTGCTTCTACTGCAGGGCAAATTTTCTATGCACATAACAACCACATACTACCAAATACTATTGATGACATATGATAATATAGTATATATAGTATGTCTATAGGTTGTATACATCCTGTACCTACATCTCCCTGACCTACCGACAGAGCCTGATGTGAAATGTTGGACAGCAGGTTTGTAAGAAAACATTTCAGAGTTCATCAAATATTTCACATGTTGAACTCTGATTACAACCCAGGATCACATACTGCCTCCTGATTTTGTTTACAACCCATCTGAAGGACTCTCAAACTGTGGCCGTATCCTTTGATCATAACATTACTCCTGAAGTTCAACTTTTGATTTACAGTTTGCTGAACTTCTGCGGATGAAAAGTATCCAGTTGCAGGACTTACAGGAGACTGATACCTTCTTTCAAACTGTAAAACTGTATTATGGAGCCACTGAGAGAGAGAAAGAGAGAGAGAGAGAGAGAGAGAGAGAGAGAGAGAGAGAGAGAGAGAGAGAGAGAGAGAGAGAGAGAGGAGAGAGAGAGAGAGAGAGAGAGAGAGAGAGAGAGAGAGAGAGAGAGAGGGAGAGAGAGAGAGAAGCAGGGAGGGAGGGAGGGAGGGAGGGAGGTTTTCATTCTGTATGTCATTTTATAGCTCTTTCCAAAAGCTTTCCCGCTCTAGGAGTTTAGAGGAGTGAGCTTTCCCAGCTGGAGATATAAAGGGCTCAATCCAGCAGGACCTGCAGTAATTGAGCTAAAGCTGTTGAGACAAACTGTGTGGGCTCGGAGTCGATGCTCAGCAGAGGTGAGTGTATCCTCGAAAAACCTGGGTGGTACACTAAGAAGGAAGAGGAGTGCTTGTTTAGCATGAATTCCTTTAGTTATTGACTCTTCCCTCTGTTGAAGTATTGCATGCAGGATAGCAGTATCACCCCATGCATAAATAAGAGACTGAAAGCGAACCCAGCAAGCGGCATCTGCTTACATTGGCAGGGACTGCGAGACAGAGCAGAGAGGTTCAGAGGCGGGTCAGCCATGATAGGAGCTTTGGAAAAGCAGGCTAAACCTCAGCATCTGTCGAGAGCGGAGAATCTTTCCCCCTTCATGCATGATTTCATGGTGGCTAATGAGAAAGGAGCGCAACGTTTGGCTTTCTTTGATTGATCAACATGGAGAGGTGGTCTGGATTGAGAGTCCTAGACGCAGACACAGTTGACCTGCACACAAACTCTCACTCGCACTGAGTCAGCGTCAGGAAGCAGACACAGACAAGCTCTCGGCCATCTTGTTTTTCTTCATCACACACTATGAAGAAAAAGGGCTCTCTAATAATGTCGTCATTGGTTAAGGGTTGAGAAACGATTGCGTACTTTTTTGTCAAATTGATCCCTAGATGAAAAACCTACACCACCCAAAACAACTCCTTGCACTAATTTATAGAGACACTTATTGGAAACCAATGGGCTCTCTCTCCACAACTTGGATGGAAATTGGTTTTTTAGCATTTTAATGGCCAAATGACATCAACAAGTGACCAGGGAAAACATTAAAACTTGAAAAACTAATGGTTTATTATCGCAACCTTCTGCGCCTCAAACGGGCAATTGGGTATATAAATAACAAATTGGAATTAGATGAATCGGAGTGTGTCAGGAAAACTAAACTTGAAACCCCAAGAGAACAAAAGATAACGTAAAGTCAAATGGCAGACCCAACCTCGAGCCCGACGTGTTGAAAGTGTGTGGGAGAAGACAGTGGAGAGTCACCGGGTGTTGAGGTTTTTAACCCTGAGGCGGTAGAAGGAACAATTTGTTATGTTGCGTGGGAATGCCATCTTTAAACCTCATTATAATCATGGTCTACTGGTCAGAGTGATGGAACTTATAATCAATCAGTGCAGGTTGAATCCCCAGCAGGCATTGCATTAAATTCCCAGACATACAGACACATATATCCTGTCTAAATGTCTATTAAGGGTTGATAGAAGGGAGTGGTGAGATACTGTTTCCATTTCTGGCGATCCTGGTTTTGTCTGATCAAATACAATGTTTCAGTAGATGCTGGGAAAAGAACCGTGATCCAACCTGATCCTCGCCGTCTTGTTTCTGTATTCAAAAGTGACTTCATAACCCAAACCAGACAGAGCAGACAGGCTGGCTGTTATGAGCGCCTTTGCAGAGAACGACCGGAAAACTTAAAAAAAAAACCTTCAGGCCGACGTATGAAACTAATTGTGTGTGCTGCGTTTCAGTGCTTTCCCTTGCTCTGTTCCTAATTTTGAGACAAAGCTAAATCAATTGAGCTTTAATTGAATTGGCAACTACAAGTCAAACCCAAACGAGGCTAAATAAATGCTGACGTCGACGACTGTGACAGAGGCAAACTGAAGGCTTGAGTTGGAAATGTCGCAAAGGCTGTGTCGACAGTTTTGTGATACAGATCAAAAATGTTGCTGTGATGACTTCAGGATCAGCTTGTTTCTGAGGTAACATGAAAAAGTTTTTTTTTTTTTTTTTGGTTTCCAAACAAAAACACATGTGGATTCTGTGCACGAAGCAAATATTTATCCAGCAGTTTTAATTAGCGCAGCAATTTCACTATGAAATTAAGCATCGCCATCAACATCGTCATCCTCATCATTATCATCACTCAAGCACTCTGATGCAGAAGCCTGAACACACAATGCACAAAAAAGTCCACAAAATGAGAAAAAGAAATGATGTAAAAATAGCAACAATGTGGAAGCAATTTATGCTAATTATGCCTTTTATTTACGGTCCAATAATTGGGCGCATTTGAATTGTTGATGATGTTTTTTTCCCCCCCTGTGTTCCCCGAGTGCTCCCTCTCTCAGGGAAGATCAAAGCGTATGCACTTGAATAGATGTTAATGGTGCATGGCTGTCGTCTTAGTCCTGAGTGGTTGAGATCTCTCCAGCGAAAGAAAAACAGCCAATTTAGGGTCTACGTGGACACAATTAGCACAATTCATGTGTTCCTTTCACGACTGCACTCCCGTTTAACCTGCGAGATGGGCTCGGCATTCATGTTGTAACTATGATTTTCATAACCTTTACCTCCCTTTTGCCTTTTTACTGCATCTGGCCATAGAGAACTATAGATCAAACTGTTGGCAGCCGTAGAAGAAGCACTTGAATTGAAAGTGAAGCTGATTCAAAAAATAACGGGTATGATTCGGTAGCACCGCTGCGTGACATGATGAACTGTGTGATAAATGTTGGCGTGGAGAACTTGTAGCTGAGGAATGACGTCTTGTCTAACACAACAGCAATCGCATGCAACTCATCCTTCAAAATGTCCCACTGGTCAGCCCACCCACAGAAATGTTCCACCATAAACAGGGAGGCAAATCATTTTCCCCCCCCCTTCTTTTTAGGTAGTTGCTTTGCATGGCCGCAGCCTCAGGCATTGCTTTTACAGTCCTTCTCCCTCCTGAATTTGAATGAGTCAAAATGGTGCAGCCCAGACTAAGCGGAGGAAACAAGGTGCATTATGTAGGTGGGAGGTAACCGTGCCTTTGAGAGACAATTAGCATGAAGCCCAGACCTTTGGAAATAGCGCAGAGGCTGCCGAGAGCGGGCCTGACAGAATGAAAAGATTAAGACTTAAGAAAAGATAGCAGGGCATGGGAAAATCCAATGGGAATCAGGCGACTGAAGTAGCCAATGAGCAAAGAAGGGACAATGAGGCAATGAGAGTTTTTTTTTCTTTCTTTTTCTTGTGAAAATTAATGTGCTTTTTAGTTAATTAGCTGCCAAGTGTGTACGCATTCCTCCATACCTAAAAAGTGCCATTACTTTGTATGTGACTTTTCTTTCCCACAGAAAATACACGGGAGGCTGTCAGGAGGGTAAAAGACAGGCAAAGTGGAGGCTATTGCAGACTATTCAACTACAAAATTCCACCAGGTGTTTGCAAAACCGAGCATCTGTTATGGGATTGCACGCTAAATGGCTGTCATGTGTCAATGAGAAGCCCGTATTGTGTTAATGGTATTATGGAGCTGTCCTTTCAAAAGTTGCTGTGTTGTTTTTTACTCCAGGAATTCCAGTTTGGTGGGGCAGATACGTTCAATCTGTCTCGTTCTGTAGTATAATAACGGGCACAGCTCCATCAAAATCCTGCCAACTCCTAAGCCATCCGGCACAGCCAATTTTAAATTTAGGAAACAGATTATCTACGCTGCGGATTGTGACATTTAGCCTTTGCCATTTCCTACAGGCATCATAACTAATAACCATTCAAGGCTATAGCCTGCACATGTGCACATGAGAAGCAACCAAAGGGTCAAAAGGAGCAGTTACAGCTGTTTTTGTATACACTATGTGAGCTGTGTATGCATCCACCTGTGCGCGTGTGTCGGTGAGAGAGTTTATGTACGTGCTTTACACACATTCACACTCTCGCACCAGCACGCAGAAACACTATGATTTCATAAACATCACAACAGGCAGGCTGCAGAGAAATATGTGGTAATTATATACAGTGTAGAGCAGCTGTTTCTGTATTTCATAATATGCTGTCACTGAGAGAAGACATCGGCATTTCATTAGTTTGGCTTTTTGTGCCCGGCCTGTAAATTAACTGGAAAAAGACAAAGTGCGCTTAACAATTACAGAATGTGAAGCTCTGTCTTGCCTCTTCAGAAAGAGGTGGACTTTTTCTTTGGACTGTACATTTGTTTCTGATTCATAGATCTCAGCTTTAGAAACTAGAAAATCATGGAACAAGATATTTGCGTTTGACTTTAGGCTGAGCCGGTTTTCAAAGAGGTTTGAATGACCAAAAAGTTGCAGGTTAGATAATTTTATGTCCACTATCATCACTTTTTTTTGTAATTAAAGCTATCTGTGGCCCCTATGAGGAATTCTAAGTAATGACAACAAAACTGCTGGCTCGTCCACATGATACAAGCCTTCCCCACCCATCCCCAATGCAGTTGCTGGTAGCCAAGGAGGACACAGAGGATTAAAAAAAAGAGGTAATTATCTTCACTTAAATTTCTGCGCGCAAAAGTCGGCAATGGCTTTTATTAATATAAAATATTTACACACTAAAGCTTTAAATGTTTCTATAGCAATTGTCAGTTTTTTTGGTGTTGCTTGAGACACCTTCGTGGATAACAACTTCTGGAGACCTGAAGGAGTGAAACTGTACAGTATTTCACAAAAAAAGCTAACATTAGAAAAAAGTCTGAAAAGTAAAAGAGATTGTGTGAAGCAGAATATTGTTGAAACTCATTTCCTAACCTACGTTACGCTACGTACGTTGGTTTATCTTGTCACCTTCAAGTTCGTCTTTCTGACCCCTTGTGGGATTCCTTAGCACCAGGTAAGTCCACAATGTATACACTGAGCTGACAGCAAGCACAAAAAATACAGCTTTACTTGGATCTGAGTGCATGTTAAACTTTAATGGATAAGTTGACAGCCAAGGCACAGCAGTGCTTAGAGGACAAAGTTTAAATGTTAAAGTACAGCTGAAGCTGATGGCACTGTCATGAGTTATGATCTTCAATAGGGGGTCAGGGACCCCTGGGGGTCCTCAGAGTTACTGCAGACAAGCCACCAAATAATTGTTTGATCATTTTGATCACAAAATGTCTGAAATTATACATTAACATGAATCCAACATGTTATAGTGTGTTCCATTTACCTCGAAACCCGGAAGGCGAAGCTGGGAATGACGTCAACCCCGAGTTGAATGTGTTCCATTTACAGGTCTTTACAGGTCAGGTTTTCATTAACCCTAGCCAGGCTAGCCAGTGTTAGCAATGCCAGTTTATAACAGAACCCGACCGATATATCAGCGGGCCGATATTGGGCATTTCCCAAATTATCAGTGTCCGTATCGGCATTTAGAATGGCCGATAAAAAGTAATAGTAACTTAAAGTAACTATATTTTTTTCTTTTTTTAATGCATTAATTCATCAGAATCATTTCTAATGACAAATAAATGATTCTGATAAATTAACATTTAAAAAAATGTTTAAAAATATATTAAAAAATATTTAAAAATAAAACTGTCAACCATGTTATGAGCGTTGGCGTTCTATAGTCTGTCCACCAGAGGACGCTCTACAACGTCCCCGTTAGTGATGGCGTTGCATAGTCTGTCCACCAGAGGACGCTCTACAACGTCCCCGTTAGTGATGGCGTTGCATAGTCTGTCCACCAGAAGACGCTCTACAACGTCCCTGTTAGTGATGGCGTTGCATAGTCTGTCCACCAGAGGACGCTCTACAACGTCCCTGTTAGTGATGGCGTTGCATAGTCTGTCCACCAGAGGACGCTCTACAACGTCCCTGTTAGTGATGGCGTTGCATAGTCTGTCCACCAGAAGACGCTCTACAACGTCCCTGTTAGTGATGGCGTTGCATAGTCTGTCCACCAGAGGACGCTCTACAACGTCCCTGTTAGTGATGGCGTTGCATAGTCTGTCCACCAGAGGACGCTCTACAACGTCCCTGTTGGCAACACGGATTTTATTTTTTCGTCAATGTGTTTCTGTTCAAAGGACTTTAAGTTTCATATCTTAAGTTGATATTTTTATACATTTTATTTCTCAGAACTTTAATACATGTTTATGTTCTTCTGTTCTGTTGTGACAATAAAACAAATTATTATCATATTATTTTAGTGAGAACTCATAAATAACTACAAATAATTACTATTAGGGAATATATATCAGCTGACATATGGTAAAATAACAGATTTTTAAATAACCAAATATTTGTATTGGCATGGACCTTTAAAATCTTTCAGGCAACAAGGCATTATGCCGCTTTTGTGCATACAAATAGCATAACACATTGTCCAACATTGTGCAACTATGGCCTTGGAAAATCCGAATACTGAGTACAAATGGAATGCACTCTCATGAGCAAACATAGATCAGCCTATTTGTGAAAAACACATCAACAACATGGATGATAGGCTTACTGGCTTATAAACTAGCCACTAGATTCACTGTGCCACATGCACATTTCAGGGTTGATTTTAAGATCTTATTACTTGTCTTCAAGTCTTGAAATGGTTTGGCCTCTTTGTATCTGGCTTAACTACATTTTATTTGTAATGCACTTTACATTTAAACAAATCTCAAAGTGCTACAGGTAAGATCATAAAAGCAAGGTGAAAAACATCACTGTAAAATATCTATGAATAGTGCGATGACATTTTTGTGCAAGGTTAAAACTCATAAGTTCTGCTAAAAAGAAATGTTTTTAGTCCTTTTTTAAAAGTCTCAATAGTCTGTGGTGCCCTCAGATGGTCAGGGGGGGCCTTCCAAGTCCGAGGAGCGGCAGAGCAGAATGCACGATCACCCATGGTGCTGAGCTTAGTTCTGGGGAGTCGGAGGCGGTTGGAGTTTTTTGAGTGGGGGGGATTGTGTTGTAGTGAGAGGGATGAGTAGTTCTTTCAGGTAGGGGGTCATTTCCATAGATGCACTGGTGGGTGAGAATTGAGACCTTGTATTCAATCCTAGCAGAAACAGGAAGCCAGTGAAGTGAGTGAGAATGGGTGTGATGTGGTCGTACTTTTGCACTCTCATCATCATCATTCGCTATTCACAACATCAAGTCAACCAACCACTTGGTTTTAGATGTCCCAAAAGCTAGCCTAAAAAGTAGAGGGGATCGAGCTTTTGCGGTGGGTGCTCCCATCCTCTGGAATGGCCTTCCATTGTATATTTGAGAGGCGCAGACTATATATACTTTTCCCTGCTAAAGCAACACCTCTTTACCCTGGCCTTTGGTTCTAGCTGAGTCTGGGCGTCAAATGTTTTATGTATTTTTCTTTTATTTTTTTTTATGTACAACGATGTATTTTACGTGATCATTTTTCTATTCAACATTCTGTCTTGTTAAGCACATTGGTCACAAATTCAGAGGATCACCAAAGTCTTTAGGTATCCCCCACACACGAGGACCATAAACCTTTTTGGAACAACGTGTTGCTACCAAACAACAGGCTGACATTGTCATCCCTAAAACCATGTCGCTACCATAGCTAAACATTCATTATATGAACAATAATAACTGGCTTAACTTTGTATTTACCATTATAAATCCTGTGGACTGGTCTCAAGAAATAAAACTAACAGCAGCAATATAAAGTGGTTACAGTTTCAGCTGCCATTTTATTATTTTTCTCTGGGACACACTGGGTTTAAAGGATAATTCCAAAATGGGCTTAAACAAGTTTTATGTGTGTTTTTAGCCTCTTAACATGTTCAAAATGTCATTAAAAGTTCCCACTCATGTGCAGTGATTCCTTCTGAGTGAACACAGTGAATGTGACTGCTCTAGATTTGACAGAAATGCATAAAAGTTGTGCTAATTCAGCTGTGTTTAGTTCTTGTTCAACCTGAAGGATACACACAGTGTGCTTTGCTTGCAGTCAAAACTCCACTGGGTACATTTAACAAGAAGCTGAGTCCCTGCTCACTGCTGCTGCTGCTGCTTGCTTTACGCTCTGATCCTCTCAATTTCAATTCATCTTTATTGTCCCTGCGGGAAATTCTCCTTGTAGCCAGATGGATAAACACATATAACACAAAAACAAGGCGTAATGCAAGACTCACCAGCCATACATCCCTGTGTTCATCAATCATACAGCAGCGTTCAAATCTAAAGTATTAACAATGTCCTTCTAACTACCTTGTAATGCAAAAAGCAAATGCTAAAGAAAAGAAAAATGATTCCTGACAAAGTTAAACTTGTCTGAGCGAGGAAACAGATTAAATAAAGCTTTGCACATGTGCAAGGGAACTACAAGTTTCTATTTACAATGTATGTGTGTGTGTGTGTGTGTGTGTGTGTGTGTGTGTGTGTGTGTCATGGCAGTTGAATTGTTGTGATGTGATCTAAATCTTAGGTGAGGTAGCCCTGCACTACATTGCTACATGTGCAAAAAAAACACTTTTTTCTTCTTCTGCTGATGGTTTTCTGATTGTGGTTTGGATTGAACAGCAACAACCTCCCTCAGTTCATCACGGATGTTTGTTATGCTGAAGCCAGAAGTAAGATCTTGGCAGCAGGACCAGCATTGTTTTCAGTTCTCAGCAGTCGTCTCCCTAACTCAGCACAATAAAAGAAACGCTACTGTCCTGACCATAAAATGTGGCACACAAGTCCACAATAAGCCGCAGAAATCCACAGGAAATGTGGCGTGTCCAAGGCAGAAACACTCAACTCACCTCTAATGCAGAGAAGCACAGTTAACCATGGAGGATCATATGGCGCTAATGTTATTTGTTGTCATTAAAAGTTAACAAATAGAAATATTCAAGCGTGTTATTTCATTTCTTGAGTAACCACTGTGGTTGAAAATAATCAAGATGTTGATGCAGAAGTTTCAGAAGTGTAATTAAATTATCCACTTATTTATCCTCAAAGACCAATGGTAACTCTTTTTGATTATAATTAACTGTAATCAGCATTATAAGCCACGATCATGCAACTTAAAGCTTTATATATAATTGCTACCCATGGACAGTTAAAGAAATAGACAAAGCCACGCCGTAGATTTGCAACCAAGACTAGTGAAGGATATTAGAAGCCCTTTTCCGGTGAGTGCTGAGCGTTACTGCGACGCCTCAAACAGCTTGACGACGTAGATGTGATGTGAGAAACCCTGTCTGAAAGTTGTAAGTCTTCTGGTAGCTGTGCCAAGAGAAATCTCAATCATTCCCAATCAAAGACAGAGAGCTTAGGTATATGTTAGGAAATAACATAGGCTAATTACTGTTAACTAACATTAGTTAGTGCTAGTTAACATTAGTAATTAAACTAAACAGCTAATGGAAGTCAAAATTGCCTGTGAGCTTCCCCTGTACTGTACGGTAATTCCTCTACTGTGGGACAGTAAGTCGCGTGGTTATGACACAATCGTTAGCCTATTTTTACAAAAATGTCTGCTACGGAGCCATAACGTGAGATACAAGGTAACGGAGCCTTTCTACATTGTCGTGTTTCTTTAGAAATAAACAACGGACAAATGCTTTAAAGCTTCAGATGTAAAGTTATTCACTGTCAAAGCGACACCAAAATGAATGGTAGTCAATGGGATGCTAACGGCGGGTGATGGCTTGTTAGCATCAAAATGGCTCCATAGGAGGTACGCTTTGTGGAGGCTCGCTTACCCCTTTATTGCTACCCTGTTTTCAAGATTAAGAATTATACATTGTAAAATAATAAATAACATAAGACTTATTCTCTCTATCAAACTGCAGCTGAGGCCTTCAAAGTAGCTGTAGCAACGAATCAGTGGCAGGAACAGTAAACATTTAGATAGCCAGTCCACCCACACCAGGCATATTTGGCCACATGGAGACTTCTGTGTGTGTGTGTGTGTGTGTGTGTGTGTGTGTGTGTGTGTGTGTGTGTGTGTGTGTGTGTGTGTGTGTATGTTATGTTAAATTCTGGTCTTGGGGTTTTGGCCCTGCCTGTGTGATTTGCTTGTTGATCATTATTTATGCAATGTTTTTTGTGTGTACATGTAAGCCAAGGATCATGAATGATTCGTAACAGAAACTGGTTGGCTGGAGTTGGAGCCCAAACTGAACTCCAGTGTGATTAAAACACTGTAGCTGCAGAATTTAATGCCTTGACAAGGGCTCAACCCCAAATGTCCATCCCAATCATTTGTGAACCGGGACCCACACGGACAACACATACTTGCTGTGATGTGCCTGAAGTGCTCATGGTCTTCTTGTCAAGTCTGCAAGGGTGCTGGGCGAAGAGGGGATCGAGCGTGCTTCAAAATAACAAAAAAATGAAACTAAAATAATTTACAAAAAAAATCGTACAAATACAGAACAAATTGTGTCTAACTGAGTCTGGTCTGGTGGAGTCTGCACCCGCTGTGGAAGCTCATGGAAAATGTTCAAATTCATGTAAACTTCTCCAATCTTAGTTTTTTTTTGTGTGAAATAATGGATATCGTGACCTCTTTAGGAACAGTTATTCCAATGAAACCATGAGGAAATGTCTCTTTGGTGGAACTGCAGAACATCTAGACAATGCTTTTTTTCTAAGTGGTCACAAGCCATAAAGGTTGGGAGCCACTGGTTTAATATTTAGCAATGCATTGTGTTTAATGAGCTTATGATGTGTTTTAAGTTCAAATATTAATTTGTAAAGTAACTAGTAACTTAAATTACAAATAGCCTGGGTAGATCACCTGGTACATCGCCTATAAACAGAGGCTCAGTATTCAACACAGTGGCAAAACTTTGCTGCATGTCATTCACCCTCTCTCTCCCCTGTCAAGTCTAGGCTATCCTGTCAAAAAAAGACCTAAAAATGCCAAACAAAAGATTCTTTAAAAAAAAATAAAATAAAAAAAATTGCAAATACTCAAGTAAAGTATGAACACAGACTCATGAGTCAGCGGTTAAGGGGCAAAAAACAATTTTTCACATCAGTATTTCTTTTAGGAATTTTTTTAGCAGTGGGACAAGTCTGTCCAAACAACAACGGCAGGATCATTTTAAAGGTAACCGCGACTACATTGTGCTTCTACCCTATTCCTGATAACATGGCGGCAGAAATTATGCCATGACAGGCCGCCACTGCAAAGTCAACATAGAAGAAACACTGCACTTCGTCAAAAAACAAATTTGAAAAAACAGGCAAGCGATCATAATGAACAAAAAAAAAAAAAAGCCTGGCAAACTGAACGCAGTGAGTGCTGGCTGGGGAGTATATGTCCAGAGACTGATGACAAATGTAGAGCAGGTGTGTAGACACGTGAGTCCACAGTACACTGAGGACAACTGGTGGCCAGGTGAGGAATAGCAGGGTCTAACACTACATAACATAGAGTGAGAGATCAGGGGACTTATAAAAAACAGAGGTAGTTTTAATGCCATTTGTGTTCCATAGTTGGGTCATGAAAATGAAACCTACAAAGTTTAGAAATGGGTTTAAAGCATCAATTATCGTTTTTGGGGACACTTCAGTATGTCGACTTGTCATAGTAGGAAAAGCACAGGTGTGTTGAAAACCATTAACGATGGCTGCATTCCACTTGGGACAGAGCCTGGTATTGTGCATGCTGACTCACTGAAATGAGCTTTCAAGGACACAATGTCTGCTGTGAAAAAAGGTCCAGTAAGTTGAAATTGGGAACAGGTTAGCAAACAATTTGCGTGTTTACACATTCAACAGACATTGAGCAACATTTGCATTCATTTGGAGATGTGTTTCATATTACCTGGATGAATAAATATATTCCCGTCACTGTTGCTCTGAGTTGGTCTCGACAAACCCTGAGGGAAGCGTCAGGATCTTAAGCTGAAAGCTCCTCCGCAACTATTTGCTATCTTTGTCTGTCTGCAGTTTGGTGCAGAGCACATAGTGTACAGAGGGTTTTTAGAGCTTTTTGAGCTGAAAACAGGGTCGTCGAGAACGATAAGACTGACCCAGATCAGCATAGGGCCATTAAACCAAAACAATGAGCTTAAAAGATGTGACAATGCTCCGTAGATCTGAGAGGAAAGAGTCGGATGATGAAATGTCACTACAAACAACCCCTTTCACAGTTCAACCTGTTGATATTGACTCTTGTGTTGGCTTCCTGACAAAATTGAAAATCAACACTTTTGTTCTTTTTTCTTATGTTTTTGTCCCCAACACTTTTGATGCTTTTTTTTCAATGTTTGTCACTTTTTTTAATGTTTTTAAGACTACATAACACTAACTTATTACCTTTAGTTTTACCTTTAGAAAAGCAGAAATTAGGAATTATTGAGACTAAAATTAAAGGAATGGATGTTGATGATAATCACAGACTGGAATGTGTCAACTTTTACACAATACTATTTCAAAACCACTTCAAATGCTATAAAATTGAATAAGACGCCCCAAAATGAATGAAAGTAGAGATTTGTACTTGCCAAAGAGCGTTGTGTGGAATCAATCATGTTATTTTGGAGAATTAAAAAGAACATCGATATAGGAAAACGGGTCAATTTGACCCGAGGACAACAGAAGGGTTAATATTATTAGTGCAGCTTGTAAGTTTTGACGAAAGAAATTGTAAAATAAAACATGATTCACTCCAAACTTTAAGTTGATCCTGGCTGGGTCAGGGTAGACTTCTGTGTGTTAATCATCAAATCAATCCCACAAGTCACAGTAAACAATACCAACATCTGCTTTGCCAAAGCAAGAGAAACCGGTGGGATCAACTGGGAGAATCCTCTCTTTCCCGACAAAGAGGCTGCTATGCTGGTTGTCAAACACAAAGTGAGATAACTAGCAACTTAGGTCAGCATCATCTCCTCGAATTAGAAAACAAAACAAAACTCTGCAATTGGCTGAGCCAGCAGAATGTCACACATGGGATGGGAAACAGATGGGTTTGCCTCTGCGGATCCCTGACAGAGCGACTCCCCGACAGCACTAGTGACACTCGATCCAGAGGTCTCATGATGACGACGTTGTCTGTTTAGCATCCATCATACACTTCACTTCTATAAATGTTCTCAAGCTAGTGGCAGCCAGAGCCCCGCTTAATCTCAGCCACTCCATGCTGGGGTAAAACCGCAGAGTTTCACAGTTGGAGAGGAAGAAAGGCACTTCTTCAAAGATGGGACAGCTATCGTTTGCCTACACACACACACACACACACAACACTTTTTCTTTCAGTTCCCAACAGCTTCGACCCGCTTGAGCTTTCATGTGTGTTGAAAGGCACTGGCTGGCTGCAGTACACACAGCATTACGGAACACTTATCGAAGATTGAGCCTCGCAGCTTTGATGCACATGTGAAAATGTAGAGCGACCCTTATGATCGGGTGATAATTTGTGGAGCAATACAGTAATGTTGTTTCACATGTAAGCCCTCAGAGGATGCACCGGTGATTTGTCCATCAAGCTGCAGAGCCATGTGACGGCTTCGCTAACGAGGGGAGACATACTGAGTGGTCTGCTGGGAGCTGAAGACGTGGGAGTATACTGTACAGAGGCAAGAGGTGTGAATACTCTGACCCCTGACATTGAAAAATTATGACATAGGCCATTTTGTTTTTATGCTTGGCCAGAGTGCTGCAAGGCTTACTATGCATGTGGGGACATTACCTATTACCTTAATCATAGTCTATATCCACAACGTTCCACTTCCGGGATTGCTTCAGTGCCTCAGAAAGTTTTGTCTTTCCGCCCGGATGTCCGTTACCTTCCGCTTTTTGTGTGTTGGAATTTCCAGTGGATTTATGAGCACTATGGTTACCTGGTCCTCAGATCTCTGCAGGGTAAATCCAGACAGCTAGCTAGACTATCGGTCCAATCTGAGGACTATGGTTACCTGGTCCTCAGATCTCTGCAGGGTAAATCCAGACAGCTTGCTAGACTATCGGTCCAATCTGAGGACTATGGTTACCTGGTCCTCAGATCTCTGCAGGGTAAATCCAGACAGCTAGCTAGACTATCTGTCCAATCTGAGGACTATGGTTACCTGGTCCTCAGATCTCTGCAGGGTAAATCCAGACAGCTAGCTAGACTATCTGTCCAATCTGAGGACTATGGTTACCTGGTCCTCAGATCTCTGCAGGGTAAATCCAGACAGCTAGCTAGACTATCTGTCCAATCTGAGTTTTCTGTTGCAGAAAATTAATTGACATCAATTTTAAAATTAAAGTTAATAAAACATTCACTCAATGTCTACTAAAATAAAGAAAAGCTCCAGAGGTACTCAGAATCACTGTATGAAATTCAATCTGCTAATGAGCAATATGGCTGAAAGCTCCAGAACAAGTGAGCTGAGTTGAGATGATTTGGTCAACTTTGCAAGGTCAAGAAAAGATCTGTTATTTATTTAGCAAAATGGCAAACATTCACCGATTCTAGCTTCTGTATAGAAGCATTGGCTCTTCCTTTTCATGTCACTTAATTTTCATTAATTATTAATAGATAATAATAATGATCAACAGATTAATCCATAATGAAAATGGTCATTAGTTAAAGCTATAGTGCATAGTTTCGGTGTCCCCCACATTGTCAGAAATAATGTGCAAAATTTGTACCTCAATGTGTCCAACAGCTCGTCGCTGGGGCAGTACCCTCAAAGTTACCCCAAATCTACCCCTTTAACAAGGGTACATATGTTCTCTTACAGTTTGTACCCTTTGGGAGCAAATGTGTACCCCTGGGGACTATATATAGTGTGTAGTAGTAGTAGTAGTAGTAGTAGTAGTAGTAGTCTCCCAAAGAATTCTAAGTATACAAAAACAACTGTCTGCCCCCCGGCACGCACTTGCTAGTAGCCAAGGAGGACACGGAAGATAAAAAAAACATGAAGGACTCTTCAGAAGAGATAATTATCTTCACTTGAGTTTTTGCGCGCGAAAGTCACCGGACGACTCAATCTTCAGAACAAATGAACTGCATTGTCCAATAACAGTGAGCACTTTGTCTAGAGGAGTCAGTTCCATTAGACGGACCTCACAAATACTTTTATAGCTAACAGTAAAGCGGTAGACATAGAAGCAATCATGTGCAACAAATGTCCCAAGCCAGAGACAGAACAAGGGACGCTGCAAATACATGGCCAGGGACCAGGACTCCCTCGGCATCCCAACTAGAACAATAATTAACTCTGGACTTACTGTCATTGAAAACAAAACCAGTGTTTGTATAGAATACATGCATTTTACAGTGTTTTATTTATTTATTTTACATTTGTAAAGGTTAAGATGAAGTTCTCTCTCACTGCCTGTTTGTGCACATTCACAGTCAAATCAAAAGTTGCCTAACGCCAACAAATGAGAGAGTGAAACATCCAGCAATGAATGTGCTTTTAATTATAAGTAATTTAAGGGAAACTCAGGCAGGCGCTGGAGCTGGATGAGGACACTGGGGCTTAGAATAATCAATCTTTATAAACAAGCTTCGGGGAGGAACTTTCTGTTTCAAGGAAGTCACTTGCAGCTCAATGCCACATCCTTTTATAAATACTGGGGAAACTCTTAAGTCAACATGGAAATCATCTTAATGGGAATTGTGTTTTGATGACATTTGTGGACCCAGAGGGGGGGAAAAAAGTCAGAACTCCGTAGGAGCTCCATGGGAAATCGAACACCAGATTTTTCGCACCTTCATTCAAGACGAATATGTTTAGTGTAATCTGCAGAACACATTATGGCTAACTTGTTGGCACTACACTTGTTTGCTGAACTCTGCATCTTTGTGATTTAATAAAGCACAGACATGATTACTTTGCAGCACCACTCTCCAAAATGAGAACCGTAATCATGTGTGTTTATGCACTGTAGCATGTTTCTTGTGTCATTACTAACACGTATAGCTTATTTCTCACTGAAATCGCACCATTTGAGTCGACAGGAATAACACACATTGTATTTTTCTAAGGGCCTTGTCCTACAATGTAACATGCAATGTTCGCATTTAAGATAAATACTGCAATTAATCCTTAAACACACCATAAGCTCCTCTGCCATTCGATGAAGTCCAGCAGCCATCTGGATAATATCCAAAAACAGCACTCGTGGAAAAAAAAGAAGGAATACCCCCCCACACACCCTCAGAAAGACAAGTCAGAAAGACAGATTCATGTCAGTCCTCATGAGTGTTTTACATCCTACCATACTGTAGAACAATGTGTCCTTTGTGTACACAAAAGAGGGAGGGGGGGGGGTGGGTGGGGGGTTGCTCCTGAAGTTGCCTCTGCCTGATATCTTTCAGATTCTGCCATGTCACAGCAGAGGAGATGCTGTGAGGTTTATTTGAATTCATCTCTTATTTACTTGCCCCACCACCCACCCACGCTCTCATTATCATTGCGAGTGTTATTATCTCAACATCAGCATGTTCCAGCCTTCCCAAAGAGGCTTCGGTCAACAGAGCTCTCTGCAGGACCGAGCCCCCGAGCTCCTAGTAATTTACCCAGATTCGGGCTGTCACTCCACGCCGGGTCCGCGGCTCCCTGCGTTTTCTCTCGTGGCCTCCCTCTTCTCGATGACGGAGAAGATAAGCATGTTACATACCGAATCACTGAGCTATGACAAAAAAGGGGTTCTGCTCAATAAGCCAGATGTAAATAATTGCTGAAAGCAATATAAGGCCCTGTGCTGCGGCGTCCGCTTGATGTTTTGCTTGGCTGTGAGCGAGGTGGCTCAGTTTCATTCAGTCCTGAAATGCCTTTTCAAATGTGTTGTTCAGGCCCAGCATTATTTAAAGACTGCACAGAGTGAGCCTTGAATATAAAATATCTTACCCCCCCAAATGATTTGGGATGGGAGGTAATCTGAGCTTGAAGGTGACCATTTTTAACGCTTACATGCATCGAAATCAGTTGCTTAACCCTGCAGTAAAAGAAAAGGTTTCAAAAGCGGCTTTTAAATAAATACTTTTTTTTTATTCTGTTATTGGCTTTTTACAGGTACAAAGCATACAACATGTTATAGTTTTATCAAAAGTGGAAAATACTGATGTTACATAATGTAACAAATGTAAAAAATAAGTCTTCAATCTTACTTTCCCCGAAAGTAAGAACAAACATTTCAGCATATGAAAATATCCATAAAAACACAACTTAAGTAATTTAAGTTAATAAACAGTACAAAAATGTAGAAACCATACATGTCAAAATAATTGGACAAGGACACCAACAACAAATGACTCCATGATTTCTCATGAATTAAAAAAAAATGTACACATAGTGTTTTAGTTGGGGTCATGTTTATAGGATCCATACATCATCATCATCATCATCATTATTATGAAACGCTTGGCTGGTCAAAAAGAGCAAATCTGTGACAAACACCCCCCCCCCCTCAAAACCTTCTCTGCTACTGAAGGCCAGAAAAACAGAAGAGGAGATGTGCTCCCCCGTACTGAAATCCTCAAATGTCTGTAAGGCAGGGGACTTGATTAGTCCTCACTCTTGGAGCGTTTAGCCAGTCTTCTGTGAGAAAACACACCAGGGCAAAGACAGAGAGAAAATTGGCGGGGGGGGGTCTGCCATACCGTGCGAGCAAAATGGCGTACTTACTTTCACACCGAGGGTTGCGGACTGTCACCTACAGGTGCAGTCAGATCAAACACACATGCTTCCTTTTAAGTCAATTAAAAACTGAACCCTAAAAAGACGGAGACCGGGAGTTTTCTTTTGCTCCACGGCCCGTTGGAATTCTCTTCCTGTGAGTGATAATATTATCTACCGTCTTATCTCTCAGCTGTAAATGTGACAGACGTTTTAGGAAAGGAGAGGCAATACTGGTAATACAAAACAGAAATGTTTGATCAAGATAATGTGACTAGAGCTTTGCAGTCACTAAATTGAATTCAGACATGGATTTCTTTTTTGTTGTTTTTTTGAGCCTTTCAGTGTCAATGGGTACTTTGTAATGAGGCCTCAGAGGGCTGAATGCTCGATTGTACAGTTGACTCTGGGCCTAGAAAAGACTGGTAAACTATTCCAAGGTGGCTAATGACAAAATCGGTCTTGTTACAGGTGCCATGTTTCTGCCTTACTGCATTGAAAGTCGTCTTATAATTTTGTATAATGTGAAAAAAAAGCGTGTAGTCCGATGTTCTCTTGAAATATACAGTCATCCTTTTCTTTTCTTTTTTTAGAGAACATCACCATATTCTACAACATTGTAATAAATAGTCTCATACATATTGCTCAGCTTCTCCTTCATTTAGAATGGTAACCGAGCCATCCCCACTGTTCATTTCAATGTCTCTTGCTGCCGCATTCTCGGGAAGCAAGGCTAAGTCCTTGAACACATCTACATAATGTCCAAAACCTGGGCCCCAGTTCAACAGATTGTCCCAGTTGAAGCCCCCCGCTTGCTGGCCCAGTTTGTGGGGCAGGGTGTAGTGCTGCTCTGTAGGAGGCATCTGGGGAATGCCAGGCCCTCCTTCTGCCCTCCGGCTCGAGTACCGCCTCTGCTTGAGCCTCCCACCGTAGTCCTCATCGTCAGCGTCTGACTCGTTGACTTGCGAGAGCTTGGGAACTCGGGAGCTGTAAGACACCGGCTTGTCCCGATCATACTCCATCTCTGAGCAGGTGAAGGAGTCATGTGAGTCACTTTCTGAAGAGGATTCCGGGGCAGGGATGCCATCAGCAGGGTTGCGGACCCTTGACAGCGGCCTGCGGCAGTCCTCCTCTGAGCTGGAGCGCCCGTGGTCAGCGCTGCAGATGCTGGGGTTGCGTGGGCGCGGAGTGTTGAGCCGCTCCACTTCCTCTATAGACAGCCCCACAGGAGGCCCTGTCTCCAGGGGGATCTGCTCGATCGGCTGCTTGAGCCGACTGCCGGGCCTGGATGTGTGGCCGTGGCTGGCCATGGTCTGCGGACTCTTGCTGCGCCTCCCCAGCCGGGTGGCGTAGTTGAACATGGGCGGTGGCTGGCACATGTCATTGTGCAGGTCCAGCGGGCTGCCCTCACGGCGAGCCAGGTTGAGTTCTCGGGTTGGAGTGTTTCGGTAAAAAGAGGAGGGCTTGGTGAATGGGGCTGGGGAGTGCCTGGAGAGAGGGTTTGGGGTGGGGCACGCTGAGTGGGAGTGGCTGAGTGGGGTGGACCTCAGTGCTTGGGTGTACTGAGGCTGGTAGGTGTAGCTTGTTGCTCCGAGGGGTAAAGGAGACTGTCTGGCGAAGCCCAGCGGGCTGTGTCTCTGGATGGAGAACTTGGGCGTGTGGCTGCGGAACTGCTTATAGTGTTGGATGATGTCTGCATCTGAAGGGGCAATACTGCTGGCATTGTCTATGTCATAGTGTTCAATGTCTGCCTCGGGGCCGTTACAGGGGACGCAGGGAGCACTGGGGACGGTCTCATTGTTGTGGGGAATGTCTGTTTCATCATAGATCAGATAAGGGTTCTCCCTCTCAATGATGTCCGGTTTGGGGTTCCCTTCTGGTTGTTTCCGTACTGTCATGTCATCTCCGTATGGCGGGATGTTATCTGGGTCATCAAATGCTACGTTCTCGCTACCCTTTTTCTTTTTCTTCTTCTTTTTCTCCTTGGGTTTCTTCTCATTGGCTTCCTTTGGCACTTTGGTCTTATTGCGGCCCTTGCAGTGGTTGCACAGGATCAGGCTGAGCACCACCAAGGCAAGGACGGTGGCACAGCTGCCAACAATAGCAGGCACCGCCCAGATGGGGAGGACCATCGTCTCTGCTGTTGGGCTTGGGCTGCAGACAAACCCGCCGTTGTTGGCTGACTTGCAGACATTACCCTGAGGGCATAGGACACCCAGACAGGCCACCAAGGTCTCACACGTCTTGCCTGTGTAGAACTCAGAGCAGATGCAGGTGAAACCTGAGCGGGGGTCCGGCACACAGTTGCCATGGTTCTGACAGGGATTAGAGCTACAGTCGCCGGGTGGAACACACTGGTACGTGTACCACTGGTTGACGCACATCAAGCCGTCCCAGCATGGGCTGCTCTCACAGAGGTTGGGACCTCTGCAGCCGATCTTGACAGACGAACTGGTCTTAGTTAAGGAGACAAGGCTGTGTTCTCCGGTAAATGGCAGGTTCTCCCCATTGTACTTCACATAGGCCAGGCAGCCGTCGAAACCTGTACATACATAAGAGAGGAAACCAGTTCAGATAACAAGAAGCAGCCATGAGCAGCTACCAAGGACATAACAGTGGCCTGGAGGGGAATGCTTTCCGATTGCCACCAGACTGATTGGTTTTTCAAAATGTCTGCCGACCCCTGATCGCTTCCATGTAAATAACAGGAACTGGGAGCTATAAACAGAGCTAAAGCAATTTTGTTTAGACTGATAATTGGTTCAAGCTTAGGACAACAGCAAAAAAAGAGAAATTTCTCATGGAAAGCTGCTCCTCAAAACAAACGCATGATTTTGAAATCAATCGCTGGCCAATTAGATAGAAAGATGAAATATTTTCTAACAGAAAATCCATCATCAGAGCCATTATAGCTTCAAGCCATACATCTGGGTTGGATGAATGTCTCTGTATCTAATTTAATCTTTTGCTTCGTGTGTTGCCTAACAGCACTGCCTCACCGATGTAAATAGACTTTTATTGAATTTATCCCAGTGCAGATTAAATCCATTTGTGCCTTTTCATTATTCTTAAAAAAGTGAGTACACAAAAGAACCCAACAGTTCAGACACACATTGAGGAAAGGGTTGATTAACAAACAGTCTGCAACAGAGCTGCATGCTCAGAATACGTTTGTTTTACGTATGCTCTGGTCGTTATGTAAAAAAGGTCAACAAATAATTCAAATGGCTCATTTTTTACCATATTAGTGCATAGTTTTAGGTTAGTTTTTCCCTCCCCTGAAATTCGAAAATTTACTGTATTGCATTAACTCCCTCTGGAAACCCCCTCTTTCACCTTTTCCAAACTCTTTCCCAGCTCATGTTCAAGGAAATCTGATCTTTGATTTAAGTCTAAACTCTGATGAGAGTCCATGAAAATAGGACCAAAACACAAAACGTTCTCAAAGACAGGCCAAGATGAAGTCAAATTAAATTAATATTAGTTATTTTCTCCATAAATGATACTCTGAAACATTTATTCAACTAATGTGAACTCATAGCAGGTAAATCTCAGCAGCTTCAGATAGAAACAGATCTCAGGCCAGTTTCACAGAGTCTTGTTGGACGGCCACCTAATATGGTCACCACTTTGAGCAGCAGACTATATATTCATTTGGGGGGGAAAAAAAAGGTTTGTACTGGATTTATAGAGGCAACAAGATCTCTCTGTCACAGACAACTACAAGATGTGCATATGCACATGTTGTAGAAGAGGTTTACATAATGTGAAAACACCGCTGCGTTAGTAATTTACAGTAGGTGAAGAGTGAGTGAGTTTTTTTGGTCAAATGCCAGTTTTTGAAAGCTTCAGCATTTGTTCAGCACGTAAATACACATGTACTGTACTTTCATAGTGTACATCCATCAAGGGTTTGACTGTCATAGTTAGTTTCGGAGAGAGCAATATCCAAACTGAGATTTTTAAATCTTAAATATGGCACATTTCTTGCAAAACCACAAAAATACAGTGTTTTGCTGTGAAATATTTTCCTGAAAAGGGTAGAAAAGCCTCTGAGACAACGTTTAGATTATCACTGGAAACTCAAACTGTACTTCAGAAATTCTTTATGGTAGGCTAGAAGCCAGCAGCTCCTTTAAAGGAACACGACCCACTCCCCCCACATGCATCAGATACGCTGAATTTAACTGAATTGAAAAATGACATCATGTCCATTACGTGCACAAAATATATGATTTCCTTGGGCACTGCACCAATCTCTCTGATCAATTCTTTGTGTAAGGAGCAGTAGGGGGGTTGAATGGCTTGCTCAAAGGCACCTCAGTTGCTATAATGACAAGGGAATCTGCAGATTTTTTTTTTTTTTCCAGGTAATCCAAAATGAAAATCTGGGGAATTTAGTGGACTTTTTTTTTTTTTTTTTTAACATTAATAATTTTATTTAAAAACATGTTTTTTTTGTTTTTAAGATTATTTTTGGGCCTTTTTTGGCCTTTATTTGTGACAGAATAAAGTAAGACATGAAAGAGCAGAGAGAAAGGGAATGACATGCAGCAAAGGACCGCAGGTCGGAGCCGAACCCGGACCCGCAGCGTTGAGGAGTAAACCTCTGAATGTGGTCGCCAGCTCCACCAACTGAGCCACCCGGGCACCCTAAAAACATTTTTAAATCTGCGTTGAATCTACGTGAATGTAATTCCGTGTGGCTCTGGTAATGTGGGATCACACTGACAATCACAAGCCAGAAAATAAGGTTTTTAACACTCAATTATAGACAGAAATGATGTGATGTGATGACCTACTATCCTAAATCCTCCCTAACCTAAACACATAATGAATACACCGTTGAGGCCCACCTGCTGCAGTTTTCTGCTGAGCAGGTCCGGGTGGGATCCCGCCCAGGGAAAAGATTAAAACGCTGAGTCCTCCAAAGTCCTGGGTGGCATGCTGGATGATCCTGGGGTGGCTGCCGTCTACGTGGAGCACCGTGGCGGAGCCGTTCTTGATCAGCTGGAGTGTGTGCCACTGGCCGTCTGACAGCACCACCTCTCCCACTGTCCGCTCCACCTTCCCCCCGACGCCTGCATCTGAGACGTAGTGGATGTTGCCGTTCCTCAGCTGAGAGAAGAGAGTAAAGCATAGCGATATGTCTGGATGTTAATTTCCACATTAGACAACATATCATAAATTAGAAATGAGTAGACAGGCTGGATGAATGCATGATCTGCATACTCTTATAATTCTTAATTTCTAGTGTAAGAGAAATACTGTTCCCTGATGAGAACTGCATAAACTAGGGTTTAAAAATGTTTCAGATTAATGCAATGACTTATGTCAGCATCAATCATGGGCGATGAGAGGAAGTCTTCTCTCAGTCTCCACAAAACTACCACCACACTGCTTTCCGAATCTGATATTCTGATGAGGTCAGAGATCAAAAACAGAAATCGTAAATCTTCCTCCCGGCGGGGACATGCTGTAGTTAATCATGTTCTCACGACTTGTGCTAATGACATTCAGCCAGATGATGACCAGAAGCTTGCTTACAAATAAATTCTGAGAAAACACGCTCATTTAAACGCCCACTGGTGGACCCCTCTTTGCAGAAAAAAAGAGAGGACACAGTGCGTCTTTAAAAGAAATGAATCAAACTCACTTTGGCATGGACGACAAATTTGCGGCTCACACTGTGTATGGTAATCTCATTGCGTACTCCCCACTTTCAATGGAAAAGTAATCCCGTTCTCCTCTCTTTTCAAAGAACCCCGAAAAATCAGCAATGATAAGTAGCTTCCGGAAGAATTGATTTAAAATGGGAAAAGCGGAAAGCTCCCCAAGCCAAAGAAAACTAAGTGCTCCAAGTCTGGAAGACCCATCATGAAGTTTATCTATTAAACATCTTTAAACAAGGTTTTTTTTTTTTTTTTTTTAAATATCACAGTATATATAGTTCAGACTCTCAACATATGTACATAGATACAGTATGTATTCCCATGCTGCTCTTCGTTTTTTAGGTGTCATGGTGCTTGTAATACTTCTCCGGACTGTTCAGGAAGCTGCGATGGTGATTCGATGTGCACCAGAAGCTGCTCAGAGCCGGAAAACCAAATCATAAGAGACAAAGTCTGATACTAAAGTGGGAAGGGGTCGTGGTGGTGAGGGTGGAGGGTGTCTAAAAGGAAAATTGAAGAGGATGAATGAGCGCTTGGGCCTCTTTGGGCAGCTGCCCAGGATCAGTCAGAGGGAGGGGGTGCTGAACAGAATAAGAGGAGAAGAAAAGGAATTAGACTAAAGGGAGGTGGCTGAGAAAGACCCATAGAGTTTGCCTTTAGTTGGAGAGAGTGTGTGGGGTGATGAGTGGTGTTGTAAGGGGTGAATCAAAGTAAGGAGAGCAGAGAACATGTAAAGACACTTATGTGTGTACACCATCCTGTTTTTAGCTTATATACAAACATTCAGGCCACCTTTCAGTGTCAGCTTACTGTATGTTTGCACACACACACCAATACACGCTCATGACCGCAAATGCTTTTGGTGATGCAGCAAATCATCTGGCAGCCATATTGCAGAACTTCAGCTCTGTTCGATGATGAGCCAAAGCTGATTTGTGTCTTGGCACTGACTGGAAACTAATCATGATCATGAACTAATTATGATTTGCACGTTCCCTAATGAGCCTTCTAAGTCTGCAAGCATGGCTCGTGCTTATCTGATGCTTATTAACAGCGGCTGCTCTGCAAAGTTAGCTGGCTAATTAGCAGAGTCACAATGCCAAACTAAGCTGAATCTTCTCCTACAACTTGTAGTGCTTTTAATTTGGGGAAATTACACTATGTGTACAAGGGGATATTTCCTATGCCACAGTATCCAAAATATGAATACAAATCTGTAAATATACCGCAAACCCAGAGGGAGTACTGAAGGAAAATGAAAATTGAGCTGAAGTACGCAGGTGGGCGGTACCTGGCTATCTTTAAACCACATTCATCAATGAGGTCCCATGGAGATTCAGCTCAACACAAAATAATGTGCTGTGAACTTTCTGTTAAAGTACATTTGTATTAAAATTTTGGATACTGTGGCCTAGGAACTATCCCCTTGTACACATAGTGTCATTTCCCCAAATTAAAAGCACTACAAGTTGTAGGAGAAGATTCAGCTTAGTTTGGCATTGTGACTCTGCTAATTAGCCAGCTAACTTTGCAGAGCAGCCACTGTTAATATAAGCATCAGATAAGAACGAGCCATGCTTGCAGACTTAGAAGGCTCATTAGGGAATGTGGAAATCATAATTAGCATGCCATAGTACCTTTAAGGGAGAATTGTGGCTGATGACTGTTCACGTTAGTTTCTATAACTATTCTATTATTGTTTGTTAGGAGCTTTGTCTTCCACTTTGAGTAAAATTGTCTTTGGCTTCACACAACATTGAAAACACTATGATACTGATGGGGACAAACAGCAGGAACACAGTAAGTACTGCACTGCAAATTATTTGGTTCTTACCAAGATAAAAAAAAAAGTGTTAGATAATTTATCTTGTTTTAAGAGTTTAATATCTTATTTTAAGTGTTCCACTTTCCATTATAATCTTAAATCAAGCAAGCTTGTCAACTGAAATTATCTTGCTGCATGGAAAGATAATTTCACGTTTTGAGTACCTTTTCCTTCAGATAAAGTGTTTTTATCTTGTTTTTAGACCCCTTTTTTGCAGTGTGGGCAGGACCTTCAGCTACCTCAACTAAAAGAGGGACGTTTCATAAGTGAATTTTAATATTAATTTTAGTAGGAAGCCATCCTATTCTTTCATCTGCTCCTGTTGGCTACATTCATTTGTTGTTGTTGCTGTTGTGTGCTGATAATGCAAACTTCCTCCAAGGAACACTGTGCTGTGTTTCATTATTTGGAGGTGGTCTGAGTTTAATTGCACAACAGTGCATGAGAGACAGAGAGAGAGAGAGAGAGAGAGAGAGAGAGAGAGAGAGAGAGAGAGAGAGAGAGAGAGAGAGAGAGAGAGCAGTATTTCAAAAAGTAGAAGAAAGTATTTGTATGAGTATTGGAATGAACATTATGATGAATTTACCATGCGAGTCAGTGCAGTATAGTCTATATAACAAAGATAACAATACTCTTAACAATATTCTGCACTATGTATAGTTCTTTTATTATTTCTCTGTGTCATCTCCTACTCTGCATTATGCCATTCCCTATTTATCTGTATCATATTCATCTGTACATGTGTATATGTTAAATGTGTATGATATACCCTTATTACTCTATTCTTATTTTTCTATTCTGTTCTATTTTTTGTATAATTTTAATGTGTATTTTTTCTTATTTTTTGTTTTGCATTGAGCTGCTGTGATGAGTGAATTTTCCTATTGTGGGGTCAATATAGTCTATCTTGTCTTATCTTATAATGTTCATACAGACAGTAATTATTTGAAAATGTATCTTATGTTTTTCAGTGCGTTGCAACAAGTCACCCCACTCTCACTTCCTCTCTCTCACCTTCACAGTAGTGTAGTTGCTGCTCTCCTGCACGTGCAGCAGAGTGCCGGTCTTGCTGCGCGTCCTGAACTTGACCTCCAAGCTGCTGGGACTGGCGGGGTCAGAGGTCCCGCCCTGCAATGATTGTCTGAGAAGGACGTCACGTTTAGGGCCCTGCCTCAGGGAGTAGTCCAGGCGGCCGGTTCCATCCAGGGACAGGGCAGTGTCTGCTGTCATGTCTGTGGGAGTAAGATAGAGAATATCCTCAATTCTGTCTGACTTCACGCACATTTCACAGGCAGTTTTAAAACTTATATTTCCACTCCGCCGCTGGCGGGCTCTCAGGCCCAAATGATTTTCCCAATCCGACTGCCATAACCACAAATTGGTCCTTTCATTCTCACCAGTGGTTACAAATATCTGCCCATTACTGAAAGATATAGGTCAATGCACAGAACAGCCTGCATGCCATTGAGCTTGATATGAGTGTTGTACATTGTAAAATGATCCATGGAATTTAAGTGTTTGTTGTTTATAATGATTTCCATTAAAACTATGTTTTGTCTTTGTGCCATTCTCCTTCTACCTCACCTAAAATGCTCTTGAATAGACTGCACAGTGCAGTACAGAGCAAAATTATATAGTCATGGAATTTGCGGCTGGATTTAAGATAAAGCAATGCATTAAAATGTCAAAATCTTGTGGCAAATCAGTGGATTTGTGCAAACATTTTGCGTCAAATTCAATTTTTGGTTAACGTTGACATGCACATTTGTAATGATGAATAGAAAAGTCTTTAAAAAAAATCATGTGACTCTGAATATGACTAAAGCCAGAGAGTCGAAAACAGGCAAAGCTATTGTAGCTCAATTGCTGTGTTAGACTAAGACGTATATATAGTATAGTATACACTGTTTTTCACAGAAGATGTGATGGTATAAATCCATATTTTTGATAAACTGGCTAGTACTTCACCAGCCATCCTGTAAGAAGTCACTGTAGTCACCGAGCTGCTTCTAGCACTGCCTTTTCTTGCTAGAATGCAAGGATAAAATTAGCTAAGCCACTGGGGCTTTGGGATGGGTCAAATTGACTAAATTTACTGTAACCACAAGACCAAAATCAAGATGACTGGCAGCATCTAAGTCACACCACTGGTATTATGGCTCAACTTTTTGACATTTCTTCTAGATGTCATTGCTTCCTCCTGAGAAGAGTATGTTCATTCCCTGTGTCATTCCCTGTACTTCATGGCATCACATTCATTTTCTCTTTCTTTCCTGAAGATGAAACACATGCGTGAGAGACTAGGGGGCCATTTGTATTAAAGGGAAAGCACTGTGATCTTTTTTCATGCCATAAAGCAAAGCAGCAGATTTCCCACGAGATGAAACCAAATGGCAAACAGAGAGTAAGCATGGATGTTCCCAGACATCTTGAGCAACAACTTTGTTTGTTCATAGTTACAATATGAAAGTTTCAAAATAAATGTGCTAATGATTATTGGTAAGATTGCTTAACATACTGACAGCACAGCACCTTAAACAGTAGCTACATGTTTCTGGTAGTTTTTGTGAACCTGAAAGGTTTCTCAGGCAAAATACTATAAAATAAAGCTCAGGACACAGTGGTGTGGCCTATATTAAGCTACATGGTGCAGTGTGATGACTCATGAGGGAGACGAATCATGAATAATCATGATAGAATATTACTTAGTAAGTGCAGCCTCAGCAATAAAACTTCAAAGGCATAGTCTTACATTTCTCACAGTATTTGCCAGTGAAACCATCCACGCACTGGCACTGCTGCCAAGACCAGTGGTCCAAGCAGGTGCCCCCATGTCTGCAGGGGCTGGCGGTGCAGGCTCCTTCCAGTCTTGGACATCTACAGACACAACGACAAACACAACATCAGTTTGACAAGTCAGCCGCACAGTCGGCAGCGGGGGGGTCCTCCGAAAAAGTAACTCCCAAAAAAATAAAAGCGGCAGATGAGCCGTGATTTCTCTCCCCATACTGCAATACAAACAACCCATAAAGAACCCCAAGATAATTAGCATATTAAAAGATCTGTTCTCGCCTCACTATTCACCAGCAGGACAGAAAAGAAGAAGAAAAAAATCTCTGGAGTTCTGCAATTGGTTTCCTCCGTCAAAAATATGCCATTTGTATAAAAAAAAACTCTTTCAAAACTCTCTTGAGGGTTTGGGAGTGTGAACAGATGTCCCACAGCGAGAGTCGAGGAGGTTAGAGAAGACGGACAGATGGGAAGAAGAGGGAGATGATGGAGAGAGGGTGAAAGCAGGAGTGGAGGGTGGGGGTATGCAGACCTGTCAAGAATGCCACGCGATGCCAGCGCCTGACTGGGCTCCAGCGGGCGGCCGTTGACGGCGAATTCCATGATGCAGCCGACAAAGTCGTGGGTGGCGACCTGACCGCGCCGATGAAGGACGGGCTCTATTGACCTGACGCCTCCGACCGAGAGCCTGTTGGGCTGCACGTCCAGGATCCTGGACACACACATACTCATGAACCGAAGCACACAAAGTACACATGCACAGAAATCCAAAAGCTTACAAATGCATTCAAGTATGCATGAGCGCGCACGCACATGCACACGCACACGCACAGTGTCAAGTGTTAACCCCACAAGGCCTGCTCAGAGCGGTGTACAAAGGTAATGATCATCTACAACAGATGACTTCATTTGTTTGCATTATCATTGCACAAAAATGTATAAGAACTGCTTTCATTCAGCTACTTTGACAGTCAGGCAGTAAAAAATGAGCAAAAACGAAAACTGAAACATTCTTTTCTCGCTCTGAGCTGCGTCGGATTCGATTAGATTTAACACAGCATACTGTAAGGGATGTTAAATTGTAAAAACTTATATCCATTATTAAAAATGGAAAGAAATAATGAGACCTTAAATGAATGAACTTTTTTTTTTTGTATTTGGGGGCTTTTTTCCCCTTTATTAGATAGTGATAGTGGACAGACAGGAAAGGTGGGAGAGAGATGGGGGATGACACGCAGCAAAGGGCCGCAGGCTGGGAACAAGCCTGGGCCGCTGCAGGACTCAGCCTACATGGGTGAGCTAGAGGTCCCCCCGCCTTGAATGAACGTTTTAGGGTTCAAGACTTGGCTTGGCTTGGCTGAGCTTAGCTTCAGGAGCGGAATGAGCCTCCTTGACAGAGCCAAACTCAGGGGTCACCCCCCCTCAGTGGATCATCAGATGACTCTGAGAGGCTACCAGATGATCAACAGGATAGTTCAGGAGAACAAACACTTCTGCTACTAAATAATAGGTTTAATTTATGTAATACTTTCACCTAATCTTTTTCCCTTTTCCTTTTGAATTACTAGATCATGTTACCTCTTTAAGCCTTTTTTAGACATATTCACCTAAAACAAAACAAAAATTACTTGTGTCACGACTGGGAAAAAGGCAACCAGGGACAAAGTAGACAGAGGTTATAAGACAAAAAAATGGTTGGAAACCACTTAGAAATTAAAACTGTTATCAATTCATTGTGAGTCAGAGTGCTATATACAATCAACAACTAAAAATAAATCAGCTAATGTGCAGGTGCAGAAAAACTACTTTCCATTATTTTGCCAGACATGGAAAACTTTTCTATGCATTGCATTTTCCAAGCCTTGGACCTGAAACTGTCAACACCATTTTAATGTATACAATTGGATCATAGAGGCATAACATCTGTGTACTCTGTGTGTGTGTGTGTGATTTTCTTACCAGTCAGTGTGTACTGCCACATTGCTCACAGCACAGTAGCCTGGTTCATGGTCATCTCCACACAGGTCCACAGTCAGAGATGCAGCCTACATGATGATAAAAACACACACACACACACACACACACACACACACACACACGTGATTATCGTTAAGACTAAACAGCTGTGAACTTGCACTACCTCACTCAATGATTGCTCATTTTAGACTTCTGGTAGACTGTGGTTGACATAGTTGGTGGCAGTCCCTCTGGTTCTCCCTCTTTGTAATCAGCGGCATGTGGGAATGAGTGTCACTTGTACTGGTTCAGTGCAAACACTGTCACGGTTAACTGTTCTCTTTCAGATGTCGCTCAGTTAACTTGAGTTTTAGTCAAAGTCAGTGTGTAGAGCCAAATAAGCTCAGTTTATTGGGAAAAGTAGACTAATGGTGGAGTTGCTCTCTTGCTACTAACCAATGAAATGCAAGCTTACAGCCTAGCTGGGCTACCTCTATAGATCTGACAATCTAGTTAATTGAGTTAAATAGACAAATATTGATCCAAACAGATATACGATCATTTTTAATTTTGGGTTGTTTTCCGTTTATTTTGAATGTGGCAGAAAACCCAATGTTTAAATTTGGAGTCCTGACAACTGCGTAACAACTTACAATTGTATCTGATCTCAACACATTTTATCTTCTTTTGTTATGTGATCGAAAAGTCTGTGTTGTTAGGAATTATGTAGAACATAGACACATGCTCATTTATCAAAGCAAAGAACACCACACATTATGTAACAGTGCTAGTATATGGATTTTGTTACAGAGCCATAAAGCTGTTTCCCTGTTCCCAGTCTTTGTGCTAAGCTACATTAGCTGGTAGTGTTACAGTAGCTTCATATTTAGCATAGACATGAGAGTGGTATCAATCTTCTTATGTAAGTCTCTGCCAGTAAGCAAAAACATATTACCCAAAATGTTGACATATTCCTTAATACATGTGAAAGATCTAGTGATCTACAATGTGTGTGTCACAATGAATGATGGTCACAGAATGTGACCACAAATGCGTGTTAATGCTTATTTTTTGATGTTTCGACAGCAAAGGAGGACTAGATTAAAAATCATCAAAGCATTTTGTTTTGCAAAATGATTCCCTGTCTAAATATATCTTTTTTTTATTATGTGCACATCTTTTGGATTAAAAAAAACCATGTTTCTGCCACACTAAATATGTTCTTGTCCACTGCAGCATAACTTTCACTCCAGGGTTCTGGTTCAACCCATTAAGGGTATTTCAACCGCTACAATTACATCTCCCTGAGTATTTGTGTAACTAAGTCCAGTTGTTAGTGTGAGTTTTTTCCACCACATGGTATATAGACCAATTATTTTTCATCAATTCATCACAGCTTGATGGGAGAGTGGCATAAAAAATGCCATACATTACTGCAAAACATTTCCTATTTCCCGTTAATAGTACTAAAGCTTTTGTCCAGATGTGGATTATTCGTTGCTCTCTCTGTGCTCTGAGAGGGAACGACCCTTCTAGGAAGAAAAGAAATGGGCTGGTGAGGAAAATGTCCGGAAAAGTGTGTGAAAGTGTTGAAAAACCGGGGCAATCCTGCTCCACCTCTCCTGGATCTTAAGTAAACACGGACCACACTGGCCCGGACCTCCGACACAAATCATCCAGGAGAGCATGACCCCACCAAGCACGCACGCACACACACACACACACACACACACACAAACTTGAGTCACACACAAGTCAGACACATGGAAATGTACATAAAACCAAGTCAGAGTAGAGCACACACACGGTGACAACGAAACAAGGAACAACAGGAAGATTTTTTCTCAAACACTTCCGTGACTCTCTGAAGCGGCATAAAAAAACCCGTCAGAACCACATCAACATTTGATTAATCTCCAGTCTTTTCCCGTGATCAAAGGCTACTACAGCCATGAGTTCAATACACTGCACTCACTGTCAAGTGTCTCACACTGTGGTGGAGAAAATATGTATCTCAAGAAGACCCTCTTGGAAATTAATACCGAATGTAACACAAAAAGATGAGGAGCGTGTTTTTGTGCTCGGTTAACACTGAATGTGAGGAAATGTGAAGAAAGTGCCAGTGGAGATCATTGTTTTCCCCATGACTAATATAATGGAGGATTGCTCTTTGTTGTGGTGCAGGCACTGAGGAACTGCTTTTACGCATTTGTTTTCTACTTATTTCCAGGACAAATAATTCGGCTAATCAAAAGCTTGATGATTAGATGCTGATGCTAATCAGCTGCAGAAAGTCCATATCTGTCAAACTACATTTGCAAACCTCATTCATAGAAGATTTGGTTGTTTGTACTTAAAACCCTGATTTCAAATAAACCAGTTGTGCTTTTGCTTAGATGTTTTTAGCTGTGATCTTTTCCAGACAGTCAGTTACTGTCACATGATTGTTGTTACTGTCACACTAATTGTTATAAATGTAATTTCACCAAATTTTCTCTAAATGTAATTACATTTACGCCTACGCTGCCCTGTGGTATACAGCCATGCAAATAGACTTAGATTTTTAGATTTGTTTGTGTTTTTGCACAGATTTTGAGACTTCTGCCGCCACCCTAATGGGAACATCAGGTAGGTAGGTTTGCTGAATCCAACTTGGAAGCTCACAGAAAAAAAGGAAAGGGAGGTTTAGGATGACAATACATAAAGGTTTGTGTCAAGTTACGCAGGATGATCCATAGATGTAGTGTGTAGTGTGTTAAACTATTTTCATTGGGAACATCAAATGTGTTGTTGTTTTAGGGAAAAGTTCCAAATGTCAAACAGACAAAGTTGGTGACAAGCTGGTGAATATATTGGAGCATTTTTTAGGTATGAAATGAACAGTACACATTATATAGTATACAGTACATTGGCTAACTGCTATTTCAGTCCAACCCTAACACAGCTCCCGTTGTACTGTGAAAAAAAACTGTCATTTGACATTTGCATTTGACAACTGAACAGATTTGAGTGTTGATTATAGTCATGATTGAAACAGTATCTGTGAACTTTCTGCTCCCTCTGATTACTTGGAGCCTTCATGACGAAGCAGTGCATGACTGTGTCTGTGGTTTCTGTCTGCTTTAGACATTGGCTCAGAATTCAAGGGGCAGGAACTGAGAGCAGACCTCAAGCCTGACCATCGAAATGACCCACAGCACCCTTGGCTAAAATAGTGATCAGGTTCACTTTACACCGCCTGAGGGAGTTAGCACTTGAGGAACGACATAAACACATTTCAGTTTCATTCTTCATCCTTACATGACCACCTCTGCATAATATTGACATGGCACTATATGCATACAGAATCACAGTTCTCAACGTATGCTGTATTCCTTTCCACCGTGTCACTCTTCACCAACTCAAAAATGAAATTTAGACTATTTTTCCAGCTTCCTTTGAAACTCTCAGTGAACGGTGGGAAATGACAGCTTTGAAGACCAGCAGGAGAGTTACATTATAGAAGCTTTGACAAGGCCTGGTTGGATTTTTCCCCCCTCTTTCCTTGCCACTGCATTGCTGGCAGAGAGAAGCCTCTCATTCAGAGCACAGGAGACAGCGTTTCAACCTTCAGGGCCATTTTGGATCCTCGTATTGTAAATCACAACGAGCAATAAAATATAATTACAAACCTTGAAAACCATAAGCTGAGCTACCCGTGGTTTGGGGGAGTTTAATTATCATCTGATGGTGAAAAAAAGTATATAAGAAATTTGGATGCAGGTTCAAGCTATAAAAGCACAAGAAATAAATGCTAGTGATAGTGTAGCACACGTAAGTCCATACCATGTGGCATTTCTCAGATATTCTGCAATGCTTTTGCTGTTAAACCCGTAAGAACTGTTAAGCTGCTCAATGAAAAGTTTTCAAGGATGCATGATAAAAAACGTTTAATGCGTTTCTAATTTCTACCATAAAAATAGACGTTCTTACCATCCCAGCTCTCCTGGCGATGACAGTGTGGAATTTCCCATCCGAAACCTTTATCATGGTCATCAGTTTGTATGTTCCACTTCCCAAGTTGAAGGAGAAGCGCATCCGTCCCTCGAAGATCTCCAGAGCCAGGAACTCCGCTTTGTCTCCGGTCTGGTTATCGTGGTTGTACATAAGCAGTGCGTTGCTCTTCAGGGTAGCAAACTTGATATATATGTAGTTATTGTTGGGATCCAGGGATGGAAACTCCATGTAGGAGAGCTCCTCAAAGCCATAGCTGTTAAGCTCACAGTGTTTACCGAAAACCCCTTGAGAACAAAAAAAGATGAAAATAGGAATCAGAGGAAGCCAATAAATTATTCACATTGCTACTGTAATAAAAAAACAGAATCTTTAATGAGCTATATTATAAGTTCTGTATTTAGTAGTAACAAAGCAGAAATATCTACTGTCGGGTCTTGCATTTTTTAAAAGTTCTTCTTTTTGCTTATTTGACAGCAGAAATAAGAATAATGAAAAATGGAAACAAAATGAAGGGACAGTGTCCACTTTAAAAAAAAAAAAAATCATGGATTATTAATGCCATCATTTTCTTTTCTCCAGGGATTGCATGTCTGAAACATCTTGCTTTTCTATTCACCAGGGCTCACAAATACCCTAAACAGTTTCCTATTATTACTTACCAAATGGACAATGACAGTAATATCCATCCACCCGATTCTGACAGGACCCGCCATTAAAACAAGGGTTACACTCACAGTGATTGATGATGGAATCACACGTTTTGCCTGGGTTCACAGAATAACACAAATTAAAATGGATGGGGTGGCAGACAACACAGGAAAACCTCAAGGGGTACACAGTTCACTTTCCCCACGGGCCAAGTCATGCAGGCCTTTCATCACCTCACAGCTGAGAAATGCACTGCAAAAAAACAAAGATCTGGGCTCCAACAAACCCTTTAAAGCTGTAGTGAAATTTAAAGTCAGATTTTTAGTTGAAACAGCCATAAAATATATAATAGAAAAGTGTAATTTCATCTGTTTTAGTGCAGTTTCACTTATTCTGAAAACTATCTTGACACAAGTGATGCTGTTTTGGAATATAAATCTCTTGTCCAAGATGACATCATTTGATTCAAACATCTTGAAACTCAGGAAAAAAGAAATGATCTCACTCAATTGGCAGAATTGTTCAAATTTTCAAACACTTTGAAAGATCAAATTACATTTGGATAAGGCTGTTTTTTTTTTTGCAGTGCCGAAAGACAAACAGTTGCAATGTTTATGAATTTTTGACACATATATTGGCGAACATCTAAATGAGTTGAAAGGGTTAACATCATGATAAGGAATGTGACACTGATAATAAAAAGAAAAGGGGTTTGGTGCAAGACAATAAATGAGCCAGGCATGTCACAATACAAAAAGACTTACAATGAACTTGTGCAAATATATTTTAGGTTGTAAATCCTGAGACAAGTTGCTTAATGGAGATTGATTCTGCTGCCAAAAACCAGGCAGGGAAAACAGGAAGTTGAGAGTTCACTGTGAGGGCATGCAAACTACTGTAAGTCAATAGGTGCATTTCTCCACAAGAGTCATTTATCTTGATGGAACCTAAAAAAATTGTGGTCATTTTTTATTGTCATAATAAAAAGGGACAATAATGACTTGACTTGAGGCAAATCACCTGCTTTGAAAATGTCTTTCAGATGCTGCAGTGAGCCCCTGGACAACGCACTGGATTCAAATGACTGTTCTAAGTAATTCCACTTAAAATCCACTCCCCTTTTATCAAGGGTAATAATGCAGTGCATTCATTACATTTCCAAACGAAAAGGCCTGATTGGATCTTTTATAAAGCTGCTCATTTGTCATACAACTCAAAACAGAGTCAAATGAGAAATCCTTAGTTAGGAAATCTATCTGTGTACGTTTGGATTAGAAGTGTATCTGTGTGTGGTCATAGTTGCAACACATGAAGGCACATAATGAAATGTGATATTGGTGAACTGTGTATGGAGTCTACACTCAAGTCCTAACTAAGGTCAGCGTCGCATCATCTTCTTTATTAAAGCAAACATCGCAGCTAGTAATCCGAAAAACAAACTGTTTTTGGCAGCCATGCTTGTATGCTATGGCTACAACACCTCTCGGAAACATTCAGAAGCAAATATTTTCCTTGGATCCAAAGTCATGTGTGTGAGCCCATTATTGTGTGAGTGTCAGTGCGTGTGTCACCACATGTTTTTTCACCAAGCCTAACATGAATAACTGTGTGGTCAGACATAAAATGTGACTCCTATGTGTATAGTACAGTACCTGCAAAGCCGGATTTGCAGAGGCAGTTGAAGCCGCCGGGGAAGTTCTGGCACAACGCACCATTCTTGCAGGGATTGGAAAGACATTCATTGACATCCCTCTCACAGGCCATCCCGGTAAAACCTTCAGGACAGGTGCAGGAGAAGCCCCCCACCAGATTGTGGCAGGTGCCGCCGTTGTGGCAGGGCGATGGCTGGCACTCGTTGATGTCTGTCTCACACAGGGCTCCTGTGTATCCTGGCCTGCAGCTGCAAGCATAGGGCTGCAGGGGGTGGTTAGAAACAAGGATCACTGGGACACTTTCTTCTGTCTTCATATCAGGCCCGACACTGAGACGCCTCTTGCAGCTGCCTCCATTCTGGCACGGGTTACGTGTGCATGGATCATGGTCCACCGCATCTATTTGCACCCCGCTCTGTCTATATAAAATGTCTTTGATACTCTGGAAGAATGTGGCCACACCACTGGGGTTGACATATTGTCCGTGGCCTCGTTTCACAGCTGCCATTAGGAAAGTCTGATTGTTGAGCTCAAATGCTCCATAAAGGAGCACCCCTGTGCCCAGTCCTGCTAGCTGAGAGTTGGCAATACGTAGGAAGCTGAGGTAGTGGTTGGTAAGGAAGCTTTTGACTCCTTGAGATTGAAGTCGAATTAGTATGCTGTTGTCCACTGTGGCATTGGTGAAACCCATGAAGAGGACTCGGGCTGTATTGCTGACTGAACCGTGGACACCATCACTGCTACGGACAGTTAGCTCAAAAGTTCCATCTGTTGAGCGGGACTTAGAGTTGAGATTACATGTTCCAGTTGGGATATTAAACAGACCGGAGGATGGGGGAATAAGGGAGCAGTGAAACCTATCCTGAATGTCAGGGTCTTGGGGTTTGACATCTCCCAAAGAACCTCCAGGAAACATTTTCCCAAAATAGTGGACAAAGATTTCCACAGACCTTGGCTCTGAAGGATTGTCATTCTGATCATTTATTTTGACGTGAATTGTTCCGGTGGAGGACATTTGAGGCACACCAGAGTCCTTGATCACAACAGAGAGGTAGAAGTCGCTAATCTGTTCCCTGTCAATCTCCCTACTGGTGGTTAACACTCCAGCTTGACTCAGGCTGAAGTAGCTGTTGGCAGAGCCAGAACTGAGAATGTTGTATAGGAAAGGGCCTTGGTTTGGTGGTAGATCTGTGTCAGATGCTGTTAGAGTTGTAACTACAATGCCAGCTTTCTGATTCTCCATTACCTCAGCATAGGTGGTTGTCAAAGTTGGACCGTTATCATTGATATCTTCCAGGTTCACAATCACAGTGGTGCTTCCGGTTGCAGGAGGTGTGCCAGTATCCACAGCAAGAACTGTTAGATTATACACAGGAGTTGTTTCTCTGTCTAGCTCTGCAGCCACAGACACTTGGCCAGTTTTTGAGTTGATCGTGAAAACATTCTTATCAAACTCAGGAGCAATAGAGTATGAAAATCTGCTCCAGCTTGGGACAGAGTCTGAGTCCTCAGCACTCACAAAGGTAACAAGACCACCAGGTGAGAGTCCTTCACTTACTTGCACATCATACAGTTCTTGGGTAAAAACAGGAGGATCGTTGGCATCAAGAATTGTGATGTTAACAAACACTTCGTCAATGTCTGCCCCACGGATGCTTCCTGCGTTCTTTGCCAACACCCTCAGTGAAATCTTTTCCTCTTTCTCACGATCTAGAGTACCTGTGACATAAATCTGGCCTGTTTTCTTGTTGATGCCAAACCCTTTCCTTCTGCTCTTCCCGAAAATGAGGTAGTAAACCACTCCATCGTCCCCTTGGTCTCGATCACTGGCGAACACTTCGCCGACCACTGTGCCTTTTGGAGCAGCTTCAGAAATTTCAAAGTAGTACTGTTTTGAGACAAAGCGGGGTACGTATTCATTGGCTCCCTTCAGCTGAATGTTGACATTGGCGAAGCTGCAGCGCTCCTCGTCTGGGACATTGAAGGCCTTTACTGTTAAATGGTAGACCTGCTTAGCCTCGTAATCCAAGAAGCCCTGGGTGGTGATGGTGCCCGTGTTCGGGTCAATAACAAAGAGGTCACTGTCTGATGACTGTATTACATAAGCCATTACTGCGTTAGCCCCCGAATCTCGGTCTGTGGCGTTCATTTTTACCACAGTGGTGCCACTGGGAACGTTCTCCTGCACAATGGGGAAGTACTCATCAGGATCAAACACAGGAGGGTTGTCATTCACATCAGTCACATATACTGTAACAGAGACATAGCTTGTTTTTGCAATCCAACCACCATCAGTGGCTGAAACTCTAAGCTCATGTTGTTGCATCACTTCAAAGTCCAGAGGGTGAGCTAGGGATAACACTCCAGTTTTACTGTTAAGTGAGAACAGACCCTTTTCGTTGCCTGAAGTTATATTGTAAGTGATAAGGCCATTCATTTCTTTGTCTTTGTCTCTGGCAGACAGAGTCCTTATTGCTGTTCCTACTACAAGGCTTTCAGGTACAGTAGCTGAGATTTGGCTTTGTGAGAACTCAGGTGTGTGGTGGTTTTCCTCTGTGACTGCAATCCGCACTGACGTTCGGGTTGACAAAGGAGGATTTCCTCTGTCATTCGCTGTGATGTCAATGAGAAAAAATTTATTCATTTCAGATGTGAGGGAGGAGGCGACAGTAATCCATCCACTTGTTTTATCCAATTTGAATTTACTTGAGCTGTTTCCTCCTGTTATTAAGTACTCCACCTCAGAATTAAGGCCAAAGTCTTTTTTGTCATGAGCTACAACCCTGATCAGTCTGGTGCCAACCTTGACACTTTTAGTGACAGGAGTAAAGTAGCTAGGCGAATCAAACTCAGGGGGATTATCATTGCTGTCTACAATGTTTATAATTACTGTTGTTTCACTCATCAGAGGCTTGACTGCCCGGTCTGAGGCTGTGACAATGAAGCTGTGGCGATTTATATTTATACTACTAGCGCCTGTGGAGTTCTGATATTTTAACTGCTGCTTCACAAATATCTCTCCAGTGCTTGCATTAATTCTGAAAAACTCAGATTGGGACCTAATGAAATAGAAGATTTTGCCGTTGAACCCTTCATCAGGATCTGTGGCAGACACCTGTGTGACCAGGGAGCCGACCTCAGTGAGCTCAGGGTAGTCCAGATAGTAAGAGGGACGACTAAATCTGGGGGCATTATCATTTATATCCGTTACAAATATAGTGACATCTGTGCTTACTGTCCATCCGGAGTCATGGGCAGACACTTTGACAATATAATGATCTGTGTCTTCTCTATTGAGTGGCCTACTTATTGTTATATCTCCTGTGTTTGGATTTATATTAAATGGAAGGCTGGTATCTGTAATTGAATATCGGCTAATGGCATTTGAGCCAGCGTCCTCGTCTGTGGTGGTGACTCTGGTGACAGTGTAACCCACTGGGGCATTTTCAGCCACTGTAGCACTAAAGATCTTGGAAAACCTAGGAGCATTGTCATTCACATCCAGTATGTTGATTAGCACTTTGACCACTGTGTTTTTGGGTGGCAACCCCCGGTCAGTGGCTTTGACTTTCAAAGTGTACTGAGCCACCTTCTCCCGGTCCAGTGGCCTGGTTGTTCTTATTTCACCAGTTGCTCGATTAATGCTGAAACTGTTCTCCTTGTTGCCATCAATAATAGCGTATTCAAGCTGTCCATTTGGCCCGCTGTCCAGATCTACCGCGGAGACCATCAGCACCTGCTTAGGTGCAAGGTTCTCCAGTATCTCAGCATGGAAGGGGTCCTTATCAAAGACTGGGTGATTGTCATTCACATCCAGCACTGTTATTTCCACTTTCTCATACGAGGAATAAGGTGGGAAGCCCTGATCTCTGGCTTCAATCCAGAGAACATATTTCTGAATGTGTTCATGATCTAGTGGATGTCTGATAGACAACTCGCCTGATAGCTGGTCAATATGAAAGGCATTATCCAGGTTGCCGCTGGCAATGTAATATGACAACGCTCCGCCCCTCATAGAAGACCCAGTCACCGTTGTAACAACGTGGTTAATGGGCTGGCTCTCAGGGAATGTGTATGCATGCTCCTTTAGTTTGATGACAGGGAAGTTTCCTCCAGTAACAAAGCGGACTGTCACAGTGGTGGTGTCCGTTTTGGGGTTGGCTCCGCCGTCTTTTACTCGCACTGTAAGGGTGACTTCTGAGCTTCCAGTTAGCTTCTCGATGGCAGTGATGGCACCTCTGACGGGGTCGATCTTGAACCTCTCAGAGTTGCGCCCTATCAGGGAGTAGTGCAGCTGGGCGTTGGAACCGGAGTCCTCATCAGTGACAGTAACAGCAAAGACCAGGGACCCTAAACAGATAAATTATTTTTGTGAGCATTTTTCTTTTTTTTTAAGATGCTGACAATGCACAAACCTGCTGCATATACACATATTTAATATAAAACAAGTTATTTCTTGTAATTAGAAAAGTTATTTCAATATGTTATGTGTTCTTCTTCTTAAATCAATTTGAGACTAAAGATATGTATGTTTTTGGCCTTTTTGAACAAAAGCAGAAGTTTTCTTTATTATGCAATTTACTGACAATGAAGTAAACCTGGTCTAAGAGCACAGTAACAGTGATCACAAATAATTTCAGCACCTTTGAAAGGCATGTACAGACCTGCTGCAGTAGAGGCGGGTATATGGGTGACGTAGGGGTGGTGATGGAAGTGGGGAGGGTTATCGTTGATGTCGGCCACCGTCACAGACACAGTGGCGGAGCTGGACAAGCCCTGGGGCTGCCCTCCATCTGTTGCCACAACCAGCAGCTGGTAATTGGCCCTGTCCTCTCGATCCAACAGGGAGCTGGTGATAATCTGTCCCGTAGCCGGGTTGATGGAGAACTGGCCGTGTCCGCCGGTCAGGCTGTAGCTGTGGGGAACGATAAAGTAGGGCAGGTTTCAGTGAAAAATTTGTGAATTTGATGAGTCGAGTTGCATTTTTTTTGTAATCATAGTCATCAATTCTCTTAATTCTGTCTTTAAGGTAATTTCTCATGAATATCCTGAACCTAGAAAACTGTGGCGACTAGATATTGTAATTTTCACTTTTCATTCATTGCTGTTACTCCTCACTACCACTGGTCCTGTCTTTTAAAATGCAACTAGACCAATTTCTAAATACTCAGGTCTACAGCAAATCAATCTTCTCGGTCTGTGCCAATGAAAAGTTCAATTTGTTAAGTCAAAAAACCTTCAATAACAAGTTCTAACCAGAAGCTGAGAACAGCTTCAAGAAAATTAACAAAGAGAAAAGGCAAATAAAGCGTTTTTTTTTAATGCAACAGCGTATATTTATGTTTTCATATTTATTTTTCAAGTAAGTGATTTCGTGGTTTTGAGTTCGTGAAAAGCGCTATATAAATTCATTATTATTATTATTATTATTATTATTATTATTATTATTATATTGTGAAAGGACACTAAAAAGTATGAAATCCCACATAATTACTCTTTCAGTCCATCAAATTCTCATAATTACTTCTTCTCAGTGGCTATGGAGCCAATTTCTGCATAATGAGCACATTGTGTTATTACAGGTGTTTCTAACATAAATACTAATGATTGGTAGGTGTCACATCAGCCATTCTCCTAAAACAGTTTCTAAATGTTTCTGCTGCACTGCCAGTGACTGAAGGTTAATGTTAAGTACTGCCACAATGTGGTCTATAGAGGGCACTGTTTCAAGCACATTTAATGGAACAACATGCCCAATAATGGTCAACACATTGTACTGGCTTGATATCAGATCAGTTAGTTAACTGAATAAAGTATCCAGTTTTATAATCTATCAAATGCAGCCACTGTTTTCTGCTTCACTGCTCAGAGAGCCACTGTGGTCCAGGCTGGATAACTCCAGAATCCTCTATTGGATTTATTTTATTTCATTAAATTTAATTTATGTTATTGGGAAACATGGTAGTTATAAAAGAAACAAAAAAGATACAAAAATTCAATAGCTATAAAAAAAAAAAAATCACATACAATACAGATACAAAACACAAGTACAACTCTTCTGGACTGAGGGGGGCCACAGTCTTTGGCTTCCAAACTAATATCATATTTCACAAGCAGGACCCAGACACAAATGTAAACTGACACATACATGTACACACCAGTGCATATTTTGAAAAGGCTTCTTAAAAAAAGACAAATAATAGAACAACTGTGAAAGCAGAGTGGATGCAAAGCTTATTTGGACATTATCAACAACATAAACTGTCCACAGATCTGAACACAATCCAGAAACAAGTTCAGGTTTGGGGCTTACATTTAATGGGCTGTGAGAATCTAAACTAATAACTGAAGGTAACCAGTTCTGGTCTGCATTAAGGGCATAGAACCCCCTGGAACCCCTGATGGGCACAACTCATACTGTCATAGACAATTAACATCCTCATTACCATGTTTTGGGAAACTGGAGAGCACTGCGGTACCCCCCAATGTGCAACTAGTGGGGTTACAGAGGAGAGAGGAGGGGTGGGACTTGAGTCAGTGTCCGGCCTGAGAGAGACCGGCCAGAGGCTCTTACAAGCTCCCCCATGGAGCGGGCTGTGAGTGAGAAAAAGCTGTTGTCCAGCTTGAGAATCGCGGCCCAAACAATAAGTTAGGGTGTTGACTAAAGCTCTACACTCTGCTCCTAAACTCCTGTCAACAATTGCAACATCGGCCTGGAATTTTACAAAGCTGGTGATGAGTTAAAACGTTTCACTGACGGCGTGAGGAAAGCCAAAACCCAGTCCTGTTTGGCCCTGAAAGGATATTTTCACACCAGGGAATCAAAGCTAAGTAAAGCTGACCTGATTAGTCACAGTAGTTACTGGAACTACATAGATCTCCTCCGGACTGTAAAAAATGGCTTCATTAGTCCTATGCACACAAAAGACTTTATTCCTGTGTTAATCTGTCTAATAAAGTACAATTTAATATAAACCGCAAATTATCTAATGTTTCCTTTAGAAGTCCCAGGAAAAACTTGATTAACATGAGGTAATTTCTGTCATCTGTTATTGGTGTATGATGTTTCTTCTTTTTCTTAATGAAATATAAAGAGGATATTTAAATGCAATGTCAGTCAAATATTCACTTTTGCTTTGTCTCTTTAGGAAGTGACAAAAACTAAGATTAAGATTGTAATTTTCATTTTAGGACAATACCATTTGTGTAAATATTTTTGTTGGTAATTTAATTTAATTTTATTATGAGGCCCCCTTTTATACTAGTCCCCTGCAAACACTGCGTACGCACCTTGAATGATTAGAATAACTAGATCAGTCAAACCTATTTTTATGTATGAATTGAATTAAAGTGCCTTCCAGAGCAGCAGAGGCCTAGAGGTTCATGATCTGTAATGTCCCCAGTTTGACTTTGTTCGTGAATATTTGTTGCATGTCGTTACACATTTTCTGTCTCAACTATCTAATAAAGCATGAAAACAAAACAGTCCAAAGACAAAGTAACCAGGTCAAAAAGAAAGAGAAAACAAACAGATATTTTAAGACATGTCTTAATAAGCATGTCTTTTATGTGGGTCAAATGTTTTCAAAGGAAGAAGAAGGACAAAAAGAATATAGATCTACAAATTAAAATAATTATGAAGAAAATAAGTGTAAAAGAACCAGAGAAGTGCAGAGGCCAAAGGAGTACCTTATAACACCATTTACGCCAACATCTGCATCAGAGCTGTTGACCAACAGGACATCCGTCCCTGTCGGGACGTTCTCCATGATGGTGGTGTGGAAGGCGGAGGAGGTGAAAACAGGGACATTATCATTCACGTCGTCCACCAGAACTGTTACCGTCCCCGTTCCGCTCAGAGACGGAGAACCTGGAGAAAAGGAAAAAAAAAAAACAGTCAGTGACAATAGCGGTTTGGTTTTCCTTCAGTAAGCACACCTAAAAGAATTGAAGGAGAAATGGCCTCAATGGCCAGGACACAAGCAAGTCATTACTCCTGCCATTCACATGACGGACCTGAACACGGAGAATTGTCTAACTGACTGAATTAGAAACTCCTTTTTGTGCCACAAGGCGCTGGTACAGGGGAGACAGTAACGTGAGCGGCATTAAGACTCCCGTTTTGACTTTAAGACACTTATAGTACATGACTTGTCATTTGAAGCGAGATCCGCACTGAATCAATTCATACTCCTGTGAGGGTTCAGCCACAATGTTCCTGCTGCATTTAATGCAAGCAAATTTCTCTGGCCACCGGTTTGGGTTTCCATCGGTCGTACTGCCACACCAACACAGTGCAGAACACATCAAAAGGGCTCAGTGTCTCTGAAACCAAATCTTTCAGGCGTCCTTCCTGGGGTCTTGGACACTCATAGATTTAATTCTCACAGCGAGGTATCTATTTTAAGGTGCACGCCACAGAGCGAGTTAGTCTGCGGAATTTGAGTGAGGAGAAGTGCTATTTTCAGCAAAAATCCAACCGTTTTTTTTTCTCTCAGAGCGGGTGACGAAACGAGGCTTGCTGGGCTCCGGGGAATGGATTTAAATCAATAGCAGATGAAAATGAGCCGCAATGCAGAACAACCTGAAGAGAAAAAAAAATTTAGACATCTGCCTTGCTTGAGCTGGCCTTTATAATCCATCCTTAAATGGCACGCTGCACAGCCTGATATATATTCCAAACATACACAGTGTTCAGTTGTTGCTGAAAGTCATAATATGGGATTTGGGGACATCTTTAAATGCACTTGAAGTTATTTTGAGCTCTTAATGATTTGCATATGTTTACATTGCTTATCAGGACAGAGAACACCTGAGGATTAAGAAAAGCTGAGATCTGCAAGCTGTGTGAGGCACTTTTCCCACCTCTAACTTGTAGTTGTTCCCTCCTGCAGCTCTCTTCAGGAATCTATTTGAATGTGTCAACTATAATACATCCAAATAAAAACATACACAATCCCTAAGCTTGTGTCCCCTGTGCCTGTGTACTCAGCTGTTGAAAACATCAGATGCTTGAACTTGCGTACCTTGGGGGGCCTGGATTAATAAGAGATAATAAAAACACTTGGACGGTGGCCACAAAATATTCTCTCTTAATGCAGAGCTGCACAAAATTAAAACATAAGGAATCTGGGAAAAAAGGGTGTTGAGGAGTGGAGGCTCAGAAAAGAAAGCTTCAGGGACATTATGGCTGTATTGCTCAGCCAGCATGGATTATGTTATAAATATGATCAAATCAGGGCAACACACTTATTATATTTTGTGCCAAGTCTTCATTTGGAAGTCAGATGAATTATGAAAAAATGCAAGTGGCATGGCTCTATGGATGGCAATGACGACCAGTCTAAAATATCTCAACAACTATTGGTAACTGGATGGATGAATCCTCATGACTTGCAGGTCAATTTTCAAAATCAGTGCTAGGGACAGATTATGGTTGGTACCAAAAAAGTATGAAGGCATACAGATATATCCACATTTGACAAAGAGTATGTGCCAGCAAGGTAGGACAAACAGTGTCCAACCAACCAATGTCGTTGAGAAAGAAATGAAATTCCCTACAAGCTCTACGGCTGCTGGTAAAACCTTAACCCTAAACATAACCATTGCCGCGCTGCCTGGGAGGAGACATTTGGGGCAAAAAACACCAAACACTGGTAAATTGCTGACACTAAACTGTGACCTCCCTGGGGGCAGAGAGGAGAAAGAAGAGTTTCTTTAGAAGATCAACAAATTTGAACATCATTGCGGGTTCGGAGACCACCGCAGCTTCTTACTGGGGGGCTGGGGGATTCCTCCTAAAAAGAGATTTGAGATAGTTTACTGTAACATCACTTCATTGCCTTGCTTGATGATAATAAACAGACATTCAACCTCGAAGCTTGTCATGGATCCAGGTTTTCTGGTCAGAACAGAAGTGGCTAACATGCACGTTTTTAATAAACAGTGCTGAATTCCAGAAGCAAAATAAATGACACAAACAGAGGTAACCGTAAACTATTGTTTATCCAAAAAGAGCACCAGAAACCATACAATACTAATCTTTAGTGAGTCATTACCACAATGAGTCAAGTCCTCTGCCGTTCCAAGTAAGACCTTTTTTGAAAAACCTGTTTATAACCAAATATAGGCAATGTTGAATTTTGAGGTGAGTATGTATTTCCACCTTTACAAATATTTGTGATGAAGAGGATTCTGCTTATAAACAAAATACTCCAAAATCATTGGCGGTCAAACAGAGGACAATTTGGTGTCGAATGCAAGCACAAACCCAATCCAAGCATAAAATGTAAAATTGTGGTATGCATCATCACAGGGCTGAGATGTGATCCAACGACCACAATATGTGGCTAAGTGCTTAAACAAAGCAAGATTACTTATTCAACATCATACTAATCTGCCAATGCTTGAGCCTGCTGTGTCACACGTTCAAGTGCGCAACGTGATTGGACTGACATGAGTCATCATTCAGGAGGTTGTCGTGGCAACAGATTAGCAAAGCTCCGGCTCCTCCTCAGCTGATCCTCTTAATTGAGGAGCAATCCAAGTCAGCAAGGTGTCTGTATCACTTTAAGTTAACCGGTGTGGAGCTGCTGCTGCCAGGCAAAGTGTGTGTTGACGGTCAGCAACTCACTAAGACTGTTGTTGATCAAAGATGTTCTGTACAGGCTGGAGCTGCCGGGCTAATAAGTGGCTCTGGGAGCTAAGTGGCTTTGTCTACAAAATCCATTAGCTTGTACCAAGACTGAATAAATGAAGAAAATATTTGGTTTTGAACATCACGCCTGCTGCTATATTTTTCTGAACAGAATGCCTTCTGTTACACAGTGAGTGTGGTTGTTGCATGTCAAAAGCATTGTTTCCCCACTAAGAGCGGAAGCAGGCAAAGCTACAAGGCTGGCCCTGTGTTTGTGTATGTGGAGCACACTGCCCTCCTTCCAGGCGTTTCACTTCTGCACAGGATGTGATGTCACAACCTGTTTACTGCCTCAGGAGAATGAACAACCTCCGCCTCCACCGCCACTGCCACTTGTGTGACCTTTGACCTGCATTGCGTCTGTCACCAAGCACATCAGGGACTCTAAGGCACAGGACACTGTTACTCCAGCTAATCCTTAGTAAGCATAGAGCAAAGAGAACCCAACCCCCATTGTGAAGACCTAAATCACGCTCAAATACTTCCAGAGCCCCCTGACGCTCCTCTGCGAGACACTGAACCTGTGCCGACCCCGCCGTCGCCGACAGGCCTTGGTTCAAACAGGGCATTTTTCTCGGTGTATCACTTCTCGCAGCATCATGCGCCTCAGTGCAGCCTCAGGACGTGCCTTCTTAGTGCCCTGGGGCTCAGTGATATCACATAACCCCTGGCAGCTGTTTCCCCCCCAAAACCTGCTGTCCAATGTGCAAATAGTTCAGATGTATCTTGTTACATCGCGTGGGCTGACAGATATAGTCATCAAGGAACACTATATCTGGCAGGTATGCAAATGTATGGCAGGTATGCAAATGTATGTAAATGACAGTTGTTTCAAATAGTTATGGTGTTGGTGAGAAATTCTTAAGATTCAGACGACGGCGGCTGCTAAATAACAGGGTCAACATCGCAGCTGAGCATGTCTTCTGTTTCCGATTCTTAAATTTCTACTGAATACCAAACCTGTAATAGTAAGAAAAACAAAACCAGAACACTTTTTATTATGTAGAAAATAACCTCCCATCCCCTTCTTCTTTTTTTAGGAGGGAATGACTCAACAGGAGAGGAATGCTCTGCAAGAGTGCTGAGAAATGCCAGCATCTCCTCCAAACGGTCTTTGCTGAGATCTGGCAAAGCCCAGGGAAGAGTGTCAGGGTCAATGATTTAGACGACTGCAGCCAGGCGGGTGTCAACTCGTGCGCCGTGGCTCAAGCAGAGTAAGAGGGGGCGCCGGTGGGGAAATGGTGAGGAAATATGCCTAAATCTGGCAACGTACAATCTGGCCCACCGCTATATGACAAATGACCTAATTTTGCCATGGAAAGAAAGCTGGTGGAAATTTGCAGCGGGAAGTCAGCTGCCTACCGGTGGCTGCCATGCACTGTGGTTAGAAAAGTATTTTTTCCATTGGCAAATCAAGTCCCCATATCCTTTAATCTTTTTCTTTCTACATTTCTACTAGACTGGGTTAATTCTCCTGCTTCAGTTTACACTTTTGAGGGAACCAATCATAAACTGGCTTATCTACTTGGCGCGCTATTGGCTGGGTTTAACATGATGACAATAGAGAAGCGACCAAGCAGCTTCTTGTTTACATTCAACATAGCAGCGCCCACCCAACGCCACCAAAGCTCAGCAAACCCGTCAATGTCGCTGTCGCTTCTCCTTCATCTGGATCTGATATCTAATTGCGTACAGACTCATTTGAACTATGCCTGTTGGTCACGCCTCTTATGCAGAGAAAATATAGAGCAGACTCCCCAGACCAACGCTCAATCTCAAATCCAGTGAGCTTTCAGTAGTTTTGTAAATTTGACATTTTTTATAAGGTTGCACAGAAATGTATCCTGTTGTATTTGCCTGTTGTATCGCCTGGCATTTGAAAGTACATCATTTATGTCATTAGACTCCATGAAACAAAGCCAGGAAGGTAAATGTTAATCATAACATACACAGATAATTGAAGAGATCACTGAATGAGACACAAAAACCTATCCCGGTTACTGTTTGTGCATGTTCGACAGCAGAGAACTAGCGTTTGCATTCTTATTACCATACCTCTAAATTGTAGATCACTTGCTGGCCAAAACAGATAAGTCAATCAATGCACTACCTCACCTCAGAACTGTGCCATGAGCATAATCTTATTTCAGGGTTAATCTTAGGTTACTTAGAAAAGCAAACTGCCATGACCCAACACTCCTCTCCTGGTGATTACAGCCTGACATCATCTGTATTTACCTCACGCCAAGGAGTTATCAACATTATCGCTCAAAAATCAGCACAAACTGTGTACTTTAACACGAGTAATTTTACTGTGGCTAGAAAATTGTTTTGGAAGCAAATGCCAATCATCGCTTCCAGTCCAGACGAGTGTGTATATTTCATCCAAATTCATCTTGGTCATTATTGCACACAAGGAAATGGGATTTGAATCCAGAGAAGCATGCTTCTTCAATCAGTAAAGAAAACTAGTGGACCTTGTGGTACGTGTTTCCATGAGTCGGTTTAGCCCTAGAGAGCTGTTCTGGAGTCACTGTGCTCTGAAGTGGTATGGATACTATAAAGGATAAGTCCAAGCTAAGTCCTGGTGATAACCCTGTCTCCTGACTCAGGGTATTCTCCATGGGAACACATCAGAATGATGGTATTCAGATAACTGTTTTTCCTCCTATGAGCAGCCATTACACTATGGGATGATGTAGAAAGTCACTGGCGTCAGTGCACCTCATTTCAAACAAAGCAACTGAATCTGCTGGGGCGCTCAAAGCCTTCGAGCCACACAAGGATTCCTCCCCGCTTTAATTTCCATTTAATTAAACGCAGCACATTCCCTTCAGATCTGGGAATGACACAGTTGGGGCAGTGACAACCAAAACAGAGTCCTCTGTTTGATATTTCACAATAATCCCAAAGACCTTAAAGTGCTTGTTAAACTGGTGTTGGGGATGACATTCAATTCTGTGTGCTAAAATTTTAATGCTTAATCTGAGCTGAGATCTAAGAGGTTTGTTTCAGAGTGGATATCGTATGGAGAAAACCCTGAATAACCCGAAATAATTGGCATCCAAAATAACAAGCTTTCAGGACCAGGAGACTAAACTAGACCAGCTGACCATCTGTTGCCTCCTCGTCCATCCTAAAGATCCACAGACAGTTTCCTCTGTAAGCCTCTCAACCCAGAAAGTATTGTCTAGCACAAACATATGGCAGGGTCTAAGCACCTTATTAGTGTACATTACTACTGGACAAATCACATTAACCTCAAAGGAGGTGCCGTGGCCATACTTTCTGAACCGGAGGGGGTACAAATACATGTGTTAATGACGATTAAGCGATCTGTTTTTTGACCGCTGCAGCTGCTATGAGGGTGCACATGACTGTGAGAACCTGGCAGGGGGTTGATTTGAAGGAAACAGCAGCAACCACCTCCTGGGAAATGCTGTGAGTTGCCCCGAGTTGCTCAGTCTAAGCCGTGCTAAGAAGCAGGTTTGAGTGTCTCTGCTGGCACAAGAGATAATCTCTTCCTTCAATATATGATTGACCAATGTTTTATTGAAAAACAGACAAACATATAAAGCTGGGATGACCAAACAACCGGATTCATTTAAGTGGGAAGTCCAGGGCAGGTTGACTTAGGGAAGACGGATGAATGTGTAAATTTATGAGACAGCCCATCTGTAGCCTGAAGCTTAAGGCTAAACGGTTAATTACGGTTTATGGACTTCGGCTAGATTGTGCGCTGAAGGGACAGCGTAAATAAAACACATCATTACTCAAGGGGGAGAGAATTGGCCGCCATCAAGGCAAAATTGACATTTTTCTGCCTCTGAGAACCTGTTGCTTTGCAACAAAGCTTCTTTTAATGCGACCCCGTCCAGCACCCATGAATGGCCTCAGCGGAGCTGAGTGCACGGTGCGAGCTGTCCCAATGCACAGTTTGCCAAACATAACAAAGTAAACAGAGGTTTTCTCACACTTAACAAGCAAGAGAGTGAAAGGGATATCTGAGTAAAACACTCAAAGCTGGTACCCAGTGTAAAAGGGAAAATAATATTTCTAATAAGACGGCAATCTGAGAGGCATTCGTCAAATTAAATCTAATGTTATACAGCTCGCCAGTTATTTATGGAGTGCCGCGTCTCACTGCTTTTGCATAATTTCTTCGCCATATGTCACGGATAGGGTTTGGCGGTTTGCATGGCAGGCAAGGAAAGCATATCGACAGACACAAAGTGCTGCTTTTTCCTCATATTTTAGGGCCTGTGGTGAAATTTAATGAAGTGATGTGCCCTTTGTGTTTTTACTACAATGGTGCTTTTATTTGCTGCGTTGTTGAATATTTGGAAATCCCTATTAAGCAGTGCATCTATGGAACGTTCTGTAACTGTTTTCCATTTTATGGTGACACAGCAAAACCAGCAGATCCTAACCAATGTGAGAAGTGAAAAACATACACTGGCAGTATAACTCGCTCATAGTACAACTCTATAATGTTCATACGTCGGCCATATAAATCTGAACTATGACTTTGTGCTCAAGAGGGGAAGCGGGCAAACAGATTTCATTGTGCAAGTTATTTAAATAGAAAAGCAACAGATAAAAAGACTTATAATTTAGAGACTTAAAGACTTAAAATTGGCTTTGCGAGAACTGGATGTGCTAGTCAGGGTCCTCAGAGAAACACAGCAAATAAACATCATTAAAAAATGCATCTTGCCAGGATAATCATCCAACCCAAACCACCTTTTAAAAAAAAACATTACTTACCAAAGCCATTAAACACTGAGATCGAGCTATTGTTAAAGTGTACCAGGGAGTGGAAAAGAGAAAACAGACGAGAGGAAAAAAACTCTGCAAGACCACATTGTTGCTGCACTGTTTTTTAAGAGCTAATCCAGAATGTTACTGCTCTGTTAAAAGTTCATTTGAGGAACCTGATATTTTATTTGGCTATGTCCTGTGTTGCCACTAGACTGCAGACTGGCTGAAACCTTCAGCATTGGACCCCATTAAAGATTTACTGTGGCAAGCGTTGGACAGTGATCGAGCAACGTTTTAACACTGCCTTATCAGTCTTCTTACAGGACTTCATTGGCCCTAAATTTCCATTTGACTTATATGCCAGAGACTTATAGATTTATCCTCAGGTTACATGTTATTTTTGTTCTTGTTCAAAACTGGATAACAATAGATTGACAGATCATTATTCAATTAATCAAGTCAGGTGGGAAAAAAAAAAAAAGAAAAAAAGGTTTTTACACCAGATTCATGGGAGCTATTTAAGAGAATAAAGGATACTGCTTTTATGTAGTGATGGTCATTAAAATTCTTCGTCTGCTAAGCGGTCGTTTAGCGCCCCAAAACTTCCCCTCACCCACCAGCCAAAAGGCCATATACAAACAGCGTGGCACTATGGAGCGATGTGCTGGAGGGATGTGAAAGACATGGGATTTCTATGCGACCGTATCCGCCATTATAGGCATGGGCCAAGGGATTTACTGTGCCTTTCCTTTAATAAATGTGACCAAACATGGTGCATGTAAATGTACCCTGAGGACGCTCTCACCACCACACGCAGACAGACTCACACAAACTCAAAAGGCAACAGCCATAATGGACAAATACAAATGTATAAATGCACATAAAAAGCAAAGAATACATGTATGTGCAAAACATGTGCATACAACCGTGCCTGAACATACAAACCAGTTTCAATTTCATCTAAATTTTGGTCACTTTTAATTCATTTTCTTATATACTACATCTCAGGCTTTTCCAACTAAGGGATGTTGAACTGGGAGCACTTACTTCCAACATAATCTTGTGTTAAAATCAAAAGGAGGCACAGAACAGGAAGTGTGAAAATAAATAATAAAATCCTTAAAACCCAAATAAAATCATAACAAAGTAACCCAAAAATAGAATAGATAATTATCAATATAAAAAGTCCTAAACACAATAATAACAAACATCTAATTGATGCCTCTGCAAACTTTTCTTGGTGATGAGTCCTTAATAACTTTACACCGTAGATAAGCCCGGACCCCTAAAAGTCCCTCTTGCTTTCCAAGACTGTTCCATCATAGGGGAACAATTTAACAAAGGTTTTTGCTTACTGAGAAAATAGTTTTCACAGATACAGGTGAACCCAGTCAGTATCTTGATATGATGTAAAGTACTTCAATTTATATACACTGAAAAGAAGACAATTGTTTAGAAAATGGAAAGAAAGAATACTAACTGTGGTGATTTTGGCACTCGGCTGCAAAAAAACAAACATACACAACACCAGCTGCCAGATAAATAAAAGTATATTATCTTCAACTACAGATGCCCACTTAAAGTGATTCCATAAACACTGAGTGGCAAAAGTATGTTACTGTTTGGCTCTGCTGGAAATCTTATTGTTTCACATGCTTCCATGGGGGCAACATTTTTGTGTTGCTAAGCAGTGGCTTACAAATCTGATCTGCCTACAGCTGATCCCAGATGTTGGCCCGGCGTTAAGATCAGCCACGGACCCTGCAGCCCCTCATGTCTCCTGCTTTCTGCAAAAGTTGTTAACTCAGAAATGCTGCAAACAACTTTCCATAAACTAGGAAATTAGAGAGAGAGAGAGAGAGAGAGAGAGAGAGAGAGAGAGAGAGAGAGAGAGAGAGAGAGAGAGAGGAAACAGAAATATCGGAGTTCTGATCTTAAAGTTTCCTCTCAACAAGATGCCTTGTAAAACACCTTTAAGCAGCTTGTAAGGATGCCACATTTTCGGTGGCTATGCACGGATTTTCAAATAATAATGTCTGCCAAATTCTGCTGCTCTCCCGGGCCAGAACACATTATGTGAACCAGCGCTTTTGTTTCCATCCATTTCATGACAGATTTCAATCAGCAAAGCAGGCAGAGAGGGTCCTGAAGCTCTGTTCAGGCTACGATTAATGAGTTTACCTTCACTGATATGACTGAAAAAAGTGACAGGAGGATGGTATGGTAAATCACAACAGCACATAGAAAAATGCAACAGCAAATCATAAAACACGACAGCAAATAGGAAAACATTTCAACAAATCATAAAACACGACAGCAAATATGAAAACACTTCAACAAATCATTAAACACAACGGCATTAACTTCTACAGGAAAAAGTAGGGCCTTTCTAGCAGAGGACGGACCCTCGTGATTGGACAGACGGACTGTCTGTCTTTTAACAGGAAGGAGAGGTGAAAAATACGGAAAAGCGCCTATTTTGAAAACATGAGTACTCCCGAAGTAACTTTTGCTATTATTAAGAATTATTTTGATACAGGGCATGCATATGACGATGTTATGATAGTTCATATGTTGTCAACCAATCGCAACATCAGGATGAGTCTACGCACTTTGAAGCCACGTTTGAGAGAAGCAGGGTTGTACAGAAGGAATGACGGGATGCGGTCTAGCAAGCAATAAACAGGCACACAGCCCTGCCCGAATATGGGGAAGTCCATCTTTGATCCATTCACAACACAAGTTTCCAACAGCTGAGAACTTAGAGCACATTTGTCTGATCGTAAGTCATGTTTCACTTTAAAAAAACACAATCCTATTCTGCTCATGATGAATTGTTTGCACAGTGGCTGCTGCAGTACTACCAAATATGACAGAATACAAGATATAGCTTAAGTCCTTGTCTGACAGAATAATACTTTCATACTGAAGCCTTGGAGTGATAAATCCTCCTGAGTTTTTTCTCTCTCTGTTACACAGTGTTTCGCAGTAGAACTAGTCAAATATGGCAGTGCAGGAAGATAAAGGCGGACGTTAACTTGTTAAGATGAATGTTTGTGGTTGAAAATGGGTCATGGTAGACAGCAGACTTGGAGACATGTCTGCACCATCCACCTTCAACATTTCCTGCCAGATAGCGCCTGGGAGAACCATTTCCCCCCACTGTCTCAGCCGAGGCCTCAAAAATGTGAGAAAATGCTGCTTGGTAATTTGGCCTGTACTATGATTATGGGTTTTTTGATATTTTGATATTCTACCCCAAATCCCTCTTTCTGCCTCTTACCAACATTGTACTGAAAAGTCCTGTCAAAATATTTTGGAATTGTTGTCAGGGTACTAAATATGGACTCCTCGTGAAGTGTACGAAAAGGAATCGAATCCTAATTAGTATGTTCGCTTGTTGGGCAACTTTGTCCATGTGGCACAAACCTCTGAGGAGTATGTGAAGCAAGAAAATCTTAACAAAGCATGAAGAAAAACACTTCTTTTGTTAGTTTAGCTTCTGAAAATGTAATGCTTTTTTTTTATTAAGTACTCTAAGTAACCTAAAATGTAAAATTATCCTCCACAAATATGAAAATAAGTCACTGACTACAGTAGGTAATGAATAAAAAGCATACATGTGTGTTTATGTAGTATCTAACATTGTCTAACAAGACATGTTATGCAACATTGTCTCAATTCTCACCAAAGCCTGTGCACAGTCAAAAATACACAGCGTTGTGAATGCTCACATGGTCAGTCCAGGAATGAAACAGAACCACCCTCAGACCATGACGGCCGTGCCAGAGCAGCTCGGGGAAACATATACTTAACTGGGATACCATGTGATTTGGCTACAAAGGAGATACGCATGTACTCCGTTAACTACACATTAACTGGCCTCTATGCAATAACAAGTTAACCTTTTATCTGGCTATAACAAGCTCTACCGCTGTATCCAAATAAACAGAGGATGCTGTTCAATCGAACCCACTGAAAGGACTTCTTAGGGGAATAAGTCAAAAACACCCACTATTTTGCAAGCTTAAAACTCCCGAATGTTTAGGTTATTGTGCCACACAAAAGGAGCACTGTGCACACTGTGAAATCCAAATGCTGTTTGTTGACATTGCTGTTAGTTTATGAAAATATTCTTTTTCAGCTTGGTTTCTTGCAGGCTGATTACAAAATATCATGCTTTGCTGAAATTCAACAATGTCCATGTAAGGACATATTACACAGTGCTCAATCAATCCTTACCAGATTATCATGAACATGTTGAACAAGTAGAATTCAGACATAAATAACTGGCTTTTGGATAAAAAACTATAAACTGAAATGCAATAGTGCAAGGCCAGCAAAAAAATCATCTTTTACTACTAAACGGTCAAACATTTCAAGATGCTATCAGCCGCACCCACAGCTCAAACCCTCCACTGCGGTCTCACCTGAGTCGGTGGCTGTGACCAGCAGGATGTATTTCCCCTGAGCCTCGCGGTCCAGAGTTTGGGTCAGGCTCAGCTGACCGCTGGAGGACAGGCTAAACGCGCCCTCGTCATTCCCACCACTGAGCATGTAGCTTAGCTGGCCGTTGGCACCTTGGTCGTCGTCTCTGGCAACAACCTGGAAAACACAGAAACAAGCTTCTTTTGAGATTCAGGAAGTCTTTATCTTCTTGTACAAGAAATCATGTGTTTTTCATTTCCAACAGCAGAACAGAACACTTTGTCTGGAATAAATAGAAGAACTGGGGAGCTGTAATAGGATGGCAGCAGGGGTGGAAAGTATAATATACTATACCATTTTGAGGTACTTTTACTTCAGTTTGAATTAAAAATTACCACAAACCTTTGAAAGAAGACAAACATTCTTCTTCTTACATATTGAATGTTAAATCCTTCTGCAATAAAACATACTCTTGCTCACTTTAACAACCCCGTGTTTTGTTGCTGCAGCCTTACTGTACTTGGTCTATTATGACCAGTACTTTATGTTGGCTCACGTTGGCTAATATTGGCAAACTACATATTGCTGTTAAATGGACATTACTGAGTCAGGTTGGTGACTGTATCATTGTTCTCTACTTGGGAAATATGAGCGCTATTCAGCAAAGGTTCCATATTCTCACTTAAGTAAAGTACCTCAAAATTCTGTATGTACAGGTCCTCTTGAGTCAATATACAGTCTTTTCTCAAAAAATCTCATTCTTTCACTTTTCCAGCAGTTTCACTGTTAATTTTCTCTTTCTGGATGTTTCAACTGGATGATCAATTTACACAACCAAACATAGCTTTCCACTGAAGCCGCTAAGGGGTTTATTACCATCACGTTGCTAGACGGCACCTTGGAGGTAATTGTTGACAGAAGGAAGATCATTACTTATTCACTTTGTCTAATCAGACTTTCCCAGGTAATCGTCAAAAACAGTGAGAACGAAACTGTTTGTCCGTCTGACTTTTCTCCTTGCGATGCAACATTAAACTACGACATTTCACCGGTGTGCCCAAATGCATTGCGGGCCCTCCCTGCCGTGCATGCTGCAGACAGGCAGAGCCAGGTTAGCGCACAGATGTGTGTTCTTATGTGTCAAAAAAACCCACTATGTCTGGACCCCTTCCCACCACATAACTGTACCCTCATTTCCTCACAAGGTACACAAGCGCGAGAAATTGGAATTGTGCCGTCACTGGAAATCAGTCCTTCCCCTCCATTTTTTATGAACGGCTCATTTAGTCATCAGGGCGGTGTGGATGTTACTTGCCTTGTCATGCAATTTAGCCCAGTTTCATATTTCGGTGAAATCCTATAAAGCCCTAATTGTGCAAAGCAAATTGCAGTCATAAATCATTTCTATATCACTTCAGTCACATATGTGCCATGATATTTAGCTAAATAAGACCACCATGGTAAGTAGTTTAGTGCCCTGTTAAATCTCACATACCTGCACTTATTAAGTTAGTATTACTCCAAATTTGTTTAAGGCATTAGCTTACTAAAGGTCTTAGAACTGTCATTCAAAGCACTGAATTCTTTAAACTGAGGACGTCCTGTCTATGAATGTTAATGATTTCCTAACTGGTTAAATTTTAATGAATGTCTTGACATAAAGAAGAAAAACAACAACATACTGACCTGCAGGATGTTTTTTGGAAGGTCCTCCAAGTTCTCCTGAACATTGACAGTGTAAGGAGAGAGCTCAAATACAGGGGAGCAGTCATTGACGTCCAACAACACAATGTTAACGGTTGCGCGGTCCACCCTGGGGCTGCTGCCTCGGTCGGTGGCTTGGACCACCAGTGAATAGGATGAACATGTCTCACGGTCCAGCTGCTTGGCCACGGAAATCACCCCTGTAACCGAATCAATCCTGAAATCAGAGTTGGTGTTGCCTCCTACGATAGAAAATCGGATCTGCCCATTGGTGCCTTCATCTGCATCGCTGGCAAACACCTGGATGACATCAGTCCCAGTCAAGGTGTTCTCCTCAATCTCGATGTCGTAGATATTCTGCGAAAAGCTGGGCGTGTTATCGTTGACGTCCAAAACCATCATAGTCACATCCATCGTTGAAGACAGACGGGGTTCCCCTTTATCTGTAGCAACGACTGTGAGGGTGTAGTTGGAAAGCTCCTCGCGGTCCAGCTCCCCAACCAACCTGACGTCTCCGTCGATTGTACCAATGCTGAACTTGTTACTTTGAGATCCTTTGAGGGAGTACTCAATGTAGCTGTTGGGTCCACTGTCGGCGTCTGTGGCCTGGGCAGTGAACACAACTGTGTCCACCGGCGTGTTCTCCTGGATATAGGTCATCCTCTGAGAGGTGAAGGCCGGCGGGCAGTCGTTGACATCCAGAAGAATTATGGACACCTGGGCATTACTGGTGAAGCGGGTCATGGGAGGAGGAGCCAGGTCATTGACTGTGATCACCAGGTTGTAGAAGGATTGGATTTCTCTGTCCAAGGCCTTCTTGCTTTGGATGACTCCTTCCTTACTGATGACAAAGTGGCCCTGGGGATCGCCAGATGCAATTCTGTAGAGGAGCTGAGCATTTTGGCCTGGAAAACATGCCAAGAGGGAATCAGAAGGCAATAATAATTCAAAGTTAGATTTCTTTTACAGTGACGTTTTAAAGCTGTACGCTGGGTTAGAGCTCTAATCGAGCCTTAAAAGTTAGGCCTGACAAGGTCCGAGCCCGACAAGTAAATTTTGATTGACAGCTCTTTGAAAGCCTGAACCCCTTTACTGCCCGACATTATTCAAATGCTCTTTTGTCAAAAATTAATAATTTTTTAACATTTTTTAACATTATTTATGCATAACAAAAAGGCCATAGTGGCTATAGGCCACTTGGAAGTTGGAACAAAGAAATAAAAGTCTTCTGTAACATTGTAACATCTCAGCACTCTAGATAGGCCTAGGCATACACTTATTCAATTAGCCTATAAATAAGCCTAATCGCCAGAGGCCAGCCTCCATTTCACCACCGTTTCATCTCCTCAGCATCCATTTTCGAGCTAATCGAAACGCATCACCTTGACCGCTCATATACCGCGCAACCCGGACCGCAAACCCGAGCCCGGCCCGAGCCTGTGTAAAATGATAGACATTAAGACGGAGCCCGACCAAACCCTTTGGGTCCCGTCACCTCTACACTGGGTAACTTCAGCAGCCATACCTTCTGTTTAGTGAACTGTTGCAACTGAATATTTTTATTTTGGAATAATTTGCCATCATTTTGTCAATTATTCTTTCAATAGTGTTGTCTATAACGTATCAGAAAATAACAAAAGATGTCTGTTAAAATCTTCTCACAGTCCAAGGTGACATCTTCAAAGGTCTTGCTCTGTCTGACTAGCAAAGACAATTTCCATCTGCCATCATGCATAACAAATCAAATTATAACATCCTTATGTTTAAAGCGCCTATATTATGTTCATTTTCAGGTTCACAATTGTATTTTGAGGTTGTATCAGAATAGGTTTACATGGTGTTATTTTAAAAAAAACACCACATTTTTGTTGTACTGCACATTGCTGCAGATCCTGTTTTCACCCTGTGTGTTTAGCTACAGAGTGAGACATCTCACTTCTATACTATCTTTGTTGGGAGTCACACATGCTCAGTAGGTAGGTAAGATCACATCAGCTAAATAACTCTTTCTCCAACTTTGTTCAGTACAAGGCAGGATTAGCTGGGAGACTTCTTCTAGACCAGGGCCACTTGTGGAATACCTGCAGAACAGGGACAGGAAGTAGTTCTTTTGGAGATTATGGTGAACTAGTGTGTGTTGTAGCAGTGTTTTGCCATTGAGAATGAGCTAGCATGCTAGCGCTAACATGTGCTACGGTTAGCCACCTCGTCTCGGCTAGTTACGTAGAAAGCCGTGTAGATTTTGAACAGCTCACCCGGAGACTGAAGGTAGAGGACATTCAGAAACCGGATCTCACTCAAAACAGCATGGATAGTTTTTTCCAAGTTTGTATGTGTGTGGAAGCACCAGAGACACAAAATAACACCCCAAATCCCAGAAAAAGTGTTTTCTTTCATAATATAGCCACTTAAAAAAAGCTTGAGTCATCAGACGGTTTGTATTGTTGCTTTAAAAAACATTGCAAAAATGATTGTTTCTGAAAATAGTTGTCAATTCATTTTCTGTCAATCAACTAATCTTTGCAATCTTTGTTCAAAACTGAACGCAGCATCTTCAGATGAGAAACACATGCAGTCAGCCTAAAGTGCTTCAGACCGAAATGTACTACAACAAAGACGCAGCAGATGTACTCTGTAAGATTTTAAATTGCATTTGTATTTTGCTCCCAAGGTTAAATGTGTTAATTTCTCTAAGTGGAGAATTGCCAAACCTAGTAGCAAAATTTAATTTTGGGCTAATAGGAGGAATCTGTGATAGGGCAGGAATTAAGTGTCTTTTCCTGTTAATGTGTACAATCTACTGCAGTATGAACCTGAACTTAAAAATAGCCAGATAAGAGACAGTTAGAGGTTGAATGCTGGTATTTTTGACTAGCATCCATTGTTCAAGATCAGATTGTTAAATATGCTGTATGTGTGTGTGTGAATGAGTAATTTATATCTAATTTATGGGTTATCTACATCAATTTCCACAAATTGTTCATGTGCAGCAGCTGGAGCTCTCTGGCTGCTACTCTTGTCCTCCAAGTAGACAATCCATTCATGTAACATGATGGATTGCAATCAAAAAAGAAACGCCACCGCAAACTATATCTGAAACTGATAGTACAGTTGTGCCATTTTTGTAAATCCCTCACAATTAAAACATTCATTTAAATGAGATAACTACAGTGTGACTGAGTGGACGGAAGCAGTAAACTATCTATCCTTGAAATCAGGCCTAATCCGCAGCACTGGAACTGGGGGTTAAAATGATCTTAAATTGAGCGTCTGTAATTCAAGTCAACGGGGTATTCATGTGGAAAGCGCCGGCACCTTCCCACACTCCGGAGTGTATTTACAGAACACAAGTAATCCCTTATCAAAAGCTTGAGTGCTACTTCCATCTGAGTTTAGGCTACGCCATCTAAAGACAAAGTCTCAGGGTTGGGGGTCAGGGGCTTAGGAAGTGCTAACAATGGCATTTTATTTTGACAGTGGAAAGCTGCAACTATATATCTGAAGAGGACAACGTGGTCAGATTATGTGGACAGTGGAGAAGGAAGCCAGACTCTGGTTGAGAACTAGGCAGCGTATTTCCCAGGAATGTAGGTCACAATAACCACATTAGGTCTGGGTGAAGCGGTAATTACAGCGGAGGAGAGTAGCGGTGACTGTTCAAATACCACACGGCACTTCACATACACGAAACCCACCACCTGAAACGCAGAAATAACTCAAGCCACTTAATCATACGGTGAAGATGTATTTCATCAAGTCATTCATGCACAACGCAAAATACAAAATAATAAAAATAAAATAAAATGTAGGTTTGAGAGCTTCTGTGTAACCAACTGTCATAACAAAATGACAGGCCATACATTAAATTAATCTTCTATGGCTAACTCGACAACACTTGATTTACACAGTAGGAGAGTACATTACTGCTAAAAACATTCTCAAAGAACGGTTTTCTTTAAATATCCCGACATCTCTGGGATATTTGACCAGAGTTTAACTTGATTTAACTGAAAAAACAAAATCTATTTTTTTGTTTCACTAATACAATGTATCCGGATTTTGCAGTGTTGTCAAATGTTTTTAAATATAGCATGCTGATAAAAAAAAAATCTCATCTGAAACCTTGTATAGAGTCAAATAAGTGTCAAGATTTGTTGTTTTGTTTCTGACTAGTCGAGTCCAAGTTAAGACCGAGTCCAAAGAGGTTTGAGTCCAAGACAAGACCAAGTCCAAAATGGTTTGAGTCCGAGTCAAGACCGAGTCCAGGACAGAAAAAAAGGTGCATGACAGTATCAAGACAATCATTTTGGGTTTCACTGTCCTTCCAATATTTTTATCTTTATTATATTTGGCAAGACCTGTGGCGAAGGCCGAGACAAGTCCGAGTCCAAATACTAGCAAGTACGAGACAAGTCCGAGACCATAAAAAAACGGACTTGAGTCCTTCAGCCCTGCTACATATCAGTATTAGCATATGTGTGAGCATCAAATAGAAACAGCAGTTCATGTTTTACAGGCTGCACTTACATTTGACACATTTTACATCTTTTAAGTTTCAAGCATTTTTTTTTTTTAAATATGTTTTTATTCTAACTTCTTTCTTGGTTTTTAGTTAAGTTTAGTTAGCTACCCAGCTAAATCACACACTGATCCCTGCCGAAAATAATTTGTTTGGGTTATGTTCATTTTATTCATGGCAAATGTGGTCCATTTCATTCATTAGCTGTGGTATTATTAATAGTATTGTCAGCTTTAAAATGTATCGTCCTTTTAATTCCGTTTCCCATGTAAATTCCCCACATGTAGGGTACATACCATGATCAGCATCACTGGCCCCAACAGTGACAATACTGGATCCAGGCGGCAGACTCTCCGAGACGGACGTGCTGTACGCGCTGGTGTTAAAGATGGGCGGGTTGTCATTCACATCCAGGACGTTGAAATACACTCTGACTGTGCTGGCCTGCCCCCCGCCGTCCCGGGCCTTCGCTGTCAGAATATAGTACTGCTGAGTCTCGTAGTCCAAAGGACGCGTCACGTTGAAAACTCCTGTCACTGGGTTCAGGAGGAAGGTCTCGTCTTCGTCGTCCTCCTCCAACGAGTAGGTGACCTCTCCGTTTACCCCTGAGTCAGAGTCGCTGGCCAGGATCGCCGCCACGATGGAGCCTGCGAGAGTCAGACAGGTTGGAACACAGAGGCGAGAAGCTAGACTTTACTACCCTATAGAAAAATTGACTTTAATATATCTACAGGGGGTTATTACGGCTGTTTATTAATACCAGTGACTCAGTGATCACTCTGCCAGCTTTGCTTTTTTAACTCACTTGGCCTGTTACTGTTTGGAACCAAAACTCTTCCAATCATTGGTATTAAGGTGAAGACATAGGGATGAAGATACAGCTATACCAGCTAATAATGACGTGTTTTTATTAGTACTTTACATAATCAGATCTCACTTGACATTCTTCTTTGATTTCCAAACTTGTTTTTTTTTTATCTTTGTTGTAAATAAAGTGGTGAGAGTAAAAAAGGAGCTGTGCCAGACAGTTGTCAGTATTATTGTAAATCCTGCTGGTCGCTGATAGATTTCCATATAAATCAGATATCAGTTACTTTCCCTTTGACCTAATAAACTCTTAATTTTCCCCTTAAGGAAGATACAGAGGATTTGGGGAGCTACAATAGTCATATAAAAATGTTCTTATAAAACATGCTCTTATAAATTGCTACAAAAAAGCTGCGCCGCATAATTCATCATGGTTCATCATGACCTTAACAGAGTTCGGTCTAAAGGCTTTTGCAGAAGACAAAACATTGCCTGTCTGAGCTTCCAATGTCTACATTCTTTACAGGTTAGCGTGTTTTAGGTTGTAACTGAATGCTTCATAAGGTTACACGGAGACCTTACCTGGTGCCATGTCTTCGGGGATATCAAACGAATACGTTGCCCGTGAGAACTTGGGCGTGTGGTCGTTGACGTCTTTGACGGTGATGTTCAGCCTCATGTCAGAGGACTGTTTTCCATCGTCTGCGCGTACCAGAAGGGAATATTTTGAACGACGCTCCCGATCCAGCTTCTTGGTGGCGATCAGATCACCAGACTCAGGGTCAATCCGAAAGCTGTCATCTGCCCCACTGATGATGGTGTACGTCACAAGAGCATTGGGACCCTGAGGTGAAGAATGAAAAATTTAATATTATAGCTTGTAACTGATCGCAGCTACACTACCGGTCAAAAGTTAGGGGTCACTTACAAATTCCCATTCCACTCCATTATAGACAGAATACCAGCTGATCTGAGTGGGTGGCTGATCTTTAATGCAATATCTACATTGCCCATTATCAGCAACCATTCATTCAATGTTTTAAAAGCACATTCTGATATCATTTTAAAAAACTAACTGAGAAAACATTGGAGAACCCTTTTGCAATTATGTAACCACATCATGTAATCTGAAAACTGCTGCCATGGTTAAAAAACAATGCAACTGATCTCAGCTGGTATTCTGTCTATAATGGAGTGCAATGGGAATTTCTAAGTGACCCCAAACTTTTGACCGGTAACCTATATAGTAACCTGAACTCAACAGAATTTGCATAATTAAATCTGCATGTTTATGGCACAAAACCAAAAGAATTCAAAAGAATTTAAGCTTATCGCAGGCAACAAACCAAAAAACTAATTTGAATTCAATATTTGCTGGCTACATTTTGTGGAGCATCGTTTCAACTCTTTGTCAGGGTTCAGAGTGAAACAGGGGCCAGTAAGTTAGAGGCACTTTGCTGAACCCAGATGAGGGGAAGAGCATCGTGATTACAAGTATCAAAGCAACTCTATCCGGTAGGAAATCACTTTACCACACGTTAGCGTGTCACGTCTCCGCATCAAACTACCTCCTTGTCTAGAATGAATGAAACCTTTCTTCATGTAGACCATCCATAAAGCAAAGGCTTGTTGTTTCAAAGAGACCATGCTATAGATCACAAATCAAGACAGAGACATCAACAGAAGATGGAGAAAACGGATGTAGAGTTATTATACCAAATTCCAAACTTCATGCATGTCTTTGATTAAAAAGAAAACACCCTGCACAAGGGCCCTGCGTTACCAAGAGAAGAAACTTTATTAATGTCATTAGAAATATAATAAATCTCCATCTTACCAAATCATTTGTCAATTATCAAGTCCTAAAAGTCTTATTTTCTTTAAAAAAAGAGGAAACACATCTCATTGCAGTATTTGAAGAAATTGAAAGTGTCAGTGTCTTGAAGGAAGACAGTTTAAGGTGAATTGCTGCACAAGTATAATGAAAAAGTTCATGTGTCAACAAGATTTTCACCAAAATTGGACTTGTTTTGGGCAGGGGTTAAGATTATGCCACTAAAATAGTTAGATTTCTTTGGTAGTTCTGAAAAAAAAAAAGAAAAATGGTTACACTTTACTTAGGTATGGTACATAAGAGTGACATGACGCGGTCATGAACGTGTCGTAAACATTATACACAAGTCAAAAATATTTATGACATAACGTTTCTTTAAGTAAGTGTCATCCATAAATTATGGTTAGGGTTATGGTTATGGTTCATATGTCATGACTGTGTCATGTGTCATTTTAGCAGTGTAGCAACTCAAAACACCTAGGCCACTTTAACCTCCGACATCTGTCAAAAACACAAACTGCTTTTACACATATTAAATCACATAATCCATAACCAAATATATCATTTGTATGGCTTATCATGAAAAGAACAGGTCACAATAGACAGAGAAAAAGAAGCAGAAGCTGAATGGCAATGTTGTAGTGAGACTCCATCTCAGTCTTTGAACTTTTGGAGGCTATAGTGTTCCTCTATAAATGCAACTAATAGATCCTCTGTTACCTTGGACAAGTACAAGCGCCATGACGCATGTGATAGCTATACCAAGAGGTTTTTTTGGAATAGAAGAGGTGGACTGAATGTAATATGACAACTGAATGAGCCTGACGACAGAGCCTGACATTTATATTTGTGCCGGGGACAATAAGAGATCAGACAACTGTATCACTGTGTGTCTTCTGCCAAAAAGAAAAAGCAACATCAAAAAGCTACAGCTATTCAGTGAGATGAAGCTCTGGTTACAGCTGGTTAAGAGCTAAGCTAAAAGAGACTCTTTCAGCTATGTCTGATGTTTGTGTGGCTCTTTTTGATCCTGCTGGGACAATGGAAAGGCTTATATAGAGAGGCGTTCCATTAAGCGGTTGCTCTATCTGCATGTCGACACATTTACTGCCTTGGTGGACAATGGTGCTCACATAACAAACTATATTTTACATCAACGGTGTGCATGCAGTAATGTCGAAGGGTAACGTTAGCACTCTGTATCTCACTTCTCACTTAATCTGTAGCTTTCAGGCATGCATTTGCTTAGCATGCACGTTAGGAAGCAATACTCAACCCCTCCTGAACAATTGAACACTTTGCTATAGGAACACAAGTGCTGCTATTTTTTGGCATTAGCATAAAGTTATACTATTGACAACACCCTGTTGTTGCGTTGCTTGTCGCTGCTTAGCACCTTTGCCTCTCTGATGCTAGTGCCTCGCTGTGTTAAAGGCTTCTGATGAAAAGGACAGACATCGCTCTGCTTCTTTTTATGGTTTTGTTGTAAACTGCTGTGAGTTGACTGTTTTTCCCCAAAGCGTTCTTTTTGAAAATAACCACACTGTATGAAATGGCAAAAAGTCTAATTTCTAAGCAATAAGTAAAAATGAAGCACACTGCTAGATAACAAGTGATAACAAGTTAAAAGAAAAAGTATTTAAGGAGTAAATGTTTCATATAATACATTTTGGTAATTGAAGAGAAAGAATGAAAATATGTTGTCCGTCACAAAGACAAATGAAATAAGACTTGGTGCATAAATGTTAATGCTCCAAAAAGTCTAGACAACCTGGTTGTTTGCCAAAAGATTTAGACAGAGTCAATATCGGAAGGCCAAGTTCATGACTTGCTCTTATCTCTTTCCCGTGGCCTGTTATATGACGGATAAAACCGCCATCTTCTTGACCTTGTCTCTCATTACATTACCAGAGACCTGGTCAGCGATCCAGGCCCAGTAAAAAAATAAACGAGGGAGACGAGGAGGACGGAGCGAGGCTCCAATCATTTAAGGACCCTGCTGTCATCAATCAGTAGCTCCAGATCTGGCAATCCCATCAGCCACCTGGGCTGCAGGCCGGAACCCAACACCCGCGGTTCGCCAATTAATTTTCTGATAGGGTTCAAAGGCAGAGCAAGGGCAGTAGGAGAGGCTGAGCACGGGGTCCATCTAGGCCACAGTCCAACACTCACATATCTATACAAATTATGAACACAGGCGTGCATTTATACACTTAAACATATCTACACTCATGTGTAATGCACTAATCCCTCTCTCTTTCTTTACTAAACTTGCATAAGTAATTAGGATTGTAAACACTTTCATACACTTCCGGAGGGGGGGGGTGGAAGTAGAAGGAAACTCATTTAGCAGATGAGTGATTTTTGGGAGCAAGCTGTTTCTATGAGAAGTGAGAGGTGCGAAGCCAGACAGCGCCGGCAGGGATAGTGAGCTTCCTGTATGCAACAGCAAGGAGCACGCAAGCCAATCATAATACAGACTCATGAAAAACAAGCAATATGTTGTCACTGAGAGCTCAGACATAAAGCCCTTAAAAAGGTAAAGATGGACCAACCAGCTGCACTGCTGCTTTGTAAATCTGTTTTCAACACATTCATAACTGCAAAAAAAGTGTCTAGAAATATACTTGTGGTGGATGTGTAAGCCTCTGGAATGCATTACTGTTCGTTTTAAGGCTATGCTTACTTTCAGAAGACCTCTCCTAAAACAGCCATTGTTATGTTTTTTACCTGTAACATATTTTCCACATAAGGTCAGAATTCTATAAAACATTCACGGTCTTTCCAAAAGCACAAAAGGCAGCATTTTTTGTTCAAATGAGGTGAGAAACTTTTTCAGAGAGGCCAAGCTTGCAATTAGAAAAAAAGAGCAAGTTCTATATTGATTTTATTTCAACCCTACTGCAACCTCTTCCTTCTTTTTGGGGTGGAAATGGGTGTAGCGAAAAACGGATGCGTAGAAACAGCATTTTAATACCCTCACACATGAATCCCACATGTAGCACTGTTAAATTGGATGGGATCATTACGATGTCTGAATTCAGCATGTCAGCTGGCCAACAGTTTGCACTCTTGGCTACTCTGCACTGGCTCACACATGTGGCTTTCTCAACAAGGGCTCCAATGCGTTCCGTACGCGTAACTTAAGTTTCCTGCGTAAGGATGTGGGCAAAGACTTGGCTGGCCTCATATCTGGCTCCAAGTGAGAGCTGGAATTAAGCACAGGCTTTTATTTAAGCAACCTATTCATGGCAGCAACAAAGTTTGGAGTAAACATCTCTAGAATCTGTAATTCCAAAAAAAGGCTTCTCTCCATTGTCTTCCTGTGTCTCTATGTTTTCCTTTTCATTTGAATCCCTGCCTTGAAGCAAAATGTGGCTTCTCTTGAATGAAAGTTCTTTAAATTGATTATATGGGAAGACTTATCTGCGCATGTCTGTATGCAAAAATGAATGCTTAATTATCTCCAAATTACGTAAAGCCTAAAGTTTTACCTTACGGCTCAGGCTAAAACTGAGATGTGAGGAGAAAGTGAACAACTGCAGAGTTTGATTTCATTTCCATATGCTTACAAGATCAAAGCTGTGACTACTTTGGCGCTAAAAAAAGAAAATAATCAAATAAAGTCCTTAAAATCCCCCTACTGAAAAGACTGACCTGCCTCCAGGTCTGAGATTTACAGCCAATATAGTATTCTGACAAAAGGAATGGCCAAAGGTGAAATTTTGTACGACTTTTCTCAAATTGGAGCGAAGAGAAGGGGGTGAGGCAACAGCTGTGCAATAAAAGATGTGTGGCCTCATAAGTTAGCATTAAATTTGAGTCCATATTCTCTCCTTTTAATCTATCTGGCCTGACTTTTTCCATTCACTTCAACTGTGTCTTTTGGCTTGGGTGGGGGACTGCAGACCTTGGAGATGCCGGCAGGGCCTATGTTTCGCTCACTGCAGGATTTAATGTCCATATCCTGCCTAAAGCAGCTAAAGATGGAGCTTTTAACTAATTGAGAGTGATCTTGGTGATGTAATGTGAACTATGGGGGCCACAGAGGGACTATCGAAGCGACAGGCCGTTCTCCTACAGTCTCTGTGACACTTGTGGCCTCAACGTGTCTCAGATAACGTCAACACATGAGACAGAGAGGAAAATTCTGTGTATGTGTGTGTCTAAAAGAGAAAATGTATGAAGATTTAAAGTGGTCTACGTGTTTGTGTTGCTATGTGTGGGTGACGGAAGCACAGTCTTTCTTGTTATCACCATATTTTGTTGTCCCCCTAATAGGCTTTAGTGACAACGTTCCACTTCTGGGATTGTATAGGTGCCGCTATTTCCGCCGGATGTCCCTCTTTTTAAGCTGGGTGTCCATCAGCTTCTGCTTTCTTTGTGTTGGCATTCTATACTCCCGTTGATTTATGAGCACTATGGTTAACTGCTCCTCAGATCTCTGCAGGGTAGATCCAGACAGCTAGCTAGACTATTTGTCAAATCGGACTTTTCTTATGCAAGACTAAAACAGCTTTTGTATACGCATGTTCAACCAAAACAAGTTCCGTCCTGCAGCTACTTTGCAGAGGCACCGGCATTGTGTCTGGGGCTTAACGCTGCCCAAGACAATTGAAAATAAACCAGAACACATTTTCCTCCCATCTTGGAATGCTGTGTGGACTAGTCAGAACCAGCGCTGTGGAGGAAGGTCTGGCAATGTGAGACTATCCATTTAATAACTATCATCTCTAAAACTCATCCTGTGCTTCCCCTTCTTTATGAAATACCCCCAATGGACAACTTATTATTGTTCTATCTATTGCTCATATGCACATATATCAACTACCATGGTCTTAATATAGTTTTAATGGCTTTTCTGCCCTGAATACAGTATTTCCAATATTTTTTGCAATGAAAATGGTCCAATGTAAAGATACTAAATGTTGACTTAGCTTCATTTCATTATTGACAGCTGTATTGGCCTCAAATCTCATTTAAATCTATAGTGGTTTCTACACTGTAGGAACAAAAAATTAGAGCATATTTTCCATTCAAATTACTCCCAGGATATCTATTTTTAAAGCAGTGGAGCGGAGAACGGGCACAAAAAAGTACAAAAACATTGTCAGACAGAATAGAAACTGGGGGAGCCATTACCTTGTCTGCATCCGTGGCTGTTAGCTGCATTATCTTGAAGCCATCGCCAACGTTCTCCTCAATGGTCACATCAAGGATATCATTAGGGAAAACAGGCGGGTTGTCATTGACGTCCTGCAGCGTGATCTCTACCTGCAGAGGAAGAATAAACACCACAGTTTCTGTTAAAGCTGTGCCAAATTCCGCTCGCTACAGCTGTTAAGATTGCCACAAAAAAAAAGAAGAAAAAAAACCCTGCGTTCTTCTTCTTGGATTTCAGATGATGAAGAAGCTGCACAAGAAGGGGATAGTTATTCTCTGACTCCAGAGAGACTGGAGAGGAAAAGCTGTGAAATGATGAAGTGTGGTATATTGACTTGAAAGGTCAAAAACTAAGCAGACTGAATTATTGTTTTTCCAAATATCATGTAGGCTATTTAGATTTAATAGTAGAAAAAAGTCTGCCCTTCAAAGCCAAACCCAGCAATTACATATTCTGGTCATCATTGCAATAAGACCAGAAACCTTTAACATCTGTTTTGCTATGTAAAGATATTACAACATTTGAATTTTTTTGTGAAAACAGCATGTAAAATTCGCAAAAGAAGTCAAACCCAAACAGAACAGGTTAGACTATGGCTAGTTACAGCTAGCTAGTGAGATAGCACATTTACTTGTAATTGAATAATCAATATTGATTCTCCAACACCTTAGTAATTAAGTTTGTTACACCACATAAACAAAGCAGTGACTAAATGTAATTATAATGAAGAGAAAAAAGAAGTAATACCAGATAAATGAGTAGCAGCAATGCTAACTGTAACATGAATCATTTGAGCCTTAGCTGGTGCCTTAGCACATCAGCTGGTGATTATACATCCATGAGCTGGTGACATAGCCTTAGCTAAATCTAATTTACCCACTTTTTCCTTCCCGCTTCCACATTTTTGTTGCTCCAACTTGAGGTTGTTAAACCAAATGAATCAGGCAGTAGCTAAATGTAATTACAATGGAAAAGTAACATTAGAAAAACTAAAAAGTAGAGAACTAGCCCTTAACGGAGTAGCAGTCACTGCCATCTCTGTCTCAACTCAATTGAATTCATGTGATTTAGGGTGGTTAAGCTGCCTTTAAAATCACATGTCTAAACTTATTTAATTACAGATTACTTTATTAAACTAGGTCATTATAGAAGAAAGTCAAAGAAGAAGCAAGAACACTTGTTAGTTGAAATTATTAGTACTGCACTAACCAACCTACTGAACTAACCAACATAAACTAACATATCTAGAGAACTGCATTGTGGGTAGAACTCACACCCCACTGTCACTGGAGCTTGTGGAAATTGTACAATCTACAAATTGACTTGAGGCTCTTTTTTTCCATAGAGACTTACAGTGAGTGTAACTGTAGAGCAAACTAACTGCAGCTCAGGGATTTTAACTTTCATGTCTAAGAAACCAAAATAAACACACATTACGCAGACCACAGACCCCCATGTGCATAAACCTTGCCCCATATAGTGAGACTTGTTCTGATAACCTAAACGTATTACAGACGCAGCAGTGGCAGGAGTGAAACCTATGATTAGATCAGTTGTTTACATAAATTATGTGATTTCAAGTAATTCAAATTGACATTTTACTTTTCCTCATTTTCCAAAAAAGATCCCGTGAGGCCACTTAAGGATCCCCAATGGTTCTTTCACCACACTTGGAGAACCTTTCATCACCATCCTGGTTTGCTGTTATTATACAACAAGACCAAAGTATGTGGACACCTAGCCACCTAGAGCAGGACAGAGAAGCAGTTACACAAGCTCAGCAATGCAAATGTCTGAGGGTAAGTGGAAACCCAGGAGACAGTGAGAGTGACACATTTATGGTGTCAGATGTTCTGTGTGTAGTGTGGCGATATTGCATTTTCACTCATATCCCACAACTTAAACTGCGATCCCCTCCGCCTCATCCACTAACCAAAATATGCATTTCAAAGCCAGTAAACATGGCTCGCTTTTGAATCATGGCAGACATTTTGCTGCACATTCTCTGTTTATTGACTCTATAAATATGGAAAAGATGGGTTTAAATTCTCCAGTGATAGGATCTCCATTAATGTTGACAGTGATTATGGTAATTCTTATGCCACGCATCACAAGATACCCCAACCTCTCTTTCACAACCCACTGACACACACACACACACACACACACACACACACACACACACACACACAGATGACATGAAATAGGAAATGGGAAAAGAACAGTTGTGGACAAAAGTCCACAATGGGTGCAGCCTTTGAGGCAACAAGAGTTTCCCAGCAGGCATTTATAGAGCAGACAATAGGCCTCAAGGTTGTACAACCACAAAGGTGTGTGTGTGTGTGTGTGTGTGTGTGTGTGTGTGTGTGTGTGTGTGTGTGTGTGTGTGGGGTGGAGGGGTCAGATACAGCAGCCTATTCATACCAAGCTATTGACAGGAAAATCAGACTTCATGTCCCACAAATGTGCTTTGCAACCAACAGTAGCAGGAAACTCTTTGTAACAGCTGCCACAGTGTCCGTTTGGAAAAAGCTCAATTCATTAAAGATGACCCAGAATAAAAAGATTTAGGGAGACATATCTAAAATGGTGTCTGAGTCTCGCTGAATAAAACATGTTTCTTGCTGTTTACAGTTATGACACTGACTGCAGCAGGGCAAGTCTGCAAATCTCATCAATGAACACCCATTCATTCAATCTGCTTGTGCCAGGATGAGTATGTTGTCCACTTATTGAACCGACTCTGAGTTGGTGTCTGCATGAGTGGAGATAATTACAGAAGAACAAGACAGATTATGTACTGGGCACCAGCTATGCAAAAGTCGTATAAACAAGCCACAATGACAGCGGCTCTCGACTCAACTTGCGCCTGAGCCGAGGGACCGGGACAAAGTCGACAAACAATGAATATTTATCTCCCGCCCTGTGTGTCCCCTTGATGTGTAAATAATGCAAGGCCCACTTCTGAGGAGTGAACTAATTAGGGTAGAAGTGCAATTTTGAGAAATAATTATGCCTCATGCTTTCAGTTTGCATTACCCAGGCTCCCACAGGACAGGAATATACCACGGAGCTTTGGGGAAAAATTCATTGGAGGAAGAGGAAGCAAGGTCAAGAGGGGGGAGGATGAGAGAAGCAGGAAGAGAGGTTTTGTTCCCTCTACCTGACTGCGGTGGACCCAGACACCCTGGCCGAGGCAGGTGAAACACATTAGTTTACAAGGTAAAAGATTGTATTTCACGAACTACTGTTTCAAGTTGCAGGTGCTGCTAAATGGCTGCCAGGGTTTTATTATTTATGGGGAGGTATGAATGATTCACGCGTCAAGTGGTTCCTGAGCCCTGTCTATTATGAGACCTAAAGTGATGGACGGTATTTGTCCAAGAGGTTGAGTGATAAATTAATCTTTTCACAAAATACCCAGAGCTTATATGATATAAGCAGAACTGACAGGTGGGATAATTTAAATGTCTGAGCTTATTTTATGTAATATAGCCTCCTTTATCACTCATAGAGTTTAAATGTAAAGGCTCAGTTCATCCATATTACAGTAATACACATTTTTCCACTAACCTCTAGTAGAATCGAGCCATGTAGATAGCTTTATTTTTATGTGCAGAGATTTTGAGATACCTGGCATTTCTGTGCTGACCCCAATTTAAATGGGAAGAATGGATTTTTAATGTGCTCAAAACAGGAGAAAATACACCTGAAAAATTCAATAGCAACCTGTCTTTCCAGTAAAAATGTCCCAATTATTTTGAATAATACACTGACCTCAATGGAACTTCCAACCAAAGAAATTGTCCATATGAAAGCTGTTGAGGGAGAGATCTGTGGATTATAACCAAAGAGTAACCAAAACATTTATTCTGGAAGGACAATGTGCTGTTGCGTTTTTTGTTGTTGTTGCTATGAGACATGCACAAATGAAATTCCATTAACCTCTGGGATGGAGGCAGAAGTTTCAAAAAGAGTATTGGCACAAAATACCAAAACTTTCTGTGTGGCTAGGGCTTTTTGAGAAATTACTGTGTATGTTTTTGTCATTTGGGTGAACTAACCATTAGAAAGTATCAAAGTGTTGTTACATCATTCATTCACATTTTGTATTACTGACAGCCCACATCTAACCATCTTTAAAATGACTTGCTTGTGGAAGCACAGCAGACATCAAAGTACAGACATTTACCTCAAGAGTAACAGAATACACCAAAAATACTTCTTCCATCCAACCACACTGTAATTTCCAAAGTGAGAAGAAACAGTTCTGGTTACAGCTGAAGGTAAAAGCATCACCTGCGTTCCTGAGAGCAAACAACCATTGCCATTTTTCCCCACATCTAAAAAGTGGAAGTAGCACAGGTTTTCATATGTTTCCACCTTAAAACGTCTCATTCTTGCAGTTATGCCAAGACCTCTGCACACAGACAGACAGACAGGGGGAGAAGTCACTGCAGGAGCAAACAATCCATTATTTGAGCACAATCCCATGTAGCCTGCACATATTTTGTCAGTTACCTACTTTGTTATTTCCAATAACCGGTAGAGGGTCTGATTAATTAAGTGAAGAATGGTTTGTATTACAGATGAGTAATACAGTGCATGCTTGCTCCATTGAACAACCTGAACGTCTGAGTGAAAAAGGTTGAAATACACATCATTAGCACATAGCCTACATTTCTTCCAAGGCAGAAAAAAGTGAACTCTAGTGCAACTGATGCAACAGTTGGCCTGTAAATGTTGAGCTCATCTGATCATAAAAATTGGAGCAGGGTGCGCCTCCTGCAGGAAATAATCATTTCAACATTTTTAAATGTCTCCTTATATGCTGTTGACGACTCTGGGTCAAGGGTTGGGGGAAGCACCGACTTCCAGCACTCGTTATACTTGGCCTCTGAGATTGAACAATTCCACTTTGCATCATCCATTTTTTCACTGATGTGCACATGAGCCCGAGTTGGACGTAGTTTGTCAAAAAAACCTGGGATCACAAAGCAATTCCAAATATAACACTTCATCATGGAGTCAGAGCCAGAATCATGTGCCGTTAAAAGATATAATCAGGCTTTGGCGTAGTATAAACAGCTAAATAGCAGAATAGAATTTTTGCAATGCCATAAAAGACAGTCTTTGTGCTGATTCCACAACGTATTATAAATAAATAACCAAATCTAGTCCAATCTGAGGTATATTATATACATTGTTTACAATGACATTATGGCTATCTAAGGTTACATTGGTCTAATGCCTCAGCTGGGGCCTAGTGTAATGACTGTGACCGAGTCGAAGGCTGGTACAGCTTGGGCTGGTTAGCTGAGTATTCCAACAGAAGCAAAAAAATACCAATGCTCTAACTGGCGTGCTTCTCCAAAGGAGCATTAATGTCATCTTCGGGCCTTCTCATATGCAGATGGAGAGGTTATGAATCCCTTCCAACCGCTGACTGTGAAACCTTTGAAGAACCACTCCCAAGCACGTCAGTAAGAACGTTGCATACTTCCCACAACTGCTTTAACAAAGTATTTAACTCTAAGATGATTCTAACCAACTCCCTGCACATTGGTACATCATACTTTCCCCAAAGTTCCTGCTCTATTTAAGAGCCACCATATTGTACAGAGGAATCTGTCATTCTCTCAACTTTGAAAATGGATTAACGACCGACGTAGAAAAAACCCAGGCCTAGGTCTGGGTTTGCCTCGCTTAAGCTGAAAACCGTATGGCATGAGCCAAGCACATCTGATGAATGCACTGCTTTGTAAGAGGACTTGTAAAGTGTGTGATAAAACGCCACATTCAACGTAAATAATTCCCAGCAACTCTGGAGATATGCAGACAAAGACCATCATTATTTCACTCCATCTTCACTTCCTTCCCTACCTCTCCTTGTGGTTGTTTCAACTGTTTAGATTGAATGTCACAAACTCTTGGCTCCAGATTTATGGGAAGTTAAAGAAGGTATGGGTTCTGTGGGTCAAGGACACTGGTAAAAGTGCCACCTCAGCTCTGTCTTTTAACAACATAAGAGAATTAAGACAAGGTTAAACCGTACGGTTTCTTTAACACGTGTACAATCGCAACGGGCTCGATCTGTCAAACAAATGCCTGCAAAGTCATTCATCTTCTAACCACAGTCATCAGGCTCTGCAAAGTGCAAGCGCGCTCTGGAGACTGGAATTTGAGCGTGCTGGAGATGGGACTGTGCCAGGGAAAAAGCAGACAAAGCTGGACGTCAGCCAAACCTCAACGCACTGTGCAGGAGAGAAGTCAGGATACGATCATATCCCCCTCAAGTTCCCTCAAAATCTTCAGCAGTCCCATGGAAAGAAAAAAACAAGAGCTCAAGTGAGTAAGAGAAAGAGACAGACAAAACAAAACAGGGCAGCCTGCAAACCATCACAAAGCACCTTGGCCTTATATAACCAACAAGGGGAGAGAGGAGAGACAATGTTGGACAAGTGGTTTTAATAAAGGGGATCACTGTCCTCTCGGCGGACCACTTCACCAACTGTTAAAAGATTGTTTGTCTACAGCAGGCCCCTTCAAGCCCCCTGCAAACCCTTGCCAAGAAAGATTCCCTCTGAGCATTTCGGGTGAGACATATGATCCAACAGAACGAATAACCCACCAGGTCATCTGGACCAGTCTATTGATTCACAGAGGTTCTGGGTTTGCCGACATCTCTGCACACAGGAGAGTGGAAAAGAAATCCTGATTGATTGCCATTTATTATGGTCCCGTATCCGGCCATGAGCAGTGCAAACTGGGCTTCTTCTTCACTATAAACAGCAGTAACTCTTTCCCCCTCGTTCATACCTGAGAGAGTTAGATGGAAAGTTTAATTAGACCTTGTGCAAGATCAGAGTAGAGCTAATGGAGGCGAGACAAGATTTAGCTCTCCTTGAAGCCGGAGCACAATTCAAAGCCATCACCGAAATTACCATAGCCTATTAAATGCTGCGTGTTCTGTATCCCTGGATTAGGAGGTTAGAAGAACATCAAAACAAGCATTTTCTCCTTGTGAGATGAAAGATAAAAAACAAAATAATTAGCCTATTTGTGAAAAGTATGCTTTGAAGATGTAAAGAAAGAAATGTTTTTTTTTTTTTATCAGTTATCTGTATTTTTTAAGGACTTCTTTAAAAAATGGAAGGAGACCATAACTGGAGTCAGTCGTCTGTCCGCATCCATGTTGGTGCCACTTATTCTGCGTGAGTCTACAGCCTTATCACTGCGCTCTCCCCACAATTACCTCCAATTACTGCATTCAAACCATGCAGACCATGGAAAGGAGAAAACTGAGAAACACAACACTTTGTAATTGCTCATAAAAACACTCCAAATAGATTAAAAAAACACACATAATTTTGGATTTTAAACCATTTCTGATACTGAAAACTTACAGATTTGATCGGTATTGAAATTTTTTGAGACGTCACACTGTTGCTCTTCTACATTTAAAATCAAAATGTTATACCTATTTGTTTCCTACTTCTGATGGCTGTATTTACCACTTACTTTGCTAAAAAAAACTTTTGCATTTAACATAAGATAGGCTCATTTGCAGTTTTCAGATAGCAATATCTTTTCAAGAGCTGCCTTGTATAAAACTTGATGACAACACATTTTTACAACGGACCAGAGATACTGTAAGAGGATGTTTTCCAGCATGTAAAGAAGCATGCAATCCTTCAACTGATACGAAAGGAAGGAAAATCCCCGAAATTGGAGATAGAAGCTTAAGCTTTCATCCGACAGTTGCAATATAACACATTGCTACAGTTTAAACTTTCCAAGAGTATAATGAAGTAGTCAGACTCAGCGCCACCTGGACCACTTACAACATAAAAATATAGTTTACAGATTAATACATAAATATTTAACACACTGAGAGGAAGTAGGTGTATTTCAATGTTGGATCATATTTGTAATACTTGTAGTACTTTTCCATATATATATATATATATATATATATATACACACACACACACACACACACACACACACACACACACGGTATTTACCGTATATGACGGGGAGATTGTTTCAAATGGCCCAATATGTACTCTCAGGCTTTATATCAGTGGAATTTTAACAGATAAATGCTATATCTAAGTGATTTCAGGCATCTTCCGCTAAAGCTAATGTTTCTTTCCAAGACTTCTGGAAGGGTTGTGAGAGCCGTTAAAAGACTATTATGGCATCTATTTCATAGTTGCTGTCAACCAATGATAAATGCATGAGATTTACAGGAGCTGGGGGGGGGATGAAAGATGCATTAGCGAAGCATCTCAGTCTGGATTCATCCTTATTTTTAACAAGTCATGTATGCGATGACATCTCTCCTCTGCAGTAAGCTAATTCCTTAACCTTGAAATCTAAGTTAAATAATTAGCCTACTGTAATGATGTTTGGCTCTGATTTGATTATCAAGTCATTTTATCTGGTTTCCATTATGGTTGAGAGTTCAGAAAGCATCAGAGGAAATGTTGTTCCCAGACTTATTCCTGTCTACTAGCTAGTTGCTGACAGGGTTTCAGGTTTTAAATGTGTTTTAGTTCTAGCAGGTCAGGACAAACACAAAGACCTGTCTTTTAAAGGTATCCACGGTCACTATAGTAGCACATTATTAAAGGTCCCATGACATGGTGCTCTTTGCACGCTTTTACATGAGCCATTTCTGAGTCTGTAGCTTTTGAGCGGGATGGGGGGGCAAGGAGGAGGCTGGGGGTGTGGCCTTGATCAACTGCCACTTTGGTCATTTGAAAGCCATGATGTCTCTCTCTTTCTCATGACCAAATTCTCTGGCTGGGCAAAGCAGAGAATGGGGAGATAACCTTGCCCCTTATGACCTCATAAGGAGCAAGATTCCAGATTGGCCCATTTGAGCTTTAATTTTCTCAAAGGCAGAGAAGGATACCCAGGGCTCAGTTCACACATATCATCAGTTCTAGCCACTGGGGGACCATAGGCCAGCTGGGGGAACTCATTAATATTAAAAAACCTCATTAAGTGAAATCTTCATGCCATGGGACCTTTAAGTAAGAATGCTCGGCAAGTTACTAAAGAATACCAGTTTTTATCCAGATCATAAAGTTCAGTTTTATATTTAACTGTTGAACTGAAGTTGAACTGAACACATCGTCACTGACTGGCAGAGTTCTTTGTGAACAAAAAAACAAAATGCTGAGAATTGAAAATTGAAAAAAGATGATACTCATTACTATTTACTTCATTTAAACAAGCATAGGTGGAGGAGTGGTGGACAGCGAGTCAGGAATGTAAGTGCATATGTGTATGCGTGTATATATGAAGGGAGGTGAAACCAGCTTTAATCCAAAACAGAAGTGGGATTGTTGTGGGAAAAGCTCCAGGCACCCCCAGTAGCCCCTGTTTATGTGAAAAACCCCTGCAAACATTACTGTTGGGAGGAGAAACATGGTGGGGGTGGGTAGGATGTATGTGTTTGGGAACAAGGAGTGATGCAGTAGTCGACTTTGTGGCTGACCTGTGCTCCAGAAGGAAGCCGACTGCCACCCAAAGCTCCTGCTCATCAGGCTAACTTGGAGCACACAATTTTAGATTTTACAACTGCAGTTTGTTGCATTTTGATGGGAAATTCTGAATGCACTTGATGTAATAGTTTGCCATTTTGGAAAATATGCTTGATCGAGTTCTTACTGAAAGTTAGAACCAATAGATACCACTCTCATGTCTGTTACATATAGAGTGAGAAGAGAGAAGTCAACATAAAAATTTCATAGGGCAACCTCAGCCTGCATCTGATTTATTCTGCCCCTAGTGACCAAATTGATTAATGCAGTTTTATATTTTGTATACAGTGGCTCGCCTAATCAACCTCTTAGTAAATAGTCAACCTGGTTATTCCTGATCCTAACCCCTTCTCTTTTTTTTTTCATCGTCATGAACGCTATTGCTCTTTTTGGCCCACAAAACATCTGCCTCGGCCATTTATGCCTCAGCAGGAATCAGCTTGGCAAGAAATCCTGATCTGAAGACATTTTGAGGGGCAAAAGAAAGAAAAAAAATGTCGAAGAAATGTTGATGAATTTAACATGAGGTGGCGTTAAAAAGACTTCTGCCAAATGACTTGACAATGAGGGACAGTTTCCCCCTGCTGAGGCCATTCATGGAAACAGACAGGAGGGCCCTGAGATAGCCCTGCTTCTCTTTTCTCTTTCTCACCCTAAGATACAAATGGATGAAAATGCAAACTGTGCACCAATCACACGGAACCCATGACATGCTCATTCATACATGTGTAATTGTAAGACCACCCCTCCCCCTGTCATACCGCACACATACCTCCACACGCACATCCATACTACAAGGAGGTCTTACAAGGCTCCACATGTTTAGCTCTAGCTTATTATCATGAAGATGGGCTTTTAAGAAGTACCATCCATCTTAATTAACAAGCCATTTGTATGCACTTCAGCCTCCCAAGACAAATTAGCATGGGAAGAAATCCTGTGGCAGAGGACGAATTCGAGGGCTCTAAGACATCATTAGCGGATTAAAATAAACTTCAATGGCATTCCCATGTTGCCTGCACATTTCATTATCTCCCACTGTTCACAGCAATTCCCAGCTTCATCCTTTGAGTTTTACGGATGCGATCCCAAACGTTCTCCATGAAGCGAGTTCCACGTAATATGAGGCACTCTCGTCATGATTTACAGCCCAACGGCTTCATCAATGCCTCGCTGTCTGTAAAGCAAAAACGACCGACGTATGGCATGTCGTTCTGTGGCTACTGAAATGAGTAAATATAATTTCTGCCTTCAAATGTCAAGCCCGAACAAACAAATGTCAGCCTCAATATGATCTGTTTTCCCTCACCAGGCTAAATGGCTCGTAATAAGAAGGGCTGTTGAAAGATCACTATTTTAAAGTGGCTCAGTTTTGGCAGATTTCTGGCTTTTGAAATGGTCACTTCACTGGGTTGGTGTGTGAGTGTCAGAGGGAGCAGAAACAAGTGTATGGGGGTCTTCCCATAGGGCCTGTGCCTGCAAAACAAAAAGGAAATGTTTCAAAAACAGCCTTATGGGTAATTCTCCTTCACAGCCATCTCTTTTTTCTTTTCTTTTTTTCTTTTTGTCTGGCGGCACGCTTGAACGCAGCTGAATAGCCAAGAGACAATTCGTCTCAATTCCCCATTCAGGAAACCTACAGAGACTATTAATTGTCAACTCAAAAAGGCTCGATAGGCGCCCCATGAGAGGAAGACTTTTTTTTCTCATACTCCCCTCCTCCTTTCTCTCGGTCTCTACGATCATCCATAACACCTTTAGGTTTTCTCCAGGGTTTAAAGGGTCAGCGCGCGAGGTCAGAAGGTGATGATTAATTCCTCTGAGCAGTTGCATTGTGGGAGCCCTTGGTTACTCTGGGGTCAAAACCCCAGTTTAGCACAACTTTGTCATTTGGTATTGACCTCCCCTGCAGCCCAGACATGTATTTTGTGGATCAGTAGAAGAAAAGCAGAAGAAGAAGGGACGACTTCTACTTCATTTTTTATCACTTCTAGTTTAAATAAATCCATCCTTTTACCCGAAAAAAAAAAGAGACAAGCGGCCCAGACAACAAGACTTGTGGGCATTTGGGAGTTTGACAGAAAGAAATACTCAGACAACAAAAGAGCAATGCTGTCCTGACTTTGGAAGTGAAACCAGCAATCAGCAATCACTCAAACAAAGGGCTTCTTAAAACGGTGAACACCAAAGTCTGACAAAGTTGGTGTTTACTAGCGCGGAAATTGTTTAGTCTAGCAACAAAAGCAAAAAAAAAAAAAAAAATCTAAAGTCATTATCAATATCTGTGGCAAGCAATGTGGGGATGAAACACAAGATATACAGTATATCCCAAACTCACTCCACACCCAGGCAAACACACAAACAGAACTCTGACAAGTGGCATATTAATTCAACATTTACACAACATTTTAAACAATGCATCCAGGAAAAGGCGGATTGTGTTCGGAACCATGCTCTGTATGAGATATGTTTAGACTGAACAGCTTTGGATAAGACAAATACACACATTTCTTGTAGGACAACATGCAAAAGGGGCAAGATCTCAACCTAAGGATGTACAATGTTATACAATCAGATCTGCTTTCATTTTCCTGTCAGTGTATTTGACAGTTTAACAGGATGTCAACGATGAGTCCTTGTAATGAAAACAATATTCGCCCACAGCACCAGTTTCATGACTTTTTGTTGATTCAGGGAAAACATGCGTATGACCACAAACTGTGCCAGTATCACTACCATACAGCACGTATGGATGCCATGTAAAAAAAAATCAAAACATTGGTTTGACGGTTGCACGTCATCCAGGGCAGGAGGGAAAACAAAAGCTTCTAATGTCTGAGCTGGAGGACGTCTGGCCGCTGTCAGTCACTTCAGAGAAGAGGATTGAAGTAGGGCTGCGCTGGGGTAAAAAGGCTTACAGTGTCACATATGATCTAGTCACCGACAGGAACAGTCACCACCTCCACCCCCCCACCTCCCCTCACCTCACCCCACCGCCAGGCCCGGTATGCATGGACAAAACCAACCACTTGGCATTGCAGGACAAAGAGAGAAGGGGGTGTGAGAGAGTGGAAAAGGGGAATGAGGGCAGCAATTGAGAGACCAGAAAGAGACAAGTGAGGCCCTAAAGTCAATTGGGCCTCTTGTCTCTCCGCTCTGCTTCTTTTCTCTACATACTCTCCCCTCCTCTTATCCTCCCCTTCTTTTTCTCGCAAATACCCCACCTCCACACTCTCTTTGAGTCCTTGTCCCAGCTGTCCTGCTGGTTTTGTTCCCAAAATGTTGGGCCGATATTGGCCGATATGACGGATATCCTTTTCAAACAAAGCCATAAAAAGAATGTTGGATGACCAAAATCATTAAGATTTATCCCCTGGGGACTCAGGGGATGAATGAAATTGCATGGCACTCCATCAAATACTTGGACCAAACCGGTGGACTGTCCGACCCGATGACCAACAATGGCATGTCCGCAGCCACGCTGCGGGTGTGGCAAAAACCCAACCAATAAAACTCCTTTTAGACAATCCCACATTCCAGCATTGGATCACACCGACTTGTTTATTTGTTAGATTGATCCCTCATTGTATTATGTCCTGCTAGTACATCCTGTCTAAACAGGAAATACATTACATTAAGGAAGTAATACAATTTGCTGTTTGAGATGCATGAAAACAATTAAACTGTAGATGGATCCCTAAATAGAGCATGATAATGAAAACATCTGCTAGTATCAGCAATACCAGCCTTTAATATCCACTGTCTGTCAAACTAAAGTCCTTCTCCAAGCTAGTCACTACCTCCCATGAACATCCCTCATGTCTCTCTCTCTGTGGGTCTTAATTCCTGTTTCTATTTTTCCACTGCACGCCAGCGCTCCTCTTTCATTTGACATGTAGCTCAGATTTCAAGTAAATCCAGCTCTGGGGCATCACTGCTTATTCCTAACTGTTTAAACAATAGCTCAAGAGTTAAGAAAAATAATGAGATATTCTTAAAATAAATGCTACTGTATATCTCCATTCTGTGAAATATAGCACACCAGACTGTCACACAGCGAGAAGTTTATTTTCTATTACGATGATATAACTTCCATCTGACATGAAGCTCAGTTCGTCAGTGAACCATTGAATTCTCATCTTTCTACCCAGGGAAGTGTTTTGCTGAACAGACATCCAAGTAGTCTGCTTCACATTCACACAGTTACACACATTCACACCTGCTGCTCAGTGCAAGCACAGCCACGCTGTTGGCAGCGAGGCGCTCTGTTCGAGCTTTGCGGCTTGAATGAGCGGGTAAGTGCCTTTCTCAAGGGCACCTACATGTTATTTATTGAGGAAGTGATTCTCATTCAAGTTCTTCTCCCCATGTTTTTCCAGCCTGTCCGGAGAACTGTCGACTTTCTGGATATTAGTCTTATGAGCATTTTTTTTTTTTTCAGAGCTGCTCTGATAGCATTAACAATGTCATTGGGTTAGCTAAACGGTCAGTTTTTCTTAGATAATTAAAGAGTTGATGAGGAGGACATTTTTAAGTTGTTTCCTGTCTCTTCACTCTATATTTAATGTTATTTTTATTTATTAGCAAAAAAAAGAAACCCCTAAAACTACACTGTGAAGCTAAAGAACCATTTTCTCCACCGCAGTAGCTAACTGGGAACTTAATGACAGAACAGTAATCAAAAGGAAATGGAACATAAAGGCATTTTGTACCTCATTTATAGCCAAAGTAGTTGATGATTTTGGAATAAAATCTAACCAAGTACCTTTTTTTTTTTAACATTTGTAGGCTACACTGGCTTGTTTGAACATTGGACGGTTATTCAGCTAGCTTAACTAGCTAAAAACACTGCTAGCTCTCCTGTCTCCACTTTGCCTTTTCACAGGGCTTGGGTCTAACGTTACATACCCAGTGTAAAATGGTTCTTTGTCTCTATCCATAAAGCTTTAACTCAAGGAAAAATGTATACTTCTGAGGAATGTTTTCATAGTTAAGTCTCTCTAACTCTTTCGCTACTGCCTCTCTGTGTCTCCACATTGTCTAGGAATGCCTTTGCATAGCACGGTAGCCCTAAGACTCGGTAGGCCAAAAAAATCTCTCTCAGCCTGCATGGTTTGGCCGGACAGCAGTGGCTCTCTGACTGAAGTTAGAGCTTTTTTTCTGTTTTGCTCCAAGCAGCATTGTGTAATTCCATGATTCAAACTCATTGGGCTGCGTGAAGTTTAATTGAACAACAAGCTGTTAATCCAAGGAAAGAAAATCGACTAATCCAGATTAAGGTCAGCCAGACAAGGAATGGGATTGTCAGTAGTCCCGGGCCTGCTGGGCACCTTTAAAGATCGGGCTCATTACTAGAAAGCCAAACATGCTCACTAGAAACAAACACCGAATGGACTGGAGGGGTTTTGTCGCGCTGTGAGAAGATTTTGACATAATCTTACACCAATGACTGCCTTGTTTGTTTGTGTTCTGCTAAACTAAGGATCCAAATCAGGAAGAGATCAGTATGAAAAATGTGTGACTGGACTGATCCATGAGTGGAATTTTAACAAGAGTTATAAAAGGGTCCGAGCAGAAGGAAGGTTATTTGATAGCATACGCAGATGAGGTTGGCATTGCTTTCACTCTCTTGTCTTTTGCACATAGGCAACCACACTTTCTCACTCGGTACACTCTCTCACAAACACACACATTCTGACCTTATCATCTTTCACCATCCCTCTTATTTTCTCTCATTAAAAGGAATAACCAGGCCAACGACATATCTTTATGAATGCTGTGTTGACAGGCAAAATTTGTAAATAGTTCTCCGTCGCTTGGTGACAGTCCCATTCTCAGAGAAAATTGCAAGATTAAGTCAATTCTGTTCAACATATCAATGCAACAGCGGGACATTTCTTTGGGCTCACACAGTGCTCAATGAATACCAATAAAGTGTGTGAAAGTATAAAAAAGTGAATGCATTACTACAGCTTATAAACTCCAAGGGGAAGAATTGTCTTCAAAAAACAAAACTAACTCACAAAATGGGTTAACGGTGTAGATCAATAATTGGTAACACTTTTCTTGAGGTCCCTCTATTTAGCGTTTATAATCAGTTTTAGCCTTTCTAACACACTAGTTGTATGCATCTATAGGGACACTGAGTGTTTATCAATGTACAGTATTTGTCAACACTCATAAAAACATTTTAAAAAGAGTTTTATTTCATCATCATCATCAATGTCTATAAAATACACCAGCATTCGGTCATTGATGCACACAACTACATTATCAATAATGATTGGTAAAAAGGAGCACCTTATAAAAAGTGTTTCCCAATAATCATGAGTCAATGATAACTAGTTTTCCTGCCTTTTTTGGAGATTTGCTGAATACTCAAAATAGTCCTAGTCTCCAACCCCAGGTTAGTATTTTCAATTCAATGATGGAAGACCAATTGAGACACAGGCAGTGGGACATCTTTAACTTAAAATGGAAAAAACAATAAAACACATTCTTCACACATGTAATGTAAATCCATACTGTATGTATGTATGTATGTATGTGTATATATATATATATATATATATATATATATATTTTTTTTTTTACACAGTATTATGTTTTTGTTGTCTTCTTTGAGACCTACTGCTTCAGCAACTGTTGTCAATGTTGTGAACCTATTAATAGCCCAGTAATTAATAGAATGTGATATCCAAAAATGTACAAATAAACTTGACTTTAGCATGAAAGTTCATGCTTGGCCTTGGAAATAGTAGTTTGACAAAAACTGATAAATTATGACTGATCAAGGATAATTTTAATGTTTGTGTTATTAATTAATAAACTTGGTTTACTGCCTAAAAGTGTCAATTTGAATCAGTGGGACCCATTGTAGTTCAGCAATTAGGCTGTATCATGCACACTGCCAGGTTTATAAATGTCCCTTGGCGCTGTGAGGTGCTTTGGATTAATCTCGTGAACAATGACAAATGGGATCAAGTGCTGTGCTTTAATTCTTTTTGCTAGTTGCCCCCCCCCCAATCTGGTATGCAGCAATAGCCACAGAATGTAAAGTATGTAGAGCAAGTATATGTATTAACCTAATGTAAAGCGACAAACCCAGGCCTTGAAATGTAAGTTTATAGTTTTGTACTATTGTAGTTCAGTTAAGATGGTAGCCTACTTTGTGGTGCTGGTCCAAATCACAATCAACTTAAATCTTAAACTAAAAGTTACATCCATTTGCAAAATTATTTATTCAAAGGACCTTTCTTTTTTTAATAATATTTTTTTTAAATAATTTGTTTTACAGCATGTCAACAGATGGGACTAGTGCTTGATCATTGACAGCTGAGGATGGTCAAACAGTGTTCCAGAGGTGGACAGGGATAATTCATCCCACACTTTATCCCATACAGCACTTCTCCATACACCATTGAGTAATTTCAGGTGGGACTGGACTCTATCATTTATTCACAATGTCTTTGTTTTTCTTGGGGCAGCGGGGGGATAAGGGGGAAAAAAGGACCAAATTTGACTAGGCAGCTGTGTTTGGGAAAGGAAACTATTTATCAAAAACAGGGAGTGATATATACTAGTCACTCTGCGCTAACCCCGACTCTGCGTGTGACATCTCATCTGCCACCCGTCTCATCTGCAACTGTTCTCAGAGATCCATCATGGCCTCAAAGACAGATACGCAGCGCTTGGAGGCCTCTGAAATTAGTGCATCAACAGCTGGAGAGACCATTAGACACTCCTGGGTGTTTGCTTCATCTCTTTTGTTTAAAGAAGGCTGTACAGCATGGACAAATACAGCACGCTAATGAATGGTGTCTGTCACTGTTAGTGGGGACGCCTGCATGGGATCCGGGGAAAGTCTTTGAGCGCACAATATGAATTTAAAAAAAAAAAAGCAAGGGAGAGGGCTGTAGCGACGTCACACAAACTATGGAGAGCCGTTTGGAAAATCTTATTAAGACGTGTAATATTTGCAGATGTTCATTACAGTTTGGCTAGGGCTTAAGAAAATAAGTGGTATTACAGTTTTGTCATTTGACTTTGGAGAATAGATCACTGGCTGAGGTCTTGACTATGAGCTATTTGAGGCCATTGTAACGTATGCACGGCAACGTAATGTCGGCCTGATGAATACTGTGTACTTTGTGTGCATTCAGGCCAACTTTGGAGAAGTCACGTCATTGAATGGGTCATGGTACTCTGTGTGTGGCCACAACACTTGGGAGCCCAATTGTCTGCACACCAATTCCACATCAATGAAGTTAATTCATATTCACACTGATCCAAGACAGTGACTACGGTGAAATAGTGAGAGTATGGGAGTCTGAGAACTGACCACCTTATCTTAAAGAATTAAGATAACCCAGAAGTGAATCACTCAACATGGTCTGAAACTAATGTAAGCGCTGGCTGACGTATTCTGCATTATCTCACCTACACTCACACGCCAACATGCACACACACTCACACACGTATGAAAACAAACACAGATTACAGATGCCATTTATCCTCAATAAATCAAACTGAGGGCAGGGTATAGTTCATGCACAGATGATAAAACCTTTACCCTAAATGTGGTTCAGTCTGATTTTAGGGGATACTGAGAGAAATAAGATAGTGTTTGCACCGTGCTGCCATGGCTTCCAAGAGAGTGACAGTGATCTTTTTTTTCCTACTTTTTCTTGGGTGGAGTTCAACAAAGATTGTAAATGTAATCCACCCAAAAAGGAGTGCACTTCTCTTTGCAACAGGCTCCCCTCGATGTTGTTATTGGCAAACGCCCTGGAGCTGGCAACTGAAAAGAGTGATGCTATTTTCTGTTAAACACTCTCCTCTTTCTTTCTTTTTTGTTGTTGTTTGGTCTCTCTTCTCATCTATTCCTGAAATGTTTTACAGTAAATATGTTGATTCTTTGGTCAAGTGTGGGCTAGAAATCGAAGGGCTGTAATCAGTTTTCCAAACCTCTACGCCTTCGCTTGGCCAGGCTGTTCATTTCTATCTTGATGACATTGTCCAAAGTTGGTTCATGCTTAAGTATCAGGGCTTCTAAATCCATAATGCTTTATTATGGTTAAAATGGTCAAAACAGGCCTGCTTTTTGTTAAAAGTAAAACTAAAGCAGTATGATTACAGAGTAAAAAAAAAGAGATACTTTCTCTCCCAGCACGAACAAGATCTATTCGCCGAGTATGGAGATGTCAAGTTTAAGGGTACTACATCTTGATCATTTTCCACGCATTCCCCAAGTGTAACACTAGTGTATTTATGCTACGCAGCGCGCTGCCCATAACCTGTGACATAAAAACAAATGGGATAATTAAACCACTATTGACACTAATCAAATGTTCTCCCGCATCCAGATTTAGAAGATAAACAGAGCTGAGCCAGACTTAGTTCAAACTGTAATCGACTGTGGCCATTGTGTCTGTAAATCATCTTTACAACCAATATGTGGGATTTATTACCCGACCAATGCTACTCACCACTGGATGCTATATGCTCATATAAGCTATAAGTGTGAAGATTAACAGCAGAGAATAAAAGGTGCAATGATCCAATTCCACACATGATTTTTAAGAAAATACTACTTAAAAATTCATGGCAAGTTTGGACACAAACAGCTGGCTTGATTATCAAACAGCCAAATGTTTAAAATGGAGAAAAATAAGCTACTAACCCATCCGTTTACCTTGATGTTGAGGGTAATTTAGTCAAGGGAAATGTGACAGTTTTTCTCCATTTCAGAACAAGATGCTTCAAAGGACAAAAAGCTTTCAGCAGACTACTTTTACAAATGACTTGGAAGAACTCAACATGGAAAAACCCCAAGTAAGGAAGATCTGAGATGGAACCAAGAGTTTCCAAACTCTACAGTACTTCTGCAATAGGAATAAAGAGCACGTAGAAGAAAAGAAAAAATGACAAAGAGCAGCTGAGGCCAAAACATTAGAAAATAAACCAATAACCTTGCAAAATTCCAGAGCACAGATGTGTTTTATTTCTATTCCATTGCCTTTTGCATTTAAACTGGGTAAACCCCGCCCACTCTGCCGGTGATTTGATTTTGCCCTGCGAAATCAAATCGTTTAATTCTCCGGCTTCAGTACACATTTTTGCGGGAACCAATCACAAACTGGCTTATCTACAGAACAGAAGTGCAGCAAACCCGTTGATGCTGCTGTTGCTTCTACGTCACCTGTATTGTTGGTCTGATTGGTTGAAGGACTTTACAATTGTGTGCAGAGTCATTTGAACTATGCCCGTTGGTCACGCCTCTTGTGCAGAGAAAATACAGAGCAGACTCCCCAGACCAACGCGCAATCTCAAATCTATCGAGCTTGGCTTGGTCTGGTGATAGCCAGACTATGTTGCATTAGGAACTTGTGGACATGTGTAAACTGACCCTCTTCAATACCCCTTCCGATTCCTCCTTTGGTCTTAGCTTCTAAATATGGCAACAAAAAAAAAACTTTACAAACAAACACTCTTGAGTCATAATGTGATGGAAACAAAGCCCAGTGGCAATGATTCGTGTCAAACCACTTCAGGCCAGACCTGACCGAGGCGACACAAGGCTGAAGCAGGTCGTAAAGTTAAGTCAGCAGAAGGAACGGAACACAACGGTGGGGATTGTTGGAATTCTCTCAGCGCAGCCAGCACAGCTTCCTGTTATTTGTTTTGTAGTAAATGCTGACTCTCAGGGGGATATGAGTGACTGTGCTGCTGGACACAAGTCGCGGTCTGTCCTCGGACCGCTGTTGTCTGCATAGCTTGATGTGTGAGTGAGCGTGACCGTGGTTGTTTGTGAGTGAACTGTGGACGTGTCTATACAGTACGTCTGAGCTCGGTTTGTCGGTGCTGTTTTTCACAATTCAGGTCAGCTTAGATACTGGGGCTGCACAATATGAGGAAAATATTCAAAATGTGTTAAATATTGTGATAAAGATATTACTTGCAATAAATAAAACGGATATTAAAGTGTACTCAGTTCTGTTGCTTTCAGTATTCTGCTAACATACAACTAATTGCTTGCTTTTTGTAACAAATGAAAGGAAATAATTTCCAACGCTATTTTATTTGACCATTGAATTGAGTATAAAAGGCACCACTAAAAACAGAGTGGCAGTTACATTTTAAAGTGGAATTTTTGTATTGCATATTTTCTTTCAACTAACACAAAACATCTCCGAGTTTCTTTCGTGGTGTGTTTATTGCACCAGTTAATATCACAATGACGAAAAAAAGAAACAATCTACTGTGCAGCCCTATTAGATACAATTAATAAAGACTCAAGTTAGTAGTGCATTTAAAATGGTTTGAACAGGTTGCTGAATGTGTTCTCCAGACTCCAGTTTGTACACAAAGACACTGAAGAGAATAATGTGGTATTTAATGTATTTGTAGATATTAATGTATGACATTAAAGTCTTTTTATTTGATGCCTCTTATTTGAAGCCCTGTCTTCCTTCCTTTTCTTCCTTGGTGTTGTTGTCACACAGACAGCACAGTTGCAGACGTAAGCGCATGTTTCATTCCCTTCCGAAGTAGCTATTTATTGGCATTTACTAAAAATCTGAGTAAATGTGGTTTCTTGCCACATAATCAATTAAACATCAGTATTAAGAGAGTGTGTTCAGAACACAAGGATGTGAAACATAGTCTAACGTTATAAAACACCTACAGCAAGCACCACAGAATAGCTTGTAATAAGTAAACAGGACATAAAGAGAAGCAAAAGAGGCTGCAACGTCAAATACAATCTATATTGAATTCACTGCTCTTGTATGTGTGGCTACAGGAGTCAATATATTTACCAGTGAGTGATTTGACAACAGCATGAAAGAGTCATACAAGTCTGCTGCTCTCCTCCATCGGAGGCTAATGGGCCGGGACCTTTACTCGCCTCATTATCTGGTTCTGCTCCTTCTCAGCAAAACAAGAGAGAAAGTGGAAAAAGAATGGTAAATTGAGAAAGAAGTAGTGAGAGTACAGAAAATATAGAGAGATATTGCAATGGAAAAAAAGTGGTAGGGAAGGCCGTAGGACAAAATAAAAAGAAGCAAAAAGAAAGAAATAGAAGAGAAAATATTAAAATGCAAAGAAAATGCAAGAAAAAAAAGTGCAAAAGAAAGAGAAAGCAGGAAAAAGGAAACAGAATAGAAAGAGATAACAGGAAGAAGTAAATAATTAAGAATACTTAGAAAAGACAGAATGAAAGACGAGGACGAAATCAAACCAGGACAAAGTAGTAAAGTGAGAGGCCGTGGAGGACTCAGCAGACTCCACGGCGTGAGTTTTATTGTCTAACTACTTAATTGTAAATAACAGGCCTCAGCGATGTGAACGACCATTCATTCGCCCAGACAGAGTGATTAATCCATGCTGGGCATTGGGAGAGTGGGCAAAGAAAGAGAGAGAGAGAGAAAAAGACAGGTCTTTCTTTCCCTGTCTCTATCTCACAACCCTGCAGATCCTAATTGGTTAATTTCATAAACTTTTCAAAGGGGCGCTCACTGAGGCCCTCCCTTCCTTTAATTGAAAAAAAACAGGACCCGGTTTAGCATCGCTACCTGCAGTTCCTCTGTTCTTTGTGGCAGAGGGGGAGGAGAGTCAGACGGCGACCGCGGGGGTTCCTTCACAGAAATACAGCAGGGAGATAATGGGCACGTCGCTCGGGGCAGTCAAGCTGGAGCTCTGCGCACGGCATGAAGGTGGTCACTTCCCAGTGTTTTGTCCATCGGAAGGGTCCATGACCTGCTCATTATTTCCTTCTGGGGGTGCTGCCATGATGTCATGGCTAACAAGCTAGTCAGGGAATTGAGAATCAGATGTGGTGCCTTGTGAGGTGCTTTTGGACGCCACACTGTCTGTTTGGAAATAAATACTCCAGTCACTCATACAAAAGTGTAGCAGCCAGTTGCGAAATGTTCAAACTTGGCCTTGTCGTGTTCTAAATATTAGTTACACATCACTGAATGGCCACCGTGCTGCTAGCTAGACTATCTGTCCAATCTATATTTTCTGTTGTACGACTAAAATAGCTTTTAAACGTCCACGTTCCACCAAAAGAAGATCCTTCCTGAGGCTATTTTGCAGTGGTCGCATGCAGCGACTAGCGGCGCCCAAGATGATTATGATTGGTTTAAAGAAATGGCAATAAACCAGAGTATGTTTCCCTCCCATCCCGGAATGCTGTGTGGACTAGCCAGACCCTCCTGGGAAACACTGTGGAGGAAGGTCTGGCAATGTGAGACTACTGTCACCATTAAAAATGTCTATCCTGTCCATTCACTTGGTATCTGAAGTGACTCACATTTTAATTATGGCCCAACTACATTTTGTCATGCAAGGCAGTCATTTGGCTTCATGCACAAAAGTGTGTGTTTATTGGCCAACCAAAGTTGTTTCTTCTATATGAGGCTGAAAATAGATTTGATATGCTTGAAATAACATTCAATGAATGAAGCATAATTGTGCATTACCAAAACAGCCAACTATAATCACATAATAATAACCGCATTAAATGGCCGCCTTCAAAATTGGTGCTGCCAGACATTGAAACGTCTACATCAGTTACTCTACCCCTGGAGTCCCCAAGCAAGTGGTGCTCTTTTGGAAGAAAGGCATCATGGAAACCACCCTATCAAAGCTCGGGATCAGAGTCCTTAAAGTGTTTTGCCCGTCAAATGAGCAACCGAGCCGAGGCTCTGAGGCCGTGTTTAATCTCCCCCTCCACGGCAAAGCAGACCCTGCATGCACGTCTGGTCCAGGTAAGAGATACCATCGAAGCCTCATTTTGTTGCATGCGACGGGCGTACTGCTGCTTTCCACCCACCTTGACGATTATTCTTTTCATTTGTTTATTTATGTGATTTTGCACTGCAGAATTGAGCTTTTACGAGAGGAATTCCAGCCTTTGTACGGCGGAGGGCCCTTCACAGCAGATAAAAAACTCAAAGTATAAACACGCTCCCATTAGGGAACTGGCCGCCAACCAGCCTGTACCTCAAAGGATCTGTGTTATCTGCAAAGCGGCCTCGGTCTACGTCTGAGTGATTCACTGCAGGGACCGCTGCAGAAGACTTTGAGATGAGCCAGGTCTAGGCGCAGCCGTGGCGTAAAGGTCAATCTGTCTCCATAAAGTTGACTTCTTTGCCCGAATTGAAAGAGAAATCAGTGCGAGCATGCTTGTATCCATGTGTATCTTCTCTCAAAGCAATTTTAAAACTTGCGATGTGTGAACTTTGCCTTTTAAATGTGCAATACATCAATAAGTATGAGCCTCACGGACCATTAAGAGTGGAGCATTCTCATGAAACGAAAAGACACATCCCTAAAAAGACTGAATTTCCCTCAAGTGGCATTTGGCTTAGAGCTGTTTCACTTAAGGATTGATAAATATTGTCCTGGGTTTAGTGCTGAAGGGCATTTTAAATCTACCCCTCATTGTAGTCATGTGCAACACTAGAGGTACTGTATTGCTACTGCCATCCATCACCAGTTTACAGTTCTATAAAAGTGTTGCTGTGTCTTTGCCTATCTGTAAATCAGGTAGGTAGAACTCTGACATCATCAGTAGCTTAACAGTAATAAAGCTGAAACAGTTTAATAAATAATGGATATTAAGAAGGTAAGGTAGCAATAAAAATGGAGACTGGTGCACCATGGGAATAATGTCCTGCTGCAGAGGGAATTTTGTATTCCTTGTCTTATGAAAGGTTTATTTAAAGATTTCCGATTCAAAAGTATAGAGGTTTGTCTTGTAGTTGGTTTGAGAGGAGACAAAGTTCAAAACAAAGTCCTAACACGGACTATAAAATGAGCTATCAGAAAAATATAGATTGCAGGAGGTCTTTCAGTGAGGGAGTGACACAAAAAAGAAAAGCAACACAAACATTCACATCTGCAACTTTCTGTCATCTTAACTTTCCGAGCCGTTAGCCATGACCACTGTTCACATCACATTTGCATTTACAGATACAACTCTGCAACTCTTTTTTTTTTTTTTTGCTTATTGAGGCTTCTTATCAGTTGCTGTTCCCAAGCCGGCATAAATATCTGGGATTAAAGGACTTCCAAAAAAAGAACTTTCTGAGGGTGTAGGAGGGTGGGGGGGAGTGGTGGTTTGGGGGAGGAGAAAAAGCCGACAGGATGAAAAGGAGTTGGGGGCCCATAGAAATGCTAAGGAAGTGGCCCTCTTTTTTTCCCCCCAAGTTGCTCAGGGGTAGGAAGTTCCCAGCTTCGCCACTTCATTAATTCATGCTATTTAACAAGCCGGATTGTGGTAGGGCTTCTTCGGCCCCCTTCACACTGAAACCAACAACAGTGCCATCAGTAACTGACAACCCCCCGGGCGGAGGGGCTATGGCCTCCGGGGTCCACGCTACAAACAGAGCCACGGGAAGCAGAACCTTGCCATTCAAGAGTTCAGCCTTTATTTGTCATCCCTGGTTTCTCCCCGCCATACACATCCCCAATCATGGGCCTCCGGGGGTGGACGGCGGATTGGAGGATGAATCTCCCCTGTTTCCTATTAAGACAGAATAGAGGAGGAGGGGGGGAGTCTGCTCATCAGAGGAATCAGTATGCTCATCCATAACTTCTTAATGTTCGCTGACCACAGGGTTTGGGAGACGCTGTAGGAGGAGGAGGAGGAGGAGGAGGAGAGTCGAGGTGGCAAGTGCCAAAAAAAAGAAAGAAAAGAAAAGCTGACCAAATCATCCAAACTTTTGTGGAGTATTTTGCTATGCTTCTGTGGGTAAATGATTCACGGGGTGTTTTCTCGTCCAGGAGCAACAACCAGAGATCTTTTCAAAAGAAATTTACAGTCTGTGAAAAATGCACCGGCACAAGCTCATTTAAAAAGATTATCCACAGATAGAGTTGAGTATGTCCCAAAGGCATTCATCTGCCTAGATAAAAAAGGACTTTTTAATACTTAAATTTAAAGATGTTACTATGTTCAGAGACTCATGAGCCTGAGCTATTCAATTTAGAGTAATCACAAATTGACAGAATAGGAAAAAATGAAAAAAGAGCATATGTGGAACTCACCATTACATTAAGATGCCTTTTGGATAAAGACAAACCGTCTTTAAGAATGTGTAGCTAGTCCAGTTGTCTTTGCTTATCACAAATAACTACCATGACCTGGACGACCGAGAACATCCACAGACAAAAAACAACACACACAGGTCTATTCACTTTCTGTAATCGCTCTTCTAGTCTTAGAATACAATGCCAATCAATAATCCAACATGCTGTATCCTTTATTCAAGTTCTTGTGTCTGTGATGTTTCTTATTGCCAAAAATCACAAAGTAAAAAAATATATATATTTATAAAATCATTAATAAGGGATTAAGAGACAGATTTCTAACTGGGCTTGAATTAAAGTAGAAAGAATGTATCCTTTATAACAATGCCAAATATGTTAAAATAAAACATAAATAATGGCTTTAAGGTGAACATAAATGAAGGTATTTAGTCCAATTAATTGTGATGGGTCTATCTTCATGAGCTCACTACAATGACAAAGCTACCACTCAACTCTTAACATTAATTACAGACATATGACAATGGTTTTAAAAATACTACTTTTTTTAAAATCAATATTTTAGTTTCCGATTTCAATTTTACAACAGTGACAACACACAAACAAAACAGAACATGTCACCACAACACAATACTTTACGGCTGCCAGTTTACAAAATAACATTAGTCTCTCAGACAGTATGTGACAATATTTAACATATCATGAGTGAGGTAGAATAGTGTATAGATAGAAAATATATACACATCTCTTACTTATCTTAAAAATACTATTTAACTAAACTAGGTTTTCCCCACCGTGAGTTTTATTCACAGAGGAGGAAACAGGGGGAGCTAATTCATAGACAAAAAAATAATTGAAATGACAAAGTCTAATAATGTTATGAAGGAATATCGGTCACTGTTGGAACATGTACAATGATAGTGCCCTATTAGAATATTCTGCATATGCAGGTTTGGTCCAACAACAGCGTCATGCAAACATGCTCAGACCCCCCAGGGAAGCCTCCCAAGGGCATAAGCTGACAGATCATCACAGCCATGTAGCCTAAAGAGAACTGCATGTGAGGTTTACTATGATTACGGATGGAAAGCTGGGTTATCATCTTGGTGAATTATTCAAAACCGAACTCTGTTAATGCATATTTGAAGAATGTTACCCAGCATCCTTCAGATCCTGCCTGGGCTCCACGTCACTCATTGTGCCTGAAGGTGTTGAAATTGGGGGTAAGATTTCCATATCCGTAACCCTCAACATCTAAATTTCCCTCAGCCTCAACTGTTCCACGATCTGCTCATTTATCATTTTACACAACCGTCGAGGGATGGCAACTGAAAATAAACACTGCGTATGGTGTAATTTCATCAAGTGACATTATCTTGAGTCTGTTATCTATTACGGTGTGACCATAATGAATCCGGGTCATGGATGATATCCTCACGCAGCCCATTAAACCCGGCCGCAAGTGGACGAAATGAGGGAAGACGGTACAATTTGCGAGGGGTGGCTGCAGGCTCTGATTGCGGCTCGGCCTTGTCTCTTAATTGCTAATACAGTTATTAAGGGATGCCAATGGGGAGACCACCGGGGAAGGATTGTCCCTGAATTATCCCAGTTGCCTTTCAGGGCCGTGGAAATCCTCTAAAGGCCAGTGATTCAGTGTCACACAAGGCTTTTATCGTTGTCCCACTGGGGCCCGGGAGGATCCCCACTAAGTCACACAAAGCACCACACCAACCTCACGCACACACATACACACATATGGATTTTTTTTGCACATAGCCCACGCATGTACGTATAAGAATCCATATCTACGAGGTACGACGGTTGCTGTATAACTTTCTCAAGCTGTGTCCCATCTTCATATTGCATTCAATTTCAAATTGTGTGTTTAGAGCTAAAAATGATTGGTTGATTAACTGGTAAGGCGATTGTCAAAAAAAACTAATTGGCAACAATTTTGCTAATCAATTAATTAACGAGTCTTTTTCAAGCAAATACGCTAAACATTTTCTACTTACAGAATCTAAATTTGTCTCATGTGGTGGTGTCATTATGGTTATGACATTGGGCTTTAGGAAACTGTGATGTTTTTTTTTTTAGATTTATTACAGCAAACAGTTCATTAATTAATTGAACAAATAATTGGCAGATAAAACGATAATGAACACAAGTCAATACTGGCCAACACAAACTATTGAAAGGAGACAAAGTTATGTACGTACGTAAAATGTCCAAAAATACTATGAAAATGTGTTTATGGTACTAACTATTACACAGTCTATCTTAATGTTATTCTACGCAGAATAGAAGATGTGGCCCTCTGTCTTTTCTCTGAATCTGCAATGGGAGTGGGATGTCTAGTAGGGACCATAATTGCAACAGAAATCCAGAACTTTTTAACGAGCCAAACCGCCGAAGCTTCATACAAACAAAACACTGATACATCTTCAGCTAAAATGAACGAGACAATTTCATTTTAAGAGAGGTCATCTTTTAGCTGAAATAGATCTGAGCAGAATCAAAAGTGCTGTTTATTCTTCAGATGTATACAGAACCAAATGGAAACCGCAATTAATATACACACGTATCCTCCTTGAGTAAACCTTATTCCCATTACCAAGAGCTAAATGTATCGTGACAGATGTAAAATAATAATATAAATAATCTACCATTTAAATCACAAGCCTTTTCTCTCAAGCCTTTTGTCTCCATGTCTCAGTTTTAAAACATTTCCCAGGATGGGACACATCTTTTCTGAATGAAGTAATGAACATTAAGGACGCCCTTGCACACATCAACCTCCATTTTTTTTCACTGTTTTTTTGTGCGTTTTTTTTTTTCCAACTGACTGATGACTTTAACAGACACGGATGGGTAGAATGGGTAGACGCTACTTTTTTCCCCTTAGCCAAACAAGGGGAAATGCCTGGGAATTACCTGTTGGACCCAAGAGATCTTTGCAAGCCCCATGCCAGTGCAAGAGGGCTGCAGTGAAAACACTCACTTTAACAAACAAAGACAGAGGCAGCTTAGGTCTCCAGGGTAAAATCCGCTCATTAATTCCACTTAGCTCAATTTTGCATGGTTTTCACTGAGCACTGACGGACAGAGTTTCCCACAAAGATATCATTGAGACATCTTCACTTCTGTGGCAAAAATCGTTAAAGTTTGATAAGACTACTGTCACGCTGCTGGAGCAGAGAAACTGCCAAATTGACCACCAATTTGGGAGGGAGTAAGATTCCGATCCGCCTCCCCTTACAACAACCAAGGCTCGAAGAAAAAGACTCTTTAACACACTTTTTCCAAATGAAACGCAATATACCATTACATCTGATTGTTGGAGTCGGCTTTGCTCAGCTGGGTTAAGTTAACCATCCAAACGGTTCAGTGATTTTTAATGTGACTGTGGTGCCTGGAAGGACAGCAGCGCTCAATTAATTGCCAAAGGGAAAACGGAAATCCTGCAATAGGAATTTCTACGACAGTGCGGTCAATAAGCTGTAAAATGGGATGGAAAAATAAAGACGCAACTTTTGTGCTGAGCTGAGGTGTGTCACAGTTCATTATTCCTTTCCTCTAATTCTGCAGTGTATTGTTTCATCTGTGTGATAACTAATGGTGGAACAGACCAGGCATCCCTTTGAAGGCAACACAAGGCTTGTGACATCTCGGCTTGGTAACACGTAATCTCAGCGGTCCCAGGCTGTGCCACTATTAGCATGGCAGCAGAGAGCTGGCCGGCCTCTACGCTTGCACAAACCTCAGCTAAATCTGTCTGATTCTCATCAAACACAGAGAGGGGGTGAGCCCGAGGGGAAAAAAAAACTCAAGCCTAGACTCAATACAGACACTGCACCACACAACTCGCCTGGCAGGCGAAGCTGTCACCATTCAGTTTACTCCAGTCCTCCAAAGAGACAAGCCAGCTACGAAAACAGTCTGGTGGTGCCTTGAATCAGAATCAGAGAAGAAGTGAGGGTACAGAGGAGGGGAGAGACAGGAGTGAGGTAATCTCAAGTGAATGGAATATGATAAGGAAAAAAAGTGTCTTTATCAAAACAAGTCAAGATGACAATTAAAAGGTCTGTTTTAATGGAGTTATCTCAACTTCTTTGAGGCCTTGGCAGTGGTGGGTGGGATGAATCCTTGACCTCAGTGTCTGCAAAGTTTCACTTCTCCTCGAGGGGGACAATATGTTTTTTTCGACCTTTTGTGTGACCCATTTTTACCACCTCTATCAGTCCACTACGTTCGCTCCGATTGCGTTTGTATTTTTATCCCCCTTCCCTGCTCGCCAAAGGGTTTAACCTTGGGTCACCACCAACTTCTTAATCAGTTCAGCACATGACCATTCCTTTCAATCCCCACATACCAGGAGAGAAGCACTCCCTGATACAGTAAATTACGATAAAGAGCTCAAAACTAAAAAATCGAGGGACCATATCCCCATATGAAAGCAGGGGCCCTGATACATCAATAGACAGCTTTGGGTGTGGGGTGGTGGGGAGGGGCTGCGAAGTACTTCTCCAGAAAATCCACACTTCAAAAGAAGCCAGTATTAGATTTGGGGGACTGGGACTGGGTGTGGGGGATGTAAGTAGGATAGAGTCCCTCTACAAAGTCTGCCATGCCAATCCATTGTGGTCACCAAGAGAAAAGAAAGAAAAGAGAAAAACCAAGATGTTAATGTGTGTGTGTGTGTATTCACAAAACTTCTTTGAAGGATACAGGCTCCGAGTTTCAAATAGCCTAATGGTTACCAGTTGACTTATCATCATTTTTATGTCTTGAAACTAAAATTCATGGAGTGTGAGCTCTTACTGTCAGCACTGCATGATTTCTGAGTGTAGGACTCTCCATTGTGTTCTCATTATGGTGCTTTCACCAAAAACGTCGGAAATATGGTACTGGTGGTAGTGTTGACTTGCTGTCAAAAGGGGGCCAGGGTAATTTCCTGGGTTAGCCTAACAGCCTGAAGGTTAAAGGTCAAAAAGTGCTCAGAAAGGTTGGAAGCCAAGTCAGGAGGGGTTAGAGTTCAGCCTCCACAGTTTTTTTCTTTTTTAATTTCTTTTTCCTGCTCATACACCCACAGTGTCACCCCCCCATTTCTGTTAAAGTCACGAACAACTAAAACTAGCGGGATCGCTTTACGTCCCACATCATCTTCTCTAATTCATCTGGTTAAGTGTGTTCTTTTAATCCATGTGCAAGATTACACATTTAGCTGTAATAAAATGAGCATGTTGTGCAGTTTAAGACCCCAGGATTATGTCAGCCGGGTGACAAATAAAGTGACTAATTTTTAGTTCTGTATCTGTTCGTATGTAGAAATAAAGCGATGGCGCTTGAAGGTCAATTTCCGGGCCAACTTTGCACCGAACAGCGCTGCACTGCGTTCTCCAGAATCAAATCAGGTTCCAAACTATTTTTAGCCTTCCTTGACAATGTATTAGTTGAAACACACTAGCAGAAATTATTCCATCCTCCACGCAAACTGGACGTCTGCCCAGACTAAACCCACATAGAGTATTTATCAGGAGGGAAACAGAGCCAGGGCTTTCTTCAAAGAGACGCCTTGATAAGAGTGACCCGATAACCTACAACGTAGACGAGTGTACTACACACACTGATGAGTGGCCGGGGCTCTTTGGCTGACATGAACTTGTGAAGACAAGAGCAAGTGCTTGAGAGCGGGACTTGACCAGTATTGAACTTGTGTTTTATAAGGATGTTTTGGAATAACAGCAGCCAATATGCTAATACATTGTGCCGTATTCCAAATGGCCACTTTTAATGTGATGAGTCCAACGTAGAGGTATAAATTAGCACAAATGGAGATATGCAATTGAAGTACAAGTACCACAAAACTGTATTTAAATGGGAGCACTTGAGAAAACATATCAAAAGAGAAAAGTGTATCCGTAGTGATTAAGAAACTAAACTGATAATTACAGTAAAAGGCCAAAAGTACAAGTGTAACCCCTACTTGAGGCTCCTTGTTTGGCCCACGACAGATACAAATGAATGAAGAGCACTCTTCTGCAAATGAAGATGACAAACAACCTCTGCACTCACAGACGATGGGACTCGGAGGGGGTGTCAGGGGTCAGTGAATGAAACAGCAACACCTCTGCAGCCACTTGACAGGATGAAAAAAGAGCGGGAGACGGGGGCGGCAGGGTGTTTGAGAGAGGGTGGGAGTAGCACTTGAGGCCAGAATGGAAGACACAAGCCTCCCAGCAGCAGCAGTCAGAGGCAAGGGGACACAGGGGCTACTGTTCCCATTGAGGTCTTTGTCTTCCAGGCGCTCTCTTGTTTTTCCTCGGCAAACCGTGGGTACAATGAAGGCGGCATGCTCCCCTCCCCTCCCGCGAAGGGCTGTCAATACTGGACCTATCAGACCCTGAATGGCTGAATCAGCCTTCCCATGAAAATCAAGTCAATGACCTGCTTCCCCTGGCTCTCCTCCTTGTGAAGTGGGTGACAGCTATAATTTCAATAAGTAAAACAGAGGGAGAAAGACAGAGAGAGAGCAAGTAAAGAGTAATGGTGAGAGAGAGAGAGAGAGAGAGAGAGAGAGAGAGAGAGAGAGAGAGAGAGAGAGTTTTCTCACATGTTGCTGCAGGGACTTTGCCTCAGACCCGGCATCCTCATATAAAATGCATTAATTCCTTCGCTGTGAGCTCACCGTAAATGATGTGATTGTGGCCAATTCGACATAGTTTTCCGAGCTTCCCTTAGCGCCATTAAAAAAAGGAAAGAGAAAACATGATGCTGGGAATGCTAAGACAATTTTGAACCAAACATTTAACTTCAGCCTTCTGACCCAATCAAGTGGAAGAGAAGACAGGCTTTGTCCACCTTGGCCCATCCAAGAAAAGTTAGCCAGGGGAGGGGGGAAAAAGGAGGAAAAGAAATGTAAGGATTTTGCCAAGCTTTTGTCACGCTTTAAGGACTGGCTTAGTCAATTGCTGTCAGATCAGGAAGACAGAAAGGAAAACAGCCGTGGTTGCCTTATATAAAAAACACTTTCTCTCGCAGCCAAGTCGGGAGAGTCCCCATAGACAGAATTACACAGTTACTTTTAAAGGATTTGCATTTAAAAGATTGCGTACAGGCCTGAATGCGGGTCGTTTCCCTGTGACCATAGAAACACAAGAAAAGGTGGAAAATTCAGTCCGCTGAACTTTAAACGACTTTATTAAAGTGTCACTAATCAGACGTGAAAGACACAAGGTTTTAGTGTTTGGGCAAACTTACAGAAAAACTAAAAAAAAAAAAAAACTTAATGACCTGTTAAGAGCATTACTTTGAAAAGCCTTGTTGATGTCCCATTCCATAATAGAGAAAGGACCATTGCTCACATCAGGAAAAAATTAATACCCAAAATATTCCAAGAATTTGACTTAAGCATTGTGCTAAGGGATTCTGGTATCAGACCGCAAAAGTTATAATAACAATCTCTTAATACCTGCCTCTTGTATCATTTTGTAATTTTATAACAATTTAGTACAGTTTTTGCCCACATTAAGCAGGATATGCCTTTACATTTAAATACAGGATTTCTGCCAATAAAGGATTTCTATCCAGACAACAATTGAGAGAGCCACTGAAAAAGTCACGAGCCGTGGAAAGGTAATCTTACACTTTATTTATTTATTTTTTTATTTTTTTTGTACAAATTACCAATGATTCTAATAATTTCTGGCATGTATTACCCCCCAGAAAAAGACAAATTCCTAAGCAGAAAATTGCTACCATTACAACATAATGGGATAACAACCCAAAGAATAATCCCTCGCTGACAATGGTGAGGTTTGAAAAGACTCCTGTGAGTCCTGTTTGGAGTCTGCCAGGAGAGAGCTGCATTTTACAGCCACCAACTGACGATGTAATCGCCGCTCAATGGAAACCTGGAGAGAGAGAGCCTCCGCACGGGGGTCTCTATCCCCTCCATCCATCTATCCATTGATCTATCCATCCCATCCCTAAAGAAATGGGTAGACCTCATTCCATCCGACGCCAACTGTGTGAAGGGGTGGGGGGCAGTCTTATGATTGGAAAGAATAAAACCGCAACAAGACAAGAAGGGAATTGAGAAAAGGAGGGGACTTTGGGGGTAGATGAATTAGCATTGGTGCTACATATTAAACAGAGCCTCTGATCTTCCAGGCTGGTCCTAATCATATACAACCTAAATGAATCATCCCGGGACTTCTCCCCAGTTCATTTCAGTGCAAGAATTAATTAACACGAGAGTGAAGAGATATATGCAGAGCAGCGGGAAAACAACAATGTAAACAACCCCAATAATGGGCTTTTGATTACAAGGGGCAAATTTGTGTCATAATGATATGAATTTGATTTTGTGAACCGAGCAGGATTAATGAGGGAAACAAAAACATATTTTTTTTTTTTTGAAGATGAGAGGTTTTCAAATGAGCGTGGAAGGAATGTTGGTACTCTTTTCTTCTTTTAAGCTAAATCCTAAATAATCTGTGCTCACCATTGTGCAATACGTGCAGGAATTACAGATTTTGGCTCTATGGGCTGCAACACTTCTAGTAAGAATCACCATTTCTTAACTCTGTAACTATAAATGTACTGTATGCATGCTTTAGCTTTTTTGCAATACATTTTTAATACTTGCAAGTCACTGTAGGGTTTTGATCTTTGGATGTATTTCTCCTTGTATTCCAGATTGCCATTGGTTTCCATTCATTTCTTTACAGTATACAATGGAATTAGATTAGAGAATGGCTTCCGGTAATGGTTTTCAAAATGATGAGTGTATGGTGTGTAATGACTTTTAAATGAGCTTAAAGATGCAAAACCAATAGCACTGTCCTTTGGTCAAAAATTATTATATATGTGCCACAAATATGACAGGATTGTAAAATTTACAAATTTGTAAAAATGTAGCCTTTAGCAGCATTATCCTACAATTCCCAGAGATGACTTGTTCAACAACACAACAAACAGCAATCAAACTATCTTTAGGTCAAACTGCTTTTAAATTACATCAGTGAAGGACAGAGAATACCAACATTTGAATGTATTTGTATGAAAATTCTCTGTTTGACTATGAAAACACCAGGCATCTACAGTAAATTCCAGAAATTTAAAATCAGAATATATATACACTTGACGCCAATGTCATATCCACTTTATACTTCAACATTCTCCGTCATAGTAATGTAACCCCCCTGTGGGGAAAGAGAAGGGGGATATACAATCCCAACTCTTGTGAGAGACTGGAGTCGTCGTTGTGTTAATACCAAACAGCACCATGTCCACGCAGCCTCCACATGGAGTCGAACACCGGGGGCAGACGGAGCATTTTGACAGTCAGGGGATCAAACTGGTTCCATATGACCACAGCTGGCATTACTTCAGGCCTGGGGCAACTACGGCTTCCTTACAGCCAGCAGAAGTCTCGTGCAAACTCAACTTCGGGGCGCGTATAAAGCCTGAGAATAAATCTTGAGTTTCAAAGACAATTTGAAATCTGATGCCCATGCCCTATGATTAGTTGATTTCCATGAGGAGAGTTTCATTCCCAAAGAGGGTACTCGGAATTCAAAAGGGAAAAACGTCTTACTGTAAAAAAAAAAAATCCTACAGACAAAGCTACTATGTGGAGAATTTGGTTCAAAAACAATACTGTGACAGGCTGGAGAACAGTTTTGTGAATGAGGTCCGATGAGTGGAGTGTGTAGGCACGTTTCTCAACAGAGTGAAAACGCTTCATAAAAGAGCACCAAAGTGCTGGTCTCCATAGGCAGCCGACGAGGGACAAAGAGAATATACCGCACTGTTTTACGGCTCGGCCTGCAGCGAGGCATGATGGGAAGTAATAACCACATCATTACCAACAGCGCCTCAGCCTTGTCAGACGTCGGAGGAATAAAGGAAGCATGCAGAGTTCACACTCGGGCTGCCAGTCCACCGCGCTGTCGGACCCTGTCACACATTTGCTCACACGTACATATATACAAACATTTATCAGCCTGATGAAACACAATGGCACTTCCTAGAAGAGTGTATTCACACAAACAGACATTTAAGAGACACACATAGCTGGTTGTTTAGCTGCCAAGACAAGAAGCACCGTTTCCGCTCAAGTTCTGCCAAGATGGGGCTAAGGTCACTGGGAAGGCTCTGAGAGTGTTGCTTTCCATTGGATCACTCGCTCATTATCAAATAACAGCCTCAAATGGCACGAAGCCTCTGCGAGATCATGTGTAAATCTGCAAGAGGAGGGATTAGCACCGAGGCAGCTGGCGTGCTGGATGGCTGCAGCGGTTTTAGGGGAACATGTAAAGACACATGCCTGCTTTCTCCTTCATCCACGTCTGGGATTTCTCTTCTTCCACTGCCTCTCTCTCTTTCTGCAATCTTTCTGTTAAAAATGTTGAAGTCTCTAAGCCCAAGCCGTGATGACCCTAGTGACATCACTAGGGTTATTTTTACACTTGACGAAGCTCCTCCGGAGTCCAGAGCCACGGAGACGTAATCATTTTATCAAAGATAATTGTTTTCATAGGCTGAGCCTGCCCCATGATGGGTAAAGTAATATTGATGTGTACAGTCAGTGGGGTTTCCCTTTAAAATCTAATTTTCTTCAGCCAAAAAAAATCAGCCAGTGCAGAGAAAATATTTAAAAAAATGTTTCCAAAACAAATCATCGGCTTTCAGTATTTTGTAAAACCAAGATTTATTTTTTTTGATTCTGTGCAGCTATTTCATCTTTCTTGTTTCATAGATACTGATATTATTTTTTAATATTCTTACTTAGATTTTTTTGCAGTGGAAAGAGCATGTTGATGCAGATTTTGAGGATGTTTTGCATGTGTTATGTTGTTGTACACCCCCCCCCCCATATACCTACAGGCTTCTTTACTCAAGTCTGTGGACCTCAGTGCAAGTGAAGCCCCAATAGCAGCAGGAGATAGAGACACAATGTAATATCTGATCACCCTCCATGTAATACCATGAGAACACAATGTCCTGGGAGGGAGTCTTAATTACAATCTGTCCTTCAACAGCAGGCCAGCAAAGTTTAGATGATTCATTTTTCAGTGGGCTGTTTTTTTTCTTCTTCATTTCTTCATCTCGGGGAGCTATATGTGCCAGTGCCAGAGACGCCAAACATGATAACTGCAGAAAAATGAGGACAGGGCGCCAAGATTTGGTAGATTGTGCAAAAGTATGCAAGAACAGTACAGTTTAAGGCTGAAAGCATGTACTGTTATATGAAAATATGTATGTAAGCATATGAGCAACCAGACTCACATGTGTACACACACACACACACGCGCGTGCGCGCACAAGCAATGAATTCAAAGTCAGAATAGCCCAGTGTTTGAAAAGAAAGACCATAAAGTCAACTTTCAGGCACTTTGTTAAATTACACCTCAACATGCACACACAATAGAGCCTGGTGAAATAAGGCCACTTCATCCATTTGCATAGGAAAATCATAGAGTGGGCAAAAAAGAGAAGACATAAAAAGGGTAAAAATAGCACATTGTCAACGAATGTAATCTAAACCAGAGCTCCATCTCAGAGCTCAAAAGAGTCACACTTTCCTTTCGTTTGCAGCTTGAGATATCACCAACTTTAATAAAAACAGAGCCAGGGAGGGCGGCTCAGGTACCCCAATTGTGAGCGAGAGTCTGAGACACATTGTCTGGATGCACGCATCTCTGCCCAGAACCCTTACCAGCTGCTTTCAATTAAACAGACCCAACTAGAGAGGGGAGAGGAAGGCCACATTCACCAAAATGGCTAGCTATTTCAAGCCAGGAGTCCTTTCTGCTCTCTGTTTCTGACAGCAGATCACTTTTTCGAAATTTGTGTAAACACAGTGTTTTGCTTGCTATCCAGGGCCAAGCCTTGCTCCTTGCCTGACAGTGTACCATGCAAGATGGAAGTGTTTGAATGCAAAGCTCGCATCAAGTGTGCTCTATGATATTTCACAGAAAGAAAAAGATGCTTTAAGATTATTGCTTTGGAAATACAGAGCAGCCGTGCCAGCATCTAGCTGACTCTGATCCAAGAATCTCCTTGAATGAGATAATAATCCTCCAGAGTGAGGCTCATGCTCTGCAGTTATTGTCTTGGTCACCACAAGCTATTTTCCCGAGATGTTCCACTGGGCTACGTGCTCCAACAACCACAGGCTTTCTGCAAAACGACCCATGGGAGGATGATGTGTACACGCAAGTCAACGAGCAGGGAAGTCTGTGTGTTGAGGAGGTTTTGTAAATCAACAACGCTGCACGGACACACCTGATAAGAAGCACCTGTCAAGTTCAATAAAAGCTTAATGGGTCAGTTCACCCAAAGGACAAAAAACCCACAAACTTTCCACTTATAATATCTTATAATGCAGATTTGGCATTTGGCCAGTTTTTGAGATATCTGCCTCCCTTAAAGTGGAATTGGATACAGAAATCTCAGAGGCTGATGTTTCAAAACCTGGGCACAATAACCCCAAAACCAACTGCATGTAACGATGCCACGAGAGGTTTTTTTATTGAGGTGAACTGACCCTTTAACCTGAGGTTAGGAGCTTTTAGACAGCATCACATATACTCTGTAAAACTGCAGATCTTTTATGAAGATACATGATGCTTACTTAAACCCAATACTTTTTTATGGCTGCATTATTGGAATACACGAGAATGTCCAAGATGATTAGCTTTGAGTAATTGGCATTTTTTGGAAACTAGAACCTCCACTAGAATTTAAAAAATAAATTTCTGTGGTTTTGAACAATGTTCAGCAGCCCAGCATGACTTTGGAATTAATTACCCACCGCTGGGTTGATGGGGCTTTAGAGTTAAATAACACTACACATTTACTATACCTACCTCTTTACAAAAGAAGTGTATAAAGGATTTGATTTTGTTTTCAAAAAGGCACAAAACAGCTTTAATGAGGGGAAAACTCCACTGGATAGGTCAATGGTTAAATGATTTTCATTGTCCGAGCCAAGGCCAACAAGCTGTCAATTGAAGGGCATGCACAGAACTACGACTTACACTCTCAAATGATTCACAAAATCTAACAACTTGCATAGAAATCGAGGGCTGTATAAGTCACACAGGGACATTTTGAAAGCTGAAATATTTCAACTCCAAAATTGAGAACAGCTGCAAATCGACTGTGGCTTGGCTTATTTTTTTGAGTTAAGACCTGCACGGCAGAGGAATCGAGGGAAAAAAGATTTTGAAAGCTTGAAAAGTAGCAGTCACAACAACACAACAAGAAAACATAAAACTTAAGCTCTGTACAAATGCTAAATCACAGTATGGTCAACCTCTTAATAAAGTAGGGTTAGGGTTAGAGGGTGTGCTGCACACAGAGCGGGAGCTACGGCAGATCTCCGGATGGAAAACTCATAAAATAAGAGGGGAGATAACAATAACACGGGCTCTCGCTCTCTGGTGCCAGTCTATCTTTGCTTGTCTCCTGCCTCTGACACTAAAGCCCTACTCCAGCCCTCCCTCCCTTGCGCTCAGCTCAAACCTCACTCCCCCCAATCCCCCCCACACCTTCCTTCCCTCTCCCATCTAGGTCCTAAATTATCCGTCCGGGCTGTGGGAGATACTCCTTCCTGCCCGGGTCGGTCGTCTTACCGCAAGCTGTGGAGATGAGGTGTGTTTGTGTGTGTGTGTGTGTGTGTGTGGGTGGGTGGGCGTGCGTGCTTGTGCGTGTGTATGGTAGAAGAGTGCATCCGATGCAGAAGCGCACATCCTATGTGCCTTCTCGTTTGATGTCCCTGGAGGTGGGAGGAACTGTGAAGGAGGTGACCGCACTAAATGTCACTTTGGAGGTGCCGTTGATGGACGGCCAGTGGGAAGTGAGATGTGCAAAAGAGCAGGAGCATGCTCTTTTTTATCTTTTATAAGACAGAAAGCAGAGACAGAGAGAGAGACAGAGAGAGAGAGAGAGAGAGAGAGAGAGAGAGAGAGAGAGACACACACACACACACACACACACACACACACACACACAGGTCAACGAGGTAGCACAGTGAAGTTTGAGCTCTGAAAATAATGGAAATTTGCTATGTGTTTCTGCATGTGGATGTGTTTGAGTGTTTGTTGATGCTAGAGAGCTCAGTAAGTCACGTGTAAGAACAAATCATTCTGTAGCTGGGATCCATTATTACCGCAGAGAGTATCTGCCAAAATCAACCCTCCACTCTCCCTCATTCTCTCTACCTCCCTTCGTTTTACAAGTGAAAGTAGTGGAACATTAGTTTTTTTTTTCAAAGCTGGAAAGTCTTGGGCATATTTTATGGTCCCTTCATAGTCAAAACAGTGCAGAGAAAGTGATGAAGAAATCTCTGAGATGTAGTCATACTCAGGCAAATATTAATTTCCCTATGTAGCTCTTGCTCAGGGAAAATGTACGACCCAAACCATAGTTATACCTGATCATTCCCACTTCAACTACTTCCAATCAACCTCGCTGCGGTTGAGTGACTATAAAGCTCGGAAACTTTAGATCACGGCTTCTGATGGACCTGTCTGATTGCGCTTAAAGAAATCCCTCCCTCTCGGTACAAAACGATAAACAGCTCCCTTTGGATCACGCCTGATTCTGTGCACCAAAGGAGAAAGGCATTCCCAGCGGAGATTAATACTATTTCAGTCGTACATTTGGTCCGAGCATGTGTGCCTAAGACAGAGAAATGACCCCTCCCAAATGAGGCATGACAATCAAAGTCACACAACAAGAGAAATGTATCTCTGATGTGAAAATAAACCTGATGATGAAAAACTCGCCGGAGCATGCACAGCTCTGGCCACATTCATTTATTATTCCAACCCAAGGCATTGACTTTGCATGAGGCAGAAAGGGGGCAAAAAATAAATAAAAAAAACGTCTGCGGACAGTCGACCGCAGAGCTGAAAGACTTTTCTTTTAATATACATGCACATTCCCTTTATAAACAGAATTTAGCGGCAAACCGAGTATAAAAATAGAGAGTGTAAATAATTTTAGTTTTAACCTGTTTAGAGTAGCAGCAGGGTGGAGTTACCACTCCAGGACAATTCAGTTTGCCACAGAAGACAATGAGTGCTACAAAGTCAAGGCGATGTGATGGAAATCTCAAAAGGTAATTTTGTATACTTTATTTTACTTTTACTAGACCTAACACTATTTAGATTTTTTAATGACCCCTGATCTAGGCCTGTGGAATGAACATGGACAGAAATGGGTCCACAGCAGCATCAAAGTACCAAGTACCAACAGCTTGGATTCAGTGCCTGGTCAGATACCGAATTGTGGGTTAGAGATTGTTTTAGATGCTGGTTTAAACCAAATTTGAACATTTTTAGAATATTTCAAAAATCAAAGTCCTATAACTGCTTGTTTATGGGCGGCATTTACTTTTGGCTTCCCGGCAAGATGTTACCAGGCAAATTTTGAGCGGTGACTAGATGAGTTTGAATAACAAAGAAACGCAATTTCTGTTACCCCAAATTATGTTCAATGTTTCAGACTTTCCTCTAATCTTTTTATTTTTATTTTTTAAGATTATTGTCAATTGCTTTGAAGTTTAACTGGTCACAAACAGACTTTTCTTAATTTTAAAAGGGTCATAAGACAAAAAGGTTGGCCATCACCGATCTAAGGTATCTGAAAAAGGTTTCCTTTTTAAATGTCAGGCATCAAACTGGCAGTAGTATTGACACATTTCTAACAATATTCAGCTCGACCTATGTCATGAGAGACTCCTCTTCCTTCTCTACCGGTTTATTAAAAGGCAACATGTATGTGTATACCATTTTTCTAATCGTGCCGATAAAGTCTTAAACTTGAAACTTTTGAAACTGAAGCAGGTTAAAACAAATGCTGAACATGACAAACAAGCAAGCAACACAATAATGTGACTTCATGTTGGTGAGATACGTTGCCATAGATAATGAATTTCACTCCTCAGTCACTTGAGCAGGTAACCAGCCATGTACAAAGATCTGAATCTCTTCTGAAAACCTGCCTGGTTCGTCAATGTACCGAAACTGACTGGCGAATTGTGGGATTTAACAGCCTTTGTGGCTTGTGGCCAAAAACAAGTTACTTTTGCTCTTTCATTACTAACCTGACACTTGGTTTAACTTTAAAGAACATGGCATAGCAGAACAATATGACCCTGCTCCTGACCTCTCAGCCCCGAGTTGTGACAAATGTGTAGTGAGCTGTGCCAGTCGCTGCTTTCTGATGAGAAAAAAATAAAATAAAGTCAAGACATGGTGAAATGTGAGACGGCTTGTTATACAACTACAGTTAAAACTTTAGAGACTTAAAAGCTATAAGAGCTCTGTAGAAAAACACAAAGTGCCATCACTATTATGTTCATCTGAAGTGGGCAAATGTGCCAGAGAGCAGATGTAAATGCTTTACACTTTTCCAAACAAAGTTACACTGTGCCACAAAATAAATGGAACAAGACAAACACTAACAAACAGTCTCATGTAATAAAAGGAGGACATAAGCCGCTGGCATCATGGGGCTCAGTTTGAATCGGCAGAATAGCAGTCACAAAGTATCACAATGACCTAATTTGACAGTAACATAATCATAATAATCTAAATGAAACTGAATTATTTTGACAGTGGCTACCATTTAAAGTTGTCCTGCACTTGAGAAAGAGTCTGAAGTTGTGGTCAGTGTGTGTGTGTGTGTGTGTGTGTGTGCGTGTGTGTGTGTGCACGCGTTTGGCAGCATTTGCTTGCACCCATCTATGCATGAGCGAATGTTTATCCAACTTTTATGGCGATTGTCTCATAAAAGACGGACAGGCGCTCTGGGACAACATGCACTCCTCGGCACCAGCTCACCCACAGGTTCACCCGGAGCGACCACCTACCAGGAGGGCCGAGCAGATGCTCACCTCCACAATGACCATTTCAAAAAGGCGTGTGAAGACGAATTACTGCATGAATTATTACCTTGGATACGGACGGACTAGACTGTATCCAACCTTTCTTAAACACATGTGCACATCCACTGAGACACACTTGAAAATTCACAATTAGACCATGAATTACAATACACAAGGAGGCAGTTTGTTCTGCATCATTCGTCTTCCAGTTGTTGTAAAATGTCCCGTCTGAGGGTCATGAAATTTTAATGCTAAGCTTGTGTATGATTTGAATGTAATCAAAACTGTATTTTTTGTATTGTTTTCTGTTCAGTTTTTATTCGACAAAGAAAACTAAATGCTCCGGTATTTCAGTTTTAAATAATACTCTAACTCACAGATACAAATACACACACACAAAAAACAGCGTCTGTATCATCTTGTCCCGCCTTACAGTATACGACCTTAACCTCCCTGCCTCGTTGACCTGGCAAGCTTTACAGGTTTTATCTCATCCTCCATCTTTACTACATCCTTAATACCTACTCTAATGTCGTAATCATATTTCCCTTCATGTTGGAGGAGGTATGGCATCACCACAACACAGAAAAATCAAAAGAGGGAATGAAAGAGAGACAGAAAGAATAGCAAACTTTCAAGTTGGTTGCCAGTGAGATTCATGAATCAGACTGATCCGCAACACAGAGAGAGACACAAACACACAAAACAGGCAGGCCAAGACAAAAGAGTTGCAAAGACACAAAGATATACAACGTGACAAAGAGAAGGATGAATATAACAGAGTTTTCATAGCCAAAGACAACAACACTCATGTCTGTATCTGCCGTTGTAACAGTCATTCCCTGACTGGGATGTCCAAAAGCTCTGGACACGGAGATCTCTTGCTCCCGCCTGCTTAGGACACAATCAGGACGATGCCACGATCATGCCTCTTTCTTCACATGATTCCTTGCAACGGTGCCTGTGTCTGGCCCTTCCAGGACCCTTCCTTGAAAACGTTCCCTCCACCCCTCCTTTTCCTTCATTCCCACAACTCCCAATAACACCGTCTGACATGTCCAGAACCCTCCCAAGCCCTTTCTTTCTTCAATCTCACAACTCCAAACAGCTCTACCGTGCATCCCTCAGTGTTGAGGAGAGGGGAGGAAAGCTGGCTGACAGGGGCATCCATACACACTCCTAAATCTGCCAAGGCAAGATGCTGGCACAGACAAAAAAATAACAAAAGCCTCCCGATCTGCAGCCGGGGCTGCGCAACACTTTATCTGCGAAAGCAAAACAAAGGAAGGCCTGTTGAACACTCTGACTGTGTTTACTTTCAAGGGGGAACAATGACTTTAAGAGGTGGGGGTAAGGACTGATGTGGCACTTGAGAGCCTCTCCTAAAAAACAGCACTTCATTTTGATTCACAGTGAGTTTAAGAAAACAGTTGTAGCAGACAGGTCTACAGGAGCTGGAGGGATTGAATGTGAGGTGGCAAATGAAGGGAAGATTACAGAGGTAAAGAAACAGAGATAGTTGTGGTGGCAATGGAAAAAAAAAAACTACTTTTTTTATCCCATGGTTGTATTTCTTTTTAAAGGAATACTTCACCAAAAAACTATATTTTTGAGTAGGAAACAGGTTTTGAAAGGTGGCTTTAAAAGATTTGCAGCAATTACATTCACGTTTGCTGCTATTCAGATCCCAAAAGACCAGACTAGTAAAATAAATGTCACAACTAGATATTTTGGAAAACAAACTGAGCCTGCTTTTGAAAAGATAAAGGCCATTTGGGTTCTTTTTGTTTGCCATGAAAACAGAATTACCACTTAACTACCAATCATCTGCCAAGCCACACACATTTTCTTTCTGGTGTATTCTTTTAAGACTTGCTGCTATGCCTTTTGGCTTTAACCTTTACATTGTTCCCTTGCTTTTCTAGTTATCATCTTCAACTAAAGAGCATTCTTCATAGAAAATCAACATATGAACGTCTCTAATTACCTAATAGCTTTCAAGCACATTGCACTTCTGCTCAGAACCCCAGTCAATGATGTGCAGGTGTTTTGTCTTCAACATCTGCTGTCACATCAATGATTAATTTGTGGCCAAAAGTGAAACCGATACTTTAAAGTTTCAGCTCATAGAGGGAAGTCTGCCTAAGGTGATTCAGTGTGGATTTACTCAGTATGAGTTATGGGGGGAAATGCTTCTCTTCACCTCTAAACGAGGACATCGCAGGATGCGATGAATCAAAACTTGGAGTGAAATTAAAAAAACATCCTCCTGAGGACTGAATGGAAGTTGAATTCCCCAACAATAGATGAATCTGCTGCCAAGAGATTTTTTTTTCAGCAGCATCTTTATCTGCTTCAGCTATTAAGAGGAAGAAACACAAAGAATTCTTGGAAATTAGGTCATTTGCATGACATTCCAAACTGACAGTCTGCTTAAGTAAAATAACCAAATATGATCATCAAACTTTCTGGAAAAGCATCACACGACCTCTAGTTGGCTAACAGAAATGCCAACTGCACATCATACATGACCCAGATGTGAGATAAAAGCCACATACAGTCCTGTAATGACATATCTTATCAACACTCACTGACAATGAAATATTCTAAGATGCCTTGAAGGTCAAGTTAAAAAAAAAAAACACAATCCCCTCTCTCTCTCCTCTTGTTTAAGATCACAACCGTCGATAATGCATGTTCACCCAAATTGTCTTTGTTTGAATGTTTCCAAAACATCACACATGGCGCATGGAAGAAGAAAAAAATATGCCAACTTTCCCTCATGCATCCAATCAATGGGGAGAATGGGAAATGGAGAATGTGAAAGGGTCACAACCCCAGGGGTGGAAATAACCCCCCAGTTGCTACCGGGTATCTGGTGTATAAACACTGCACTGGAAAAACATTATTCTAAGTCTGAAGGTTTACACTATTGTACCACACAATCCTTTGAGATCCCCATTGACAGAGGAGGTACAAGTACTATGAATAGGACCATTTCTGTTATTTAAATACAGCCATAAAGACAACTGCCTGTTGACTTTCAGCACAAAACTGGTCCACATTTCGAAATGTGCAAGGTCATTTGAATTGAAGTTATTAGATCTCACGCTTCTCAAAATGGAGAGACCGACTACTCAGCCAGGTGGTATGGTAAAGTCATCTTTCCAAGGGGTGAGAAAGTTCAAGCTTAGCATGAAACCCATCTACAGTTTAACGTTTGGGAATGGAGCACTAACGCACTATATTCTCTCATTAGGCCGACAGTAGAGTGTGCAGGAAAGCAGATTGCCATCTTTGCTGCAGGCAAAGTGAGAGAACATTTGATATTCCCATTTGGCCCGAGCAAAACTTTAAGTTAACTTAAACACGATTTAGCCAAGTAATCCTTTATTTCAATAACGTGCGAGTTTGTCTCCAAATAACTGATTGCTGTATTAGATTTCACTCTCAATATTTGCAGTGGTTGAAAAGGCATCAATAACAACTGTCAAAGACATAACAACATAATCTTAAACTCTTCAATCATCTCACATCAGGCATATTTTGAAATGCAGTAACACAAAACCCACTTCTAATTGGAGAAAAAGCTTACACCTTTTTGTTTTTGCTCTTACAAGTCAAGTGGATATGCATTGTGTGTGTCATCAAGCCTGTAATAACATGGCATTTCAAGTCCTGGTTAAAATTTCCAAAACATATATAGTCACATTTGTTTTTCATTTGACTAGCGAAGAGGCCTTAGCCACACAAAACTGGGTTTAGGGTTCCCGCATTAGACTTTAACTCCCTATTTCTTTAGGGAAAGCCTGAAAAAGGTGCATCGCATAATGCAAACTCAGTGGACAGCTTAAGTTTCACTCTGTCTGCCCTCAGCGTCTTTTCACAGAGTCTTAAGAGGTCACCCATTTTCAATGGTCACTTATTGCCTGTGGAGCAGTTCCCTGTGGTATAAAAAGGTACACCAAGACCACCCCAGTCCCATAACAGCCGCAGGCTCAAGGGCTCAAAGTAATACTGGCTCTGATGATGCATACCTGCACTGGAAGATGTTATGAATTACTCTCCTTTACATTTCTACTTGAGACACTGGGGAAACCATCATGGGCCTTGAACCTGAAACAGCAGCGCTGAATGATTTATGTCTACAGTGGGGAAATTAAAAAGTGGCTTTTTTTTTTGTTTATGCAGTTCATATCCGCTGATAAGAATATTTCAGTCCATGAGAGCAGGAGAGGAGCTTGTGCAGAAGACATGCAACATTCATTTTCCTTTCCAAGGCTGCTCAAATATTAGAGGAGACACATTCAAGATGAATTGTTATGGCCAGTATGATTTTGGAAACGGGAACAATAAAGTTATCGTCTTACCTATTGCCAAGAAGATTATTATTTCATTTAATGCAGCACCATGCGTAAAAAAGGAATTTAATTAATGAGCACACAAATGCAATAGGTGGCTCTGTTTTATGTGCAACTTGAACAGTCCCACTCCCCATTTTTTTTTCCAGTTCAAAACTTGATCTCATTACACTTATTCCATCCAAATGTCTATAACAAATGCCAATGGCTGAGTTCATGCTCTCTCCCTGCCAAAAAGATCAAATAGACCAATATAGCAATATAAGGCATATAAGGTGGCTTTGCAGTACCTGTAGAGAATAGAAATGTCAGCAGTATACTAACCTCAGCACGCTGTGTCCTGGGCTGGCTGGCGTCTGTCTCAATGGCGTACACATCCACCAGGTAGAGGTCGGAGCCTTGTTCTCGGTCCAGCTCCGCAGCCGTCTGTATCACTCCAGTGTAGCGGCCAATGGTGAAAAGGCGTCCCACTGCTTTTCCACCACTGCGAACTGCCACGATGAAATACTCCACTTTGGTAGCTGAGCCCCGCGGGCTTGAGGCATCCAGGGAGATGACGTTGGTGCCTGGCGGCTGGCCCTCTTTGAGGATAGTGATGTATTTCGGCTGGGAGAAAACAGGCCCATCCATCCCTTGGAGGATGATAGTCAGCTCAGTTCTGGAGGTCTTGCGGCTGGTGCCGTGGTCCGTGGCTGACACTGTAAGGGTGTACATGAGTCGGGACTGTACCAGCTGGGAGGCCAGACGAATATCTCCGCTGTACCTGTCCATGATGAAAGTGTCAGAGTCCCCTTCTACAAGCTCGTACTCCACTTCTCCATTTGCCCCCTCATCGGGGTCAAAGGCCAACACTGTTGTCAGGATGGAGCCGATGACAATGTTGGGCTCAGCCACAAGGGCATTCTGGGACATAAAAGTGGGAACATTATCATTCAGGTCTGTGACCCATATTGTGACATTTTTCAGGGCAAAGCGGCGGAATTCAACTGGAACGGCCTGGTCTGTGGCTTTGATGGTCAGCTCGAACATATTTGAAAACTCCCTGTCAATTTCCTTATTGGTGTATATGAGTCCGGTGCTTGAGTCAATGCTGAAGTGGCCTCCCCGGGGAATCTGTTGAACAATGGAGTACTCCAGCTCCCCATTTATATCTGCATCTGTGTCATGAGCTGTGATTGTCATGACTGAAGCTGAGAGAGGGAGATTTTCGGGAATGGATTTGAAAATATCACCAGGCGTAAATATTGGAGGATTGTCATTAAAATCCCTGACATGAATGACCACAGGAATGGATGAAGAGCGGGGTGGTTTGCCATTGTCCTTTGCGGTGATGTTAAGTTTGTAAATTGCCTGAGTTTCAAAGTCCATCTTTTTAACCAGAAAGATGCTGCCGGTGTTGGGGCTGATGCTGAACGTGCCGTGGTTGTTTGTGGCTGTGATGCTATACGTTATGTCTGCGTTCTGACCAGAATCTGCATCAGTGGCGGTCACTGAGACCACCAGCTCCCCTACCCTCATGTTCTCCAGGACGTCCACAGACAGTGAGGATTTAGGGAAGGAGGGGGAGTTGTCATTCTCATCCAGGATGCTGATACTAAGCATACAGGAGGAGGACAGGGGCACAGTTCCAGCATCAACAGCTATGATTTTCAATGAATAGGAGGATGTAGATTCATAGTCCAGCTTTCCTACTAAAGTAACCTGTCCCGTGCTGCTATCAATAGTGAACTGTCCTTCCTCGTTACCCTCAGAGATGTGATAATGAACCAGTCCGTTTTTGTCCTCATCCACATCGGAGGTGGAGACCCGCAGCAGTTGTGTCATGTTTTGAGCTGACTCTGAGATGGAGGCCTGGTAAATGTCTTTGGTGAATTTAGGCAGGTTGTCGTTTATGTCTTGAATGTAAACTTGCACTTTTGCCTGGTCTCTGAGGGGCTTGGGGAGACCCTGGTCCGACGAGACGACCACAAAGCTGAACACAGCGGCGCCTCTTTGTCTCATGAGCGACTCGCGATCAAACTGCAGCGTGCTGGTCAACTCCCCTGTGATGGCGTTTAGCTCAAAGTTGGGGTGTGGAGTCTCAAATGTATATCTGACCTCACTGTTTGGACCGAAGTCCTTATCCTCGGCAAAAACATGCCCAACTAGTGACCCCCTCTTCTGCTCTTCCTCAAAATGAAACACATAATTGGTGCTGTTAAAGAGGGGACGGTTGTCATTTACGTCATCTAGAATCACACTGACATTGACAGTGGCACTTAGCGGCTCCACAGCACGGTCTTTGGCCATAACCACTAAGTTATACCTGTCCTGTATCTCGCGGTCCAGCTCTGCTTTGATGTACAACTGTCCGTCTGGAAAAATTCCAAACACATCACCTGTGTTGCCACCAGCAATGTCATACATAATCTCCCCATTAAGACCAGAGTCTTTGTCGGTGGCCTCCACTTTGAAAAAGCGACTGTTGACAGGCTCAGACTCCAGGATGATGACCTCATACGAAAGCTGGTCAAAGACTGGCGAGTTGTCATTGACGTCATAAACACTGACGATGAGGATGAGGCTGGAGGTGTGCTGGGGGACCCCCATGTCTGATGCGATGACCTCGATCTCGTAAGAGCTTGTGGTGACCTCCAGCGGCCCGGTCAGCGTGATGAGGCCGTGCTTTTCATGAATATGAAACAGGCCTTTGGGGTTTTGTTTGAGGCTGTAAACCACCATGCCATTTGTGCCTTCATCAGGATCTGAGGCTTTGGCTTGGAATATGACATGGCCTGTGCTCCAGTTTTCTACTGCACTCACATGCTCCACAGCGTGAATAAAATTAGGGGCATTATCATTTAAGTCCTTCACAGTGATGTTAACAAAGGCCTCTCCTGTGATCTCCCCAGCTCTGGCTACAACTTTCAGCTGATAGAAACCCTGCTCCTCTCTGTCTATCTGGCTTGATGCTGTGATCTGACCTGCACTGTTCACAGCAAAAAGCCCCCTGTGGTCTCCTGAGGTAATTAGATAGGAAATGTTTGTGTTCAAATCTACAGTGGTGGCTGACACAGTCCCTATAACTGTCCCAGTGCCCACATTTTCAAACATGACAAAACTGTACACTTTCTGGCTAAAGACTGGTGGGTTATCCTGTGTGTCTATGACGGTTACAGTCACTATAGCCTGGGTGTGTGAGCGTAGGCCGCTACCATCTGCTGCCGTCACCTGCAGCTGGTAAGCAGTTTTCTCTTCTCTATCCAGGGGCACAATCGTGGTTACTTTCCCTGTGTTGCTATTAATGAGGAATTTGGAAGCATCTCCAGCTGTAATTATATATTTGAGTGTGCCATTTCGACCCAAATCGGGGTCTGTGGCTGAAACGGTGGTTACATAAGCACCCGAGGGCTCGTTCTCCTTCACATTGGCAAAATACTGCACAGGGTAGAAAACTGGCCTATTGTCATTGATATCCCTCAGAGTGATGTTGACTTTTCCTACAGAGTGCAAAGGAGGGCTGCCTGCATCTGCTGCCTGGATGTGGAGTAAGTATGAGGCCTGATCCTCCCTGTCTAGCTCCACGGCTGTGCTTAATCGCCCTGACACGGCATCCAGGCGAAACAGCTCCTGGACACTGTCTGGAGTCTCTGCATCAAATGAGAACCTGATAGTTCCATTGGCCCCAACGTCGTCATCTGAGGCAGACAGCACCACCAGCTCAGTGCCGGCAGGAGCATGTTCCACCAGGGAAACATGATATGTGCTCTGTGTAAATGTGGGCACTTGGTCATTCACATCAGTGATGTTGACTATCAGTTTAGTATAAGAAATCTTGGGCTGCAGCCCCTGGTCTTTGGCACTAATGTTAAGCACTATTTCAGATGCTATTTCCCTATCCAGCAAAGCGGCACTGGTAACCAGACCACTGTTTTCACTGATGGAGAACCAGCCCAAAGCGTTTCCAGACACCAGGGAGTAGCGCAGGTTGGCATTCTGCCCAGAGTCCCCATCTGTTGCAGAAACCCCTTTAATGTAGCTGCCTTTTGGTATGTCTTCACTGATATCTACTCTGTACATGGTTTCCTGGAATATGGGTGGGTGATCATTGATATCATTCACAAAAATAACCAGACTGGCAAAGGAGGACCTAGCCATAGGCTTGCCATTGTCTGACACAGACACAGTCAGGTTGTAAGAGGAAATTCTCTCCCTGTCCAACACACTGGCCACTTTGATCAGACTCAAATTAGGCACAGGAGACGTGTGCACTTCAAAGTGTCTCTGCTCGTTGCCTCCCAAGATTGAAACAGATATGTTACCATTAGCTGTGGGGGAGTCTGAATCTGAAACGGTGAGCAAAGCTACAACTGTGCCAATCTGTGCATTTTCATCGACAGATGCAAATTTAGAAGTTGTGGGGAAATACCTAAACTTCACTACTGGGTCGTTATCATTCACATCTAAAAGTTTGATTGTGGCTTCTGTTCTGCCTGACAGAGCGGGCACCCCGTTGTCTACTGCATGAATAGTCAGGGAGTACTCTTTCTTACTCTCAAAATCCAAACCCTCCTTTATAATAATAGTACCAGCTTTGGGGTCAATTTGGAAAGGGGTTCCTTCATCTAAGAAGTACCTGATTTCAGCATTCGCTCCCTCATCCTGATCTGACGCTGTAATCTGCAGAATGCTGGAGCCTACTGCTGCATCCTCAAAAACACTCGTTTGATATTGATCTTGATCAAAAACTGGGGGGTTGTCATTTATGTCTTGGATAGTGACGTTTACTTGCAGGTAGCCAAACTTTTTAGGCTCTCCTTTGTCCTCCACTTCAACCAGGAGCTGGTAGAAGGGAGTAACTTCCCTGTCCAAGCCTCCAGTTGAAACGAGGTGCAAGAATGCCCCCTCCCCGCTAGGATTGACTGTAATGTCCAAGCGGAATTTTCTCTGCTCGTTGCCTTTCACTATCCTGTACGTGGTGTGATCAACTCCGTTACTTCCAATGTCTGAGTCTGTAGCAGTGTCCAGAATCACTTGTCTGCCGCTGCTGGCATCCTCCTTAAAAGACACGACAATTGACGTGTCTGGAAACACCGGGGAGTTATCGTTAATATCCAAAACTACTATCCTGACCTCAGTGGGGTAGGTGGGTTGGCTGGATAGCACCACGACGTTGATGACATCGCTTTGCAAAACCTCTCTGTCAATCACCGTGGAGGTGTAAATGACTCCAGTGGTGCCGTTGATTGCAAAAAGTTTGTGGTTCTCGCTGAAGCGGTACGTGAAGCTGGGCTTGGTCTCTATCGTGCCCACGTAGGTGCCGACGGGCTGCTCTTCCAGGACCTGGAACTCTTGGCGGACTTGGCTGGATGCTGAGTACCGGGACAGAGTCCATAACATGAGTAAAGTCAAATGAAACCGGCCTAAGCCCCTACCTGTGAGCGCCATGGTCAGTTAGCCAGTCCACCTTTCTCAGACAGAGTCCATGCCTATGATGCATCAACTTTACTGAGGGCGCTCGAGTCACTTAAAGCATTTTATTCCAGCAAATGTTCAGAGAAAAAAAAACAACAATGGGAAAACTCCAGCAGCAACTCTTTCCACAGTTATTCACTGTCCCAAAAGTACTCCAGAAGTTTTTTTTTCTTGTTAAATCCTGCACAGCGCTGTTTCAATGCAAACCCAATCCTCTTGAATGGAGAGAATGATTCCTACAGATCAGGGGAAGTTTCAAATCAACTCTGCAAAAAAAAGCATTTCGAAACGGAATCTGACAATCCCTTGAGAAAGACAAACACAAAACAAAAGTCCCTTGCTCCTTGAAGATGTGTAGGGGGTGTATCCAAAGTTAGAGCGCCAGTGAGCGGTGTTGAAGTGCGAGCAGGCGGCTGAGCCCTACGCACCGTCCCGTGGAATAACGGTGCAGGCGCTTCAGTCATATTGTGCTCAGAAGTCCCAGTAAGTTAGGACAAAGCTGGAGTTCGACAAAACTCCCTCCCATCACTGATCCCATTGGATAGCGGTGCTCCTGCCCGCCCTCCCACCGTCGTTCCCCCACCATTGTGCAGCGCAGCCCGTTGTCTCCGCTCGAGGAAGAGGATGTCAATCAAATAAGACAGGTAACGATGCCCCGAGCGATCTGGACTGCTTCACTAACAGATTCGTGTGCGTTAACACGGCCCTAATGAGCCCAGAATATATAGAAAGTGATCAGAACACATACAGATCCAATGTTAGAATTCCTGCTCAGAATAATTATTTTGATATCTACGGGTATGTAAAGTTGCTTTAAAATCACATTCGAGTTACAAAAAGTTTTATTTGGCAATGTTAATAGAAGAAGGCTTTAATAATGATATCCTTAAAATACCATACAAATATGAGCACGTCTAGATGAACATCATTATTTGTGCTTTAATTTTCTGTGTAAACAACCCTTTATTTAATGGTCCCACTTTGTTGGCTGATTCAAATAATATCCATTGTAGATTGTTATTTTGGAGCCAAATTCTGGAAGAATATATATTTCTTAATTATAATTAGGTGTCCAATTAAGCTTAGCTCAGCTCCAGAAGTCATAATAGCCAGTGAGACGTTTGCGTGTAATGGAAGGTGCAGGACGCTTCATAATCATGGGTAAGTAGCTCCATCTAGTGGCCAAATGACGGTACCTCCAACCAAAATACATTCAGTTAAGCTTTCAAAAGAGCAGAAAACATAATTTTAGTGCTGTGTTGTAGTTGTAGTAGTAGTTTTTTTGTCTTCAGGCACTTTTCAATCACATATGTGTACTGATTAAGAGTATGATCATTCTGGTAGAAGTTTTTTTTTTAATGTAAAATTATACTCATGCAGATGTCTAAGTTATTCCTGCTGAAAGGTGAGATGAACCATGTCACCAATCTATACAATCATGATTTTGCCACACACATCAACATGAACAACACAAACAATCTTGTTTTGTACATAAAACATAGATTATCATTCTGCAAATTAGAAAATGAGAGGGGAGCACAATTGTTCTATTTTCTGCAAACGCATCATATCATCATATTCTCAACTTGGTGAACATTGCAGGTTGACAGGAAATGAAAGCCGTTTCATGTGTAGGTACTTTTCCATGAAAACCAGTGACTAAATGTTCAAAAACTGCATCCAACTGTTTTTGGCACAACCTTACATAAACAAGTTAAGACATGACACACATGCTGTGGCTCAGTGGTAGAGTGGTCCCCTGCATATCGGAAGGTGGGTGGTTCAATCCCTGGCCCTAAGTGTCCCTGGGAGAGATACTTAACCCTGAGTTGCCCCTGATGCTGCTCCATCATCGGCAGCCTCGGCCACAGTGTATGAATGGTGAATGTGCGGAAGCACAGAAGGGAGAGCAAGGGGCAAGATAGTCCTGTTTTGTTTGAAAATACTTTGAACGTCAGCAAGAAGTAACATCACCCAACTTTGCTTACAGCACCTTAAAGGGTTACACAATTGAACTAAGCCTACTTTATCTTAATTTTGTATTATTGTAACTGGAAAGTTGGACATTCTGGTGACAAAAACATTTTTGTATTATCGATTTCTGCTGGAAGATGTGTACTTTCACATTAGTGTGTTTTTATTATTTTACACATTTGAATGTTGTCATTTTAGGAATTATGGATTCATATTTAGTCGTTCAAACTTGTCTAGCAGTGTTCAAATCCTAGTTTAACTTTCATGAAGACAAAAAAGAAAGCCATCAGGATGTGGAAATAAAGCAGATAATTATCCTGCTGTAGTACTGTCTTTAATCACTTTCCCACAAAAGACTAAATACACAGGTCTGAATTAAGTGCTTGCATGTGAGCATTAATTGTACTATACGTTCATTGATTACAATGTGGGAAAAGACATAATCATGTGGAATTGCATCGATCATTTCTAGAAACATATTTATGATAAATATCTTGTGGGATTAGGTTTGGTCCAGGTCAAATGAGTTCATTGAAAAGTCTAATTACAGTAGGAAGAACTGTTTGAATGTCTGCGTAGATGATCTGGGAAGTGAACTGCTGTCCTGTGAAATTGTATTACAGAGCATAATTACAACCCTCCTGGTTTTGAGGGACATAAATGTTTATTCAGGTTTGGTATTTGACAATTTGTGGCTTCCGTAATCAGGCTGTTGGCTGCTTGGACGTTAAGTAGGACATGAGTCAACTTGTGTAATTGAATTACAGAGTAGGCTGGACTGGTTGGTAGCTGCTCAGCCTGACACAGATTCAATGTTTTGTAGCAGACAGAGCATCAAAGTAGATTACTTCCCCGCAGGAGACGTTTTGCTAACCTGATTACACCGGCTAAACCAGGAGCTCTCAGGATGCTTTTGATATAAATATCAAGTTGTTATGTTTGAGTTCATTCCCTTTTGCTGACTGTTGTTTCGACTTGCGGTCATTGATCCAAGCACTCATTTGACATGCATGAGATGTTGACCCGATGGCCTTAAGATAACTTGTGAAGCTGTCTGTATAGTAACAGATTCACTTAGATTGTTTGGATTGGCAGTCATCTTGGCCTGTCCTTTGCTATGCATCAAATACTTGTCAAGAAAGAGTCATAAAAGTCCTTTTTCTCTCTCATTTTCCTTGTGTCATTCTCATCTGTTGCCACTTTGTGACATACATTTGATATCTATTTTAGAACCGTAAACTCTCTTTCCTGTTTGAGCACAGACTTAAAGATACAGCAGTGAAATCAGTTTGGTCCAGAGCACAACATCTGGACAACTACTGGCCAGATTCCTATTAACCCTTATGTTGTCCTTCCGGGTCAAAAAGATTAACACTTTTTTTTTTTTTTCGACATTTGACATTTTCAACGCATTCTTTTTTTTATTTCACTACCACCACCTTACTACCACTATTTTTTGGAATCCATAGTCAATAACCCTCATTTGTATAAATTATACCTAATATTTGTGTTAATAAAGCAGAAATTATGAATTATTGTTGAAAGTATGTTAAGTGGATGAGTTTGGTCAGCATACTGATGTGAAACCCGAAATTCAATGAAAGTAATCAATTGTATCTGCAAAGAGCATTGCATGGAATCCATCCTTTTTTTGTGGTAATATGGTTAAAAAGAAACTCATATTTCTGATATAGACATTTTTAAATAGGGGTCAAATTTGACCCGAGGACAACAGAAGGGTCAAGCCTGGTATTCATTATATTCATAATTCTCAAAGGACAATTCTCAACCCTAGTGTTGTGTTGTCAATAAAAAGCATCAGCACTTTTGTTGATGTCAAAACTTTTGTTAGACACTCTTGACGCTTTTTTCAATGTTTGTCACATGTTTTACAGTTATTTTTGGAATGTATGGTCAATAAACCTCCTTTATAAGAAAGTATACCTAATATTTGAGTTAAAAAAGCAGAAATTAGGAATTATTTATACTAAAATTAAAGGAATTATGTTGATGGATAATCACAAACTGGAATATGTCAACTTTTACTCAATACTATTTCAAAACCTTTCTTTTCAAATGCTATAAAATTGAATAAGGCACTCCAAAATTAATGAAAGTAGAGATTTGTACTTGCCAAAGAGCGGTGTGTGGAATCAATCATGTTATTTTGGGTAGTTAAAAAGAACATTGATATAGAAAAACGGGTCAATTTGACCCAAGGACAACTTGAGGGTTAATACATTCGGTGCTACTTACGACCGTTCGTCTGGCACCATAGTCAGTTCAAAATGTCAGAGGCATCCCTCATTTCCCGCCGGATGTTTCTCACCTTCCTCTTTCTTTGTATTGGCATTCCAAACTCCGGTCGATTTGGGAAACATCCTCTTAGCTAGAACCGACCAATTCTATCTATTATCTTATCCATCTATCTTTTTTTGATTAAAATTCTCATCCCACTCGACAGCCAATTTAATTCCCTACGTGCACATGTTCCACCAAAACAGGGTCCTTCCCAAGAGTATTTTGGAGAGACATCGTTGCTGGGTCTGGCGCTCACCGCCCAAGACAATTGTAAATGCTTTAATGTCAATGCCAATAAACCACGTTTTTCTCCAATCCTGTAATGTTGTGTGGACTAGCCAGACCTTCCTCCGCAGCACTGTGGAAATAGGTCTGGCAATGCAAGACTAGTTAGTTCCTAAGGTAATTTGCAAAGGCTTACAGAAATGTGAGGCAGGCAAGGGTTAAAATTAGAGAGGCACCAAAACAGGAATGCAAAGTCCAACCAGTCAGGCAGAAGGTCAAACTGGCAGAAAGAGACAGCAGGCTGGAAAGCTCGGTGGAACACACTAGACAATCTGGCAGAGGCACAATGCATCTGGGCTGGGAGTGAGTGGCTGATGAGGGAATGAGGTGCAGAGATGGGTGCTGGAGCTTGGATGAGGGTAATTAGGTGTTGCAGGGCAGATGGGAGTGGCAAGAAAGGTCTGAAGCCATCTGGTGGACAGGTAATGGATAACACTGAAGGGGGCCTGGGAATGTGGAAATGGATGAAGAGAGGGACTATACATACAATGGAGGTGGACATTGTGACAATCTGTTGTGGTGGTATAACAAAATAGAATGGAAAGACTATAGCGAGGTTTACTGAGCAGATTCATGCTCCTCCAAGAACGTACAGTACCATTTCTCTTCTGCACACTCTGTGCCACCTTCTGGCTGACATGTAAATGTGCTGTATTTATATATGTTTTCTAGTCTTAACGACTACTCAAAGCGCTTTTACATCATAACAGGATACATTCACCATTCACATACATTCACACACTGTGGCCAAGGCCGCCGTACAAGGTGCCACTTGCTCATCAGATAAACATGCACACACATTCACACTTCAACATCGGACTGCAGGGCCAGGGATTGAACCCCCAACCTTCCAATTGGCAGGCAATCGCTCTACCGCTGGCTGAGCCACAGCCCCCCCTGTCAGATATGCACACAGAATGCCCTTTCCCCTAAATGCCAAAGTCTTTCTATGTTGCTAACCATAATAAATGTTGTTCTGCACTTCCAATTGAGCTCACCTTTTTTAAATAAAGTAGCTCATTATCATAAGTGCATTTACAGCACTTATTTTTTTATTATGAGTATATCATGAAATTTAATGAAACCAAAGAGACAGATCTGAGATTGAGGAGTCAACCTCTTTTTAGACAAATGGTTACTGCTGTTAAAGACACAGTTTGTATCTTGTATCTTTGTATCTTCTAACTTCTTTTGACACATAAGGAGCAATTTTGGGGGTTCAAGAACAGCCAAGCTATCAATTCTACAATAAATGGGGCATGGTTAGCTCACCTGGTTGAGCGTGTACCCCATGTACAGAGACGCAGCGGCCGCGGGTTCAGTTCCCGTCTTGTGGACTTTTGCTTCATGTCATCCTCCTCTCTCTCCCAATTTTCTGATTTAATCGGCCCTATGAATAAAGGCAATAAAAAAAAAATAATAATAAAATATAAAATAAAATAAATTAATTAAAAAGACCTTCTCAACTGCCTGAACTACAGCTGTGCACTTTTTCATGTCACTTTTCATGTGCTCGTAAATCAATCAGGCACCAACTGAGTAGTTTCGTTGAGAGTTATTTTAGTCTGGGAAATTACTTTTCTGAGGCTGTGCAGAAAGCTGCATTAAAAACAAGTTCATGAAGCTGTTACAATAAAAGTGAAATGAAATATCTCTGGCTCAGATGATAACCGAATGTGGACCAGGCAGACAGATGTTAGATAGAAATTTGAAATCCCCCTCAATAAGATTAGTTCAGACCATCAAAGGCTGTTTCCTCAGCGCAAGTATACAGTGCCTACTCTCATAACATCTATCAACATATTGTAAAGTCAAAGCTCGCCTATAAAGATCAAATGCAGGAGTCAATGAGAAGATGAAGGGTTGCAGTAATCCAAAGCAGCCATTCATGCACCATGCTCTGTTTTCTGTGAAGTGCCCAGAAATGAGATCTGACCTGAATGAACTGATGCAAAGGACAATCAGGTTTAAACTTGAGTTATATAACATGAGGACAGATAATGAGATGCTAATCGTCTTTTCATTTTGTGGCATGCAGCTTTCAGGGTCAGTCCTGTCTCATTCCTCAAGGGTCATGGAGAAACAATGTTGAAGAGGAGGGTAAATTGGTACTTTTTATTTTTTTATTTATTTTTTTACAAGCAAGTCTGTGGTTTCGGTCTCAGGCAACAGTAGTTTAGTTGAATAGGCTTTTAAAAAGTGAGCCACAAAAAGGTTATTGTATGCCTTAGGGAAGTGAGAGCCAGCAAAACAACACTGCCTTCTTTTCTAATAACAAGTATGTGAACTGCCAAGCATTAATGCTGACAGTGGATCTATTGCATGTCTGTATTTGTTTAACATGCTTCTGGGTTTCAAATTGTCATCCCAGTTTTCTGCAGCGACCCCTTGTTGCTGAGTCTAATGTGAGGGCCTGCTGTTTCCAAGTGTGCTCGCCTTCTCCCAGTTTCCATCACTCTCATCTGCTCACGCTGAGAAAATCTCAGCTCGAGGAAATAAATATCAATCAATAAACTTTCTCATGGGTACATTACATGGGTGTTGTATGAGATATCGTTTGCACCAGCATATGCCAAACAAACCAAACAGTCAGTCATTTTGGAGGGCCACATGTTGCAGCCATGCTGAAATGTAGAATTACAGAATACAAATTCTTTTGATGAAAAGACAGGAGGTTTTTCAGTATTTTCTCACTGGAGTGAGTCAGAAGGGAAAAGGGCGCGATGATGACATGAGATGAAATGGTTAACCCATCCTGACGCTTTAGAGCCACACTTTACTCACTAATGAATCTGACAAAACAGGATGATTTAACATCTGACAGTTGAGGCAGATGACACACTATGGCCAAAGGTCTGTGAACACCCCTGTCTGTTGCATGTCTGGTTTTCCGAGTGTAGTGTGGGTCAACTTGACTGAGCCCTGACAACCCCATCCAACACCTCACGGATGAACTGAAATGCCGACTATGAGCCAGGACTTTCTGTCCGACCAAATAGTTCCAGGATCTGTTCCAGCAACCAGAGAAACTACTGTAAGCTAGGAACTAAAATTTCTGCCACCATTCCTTTTCTCTTGTTTGCACACATTTCTCACCTGCGTGATCTTTTACAGTGCAGGAAACTATGTTCTGATTTGATGTGCCAGATGGTTGGTGACTCAGAACCTAAAGAGAAGCCTTCATTGTAAACTGTTTGGGAAAGGGAAGGCTCTTTCAAAAAAAATACCTGGCAGGTAAATGAATGATGCATCTGTCTATCGCGTTTGCTATTGTTGTTTTGAATGAACAGTCACGGACGTCACACACACCTTAACCCTGCCTGTAGCCGAGTTTCTCCTCACATACGTTAATTAGTTCGGTCCGCTGCTTCTCGGACACGAACAAATTACTTGAAGCCTAGTCTATTGCCACGACGTTCCACTTCCAGGACTGGTCCAAATTCTGCCGAATGTCACTCTTTATGGCCGGATGTTCGTTACGTTCCACTTCCTTTGTGTTGGAATTTTAAACTCTGGCGATTTCTTATGGTTACCTGGTCCTCAGATCTCTGGTAAATTAGCTGACTATCTGTCCAATCTGAGGACTATGGTTAACATCTCTGTAAATCCAGACAGCTAGCTAGACTATCTGTCCAATCTGAGGACTATGGTTACCTGGTCCTCAGATCTCTGCAGGGTAAATCCAGACAGCTAGCTAGACTATCTGTCCAATCTGAGGACTATGGTTACCTGGTCCTCAGATCTCTGCAGGGTAAATCCAGACAGCTAGCTAGACTATCTGTCCAATCTGAGGACTATGGTTACCTGGTCCTCAGATCTCTGCAGGGTAAATCCAGACAGCTAGCTAGACTATCTGTCCAATCTGAGGACTATGGTTTCCTGGTCCTCAGATCTCTGCAGGGTAAATCCAGACAGCTAGCTAGACTATCTGTCCAATCAAGGTTTTCTGTTGCACGACTAAAACTACTTTTTAACGTACACGTTCAAGGCTATTTTGCAGCGGCACCGGGGCTCTGTCCGGCGCTAAGCCCTGCCCAAGACGATTGTGATTGATTTAAAGAAATGTCAATAAACCAGAGCACGTTTTTCTACCATCCCGGTATGCCGTGTGGACTAACCAAACCCTCCTCCACAGCGCTGTGAAGGAAGGTCTACTTGAAGCGCGACAACATGGATGTTTGTGTAATTTGTGATCTCGTTATATATCGCGAGAATCCAACTGCCGTACAAAGTAAGTAATGTTTGGAGCTCCACATTCTTTCAGGGTGTCCACACACTTTTGTGCATATACTGGAAGGGAAGTGACAAGGACAGAAGCTTATCATAAAACATCCAATAAAGTCATGAAACAACTATGGATGAGATTCAACAATGCAACTTGTATGTTAGTCCTCTCTTTTGTTTGCTAATTTAATTAATTGTATACATCTGACACTATTAAAGACAAAACAATAAACAGAGTAGAAAGCTGTATGGTGGGGCTGATTCACTCTACACCAGCCAATTATTCCTTTGATTCACAAAGCCAGAATGCCTTGAAGATCCCTGTTTTAAGATATAAGAACATTATTTGAATAATATTTTTTGTCTGACATTGTTTTGCATGAAAAAAAAATAGTTAAATAAAATGATACAACATTCTTTAAATTCCATTAATTTCCACTCCCTCATTGAAACATCCAGAATCTATGAATATGCTGATTTGTGTTTTATTTTGAAAGTTCAATTACTGGACACAAGATGGCTCCTACTTCACTGTAAAGTCCATTCTCAGTGTTTCAAGCCTTCACACTTGTGGGTGTTGCAAAGGGGACTATGATTGGCTTCCAAACTAGTTGCAAAAGTCACAAAATCCTGCTTGTATGTACAGTACAGGTCTATAACTCAGATTTAAAGGAAAAGACACTTTCCTACTCAACAGATGGATGTGAAAGCAAATAGCCCTCTAATGACAAACTCTCCACATCCATCATTCTGCACAGTTCAGGTCCAACAACCAAATGAAGTAACTACATTGCAACAGTGTGGAGGGAGACAGGGTTTACATTTGACAAAGCATATTTTATAATTAGGGACTGAAAGAAAGATTGGTGTAAATGCCGGCCCCTCTACATTCAGTACCCCCGCTGACCCAAAGGTGTCACTGTTGTATAATTACCAAACTCATTTTAACTCCACAGTAAAAGTAAAGAATGCAATTTTTCTTTTTTGTCTTTTTTCCCAAAAAAACTGTTTATACCTCAGGACACAGGCCTGTTTAAAGCAGGATCATACTGATGGAAAGCTGGGGAAATAACAATTTGCATGAAAGTCCAGAGGGGAATGACCAGTTCTCTGCCTCTTCTCTTCATAAACCCCTCCAAAACCGTAATGCAAATACATAAGGCCATAATCACAGAGATTTTAAATATTATTAACTATTTATTACTCATTTTTCAGTGAGTCAACAATGAGATGTTGAATGTGTCATAAAAATAATTAGCCTAATTAGCAAATTATGTGATTTGTTTATTTTCACAACATTTTTTATGCCAAAGTGGTCACTGCTGTGCCTTTGACTAGCTGGGCATAATTGGATAGTGACACATATTGCCATGTATTTACATGAACATGTTGCAGAATAATACATAGGCTAATTAAGATGAAGATGATGAAACATCAATCCCAACCTGAAAGGACGTTAGTTTCAAGGATTGTACCAACACAAGCCAGTGAAAAATAGCATCTAAGGTTTTCAATTGTTAATATCGGCATGATTTCATGAAAAGGGAATCTAAATATCTGTTGTCTGAATTGAGTTGAAAACAGTTGCCTAAACTGTTTTCATATGAATTTGAACTCGGCCATTATAATGAAATGATTACCGGGAGAGATTCTCATTTTCAGGTTACACAAAGAAAACTCCCATGTAATTGAAGTCATTTCAATAACAATTTGACCTATGAAAGATTAACCCTAATAAAAAAAAAGAAGACTGCGCTCTTTGAGTCCTTTGAAACTAATTTGAAACTCTACACTAAGGCTGCAGAGGGGAGTGAGGAGGACAGTTACAAGTTGCAGCGAGTGGAGTGTGGTGATGTTCATCAGACCAATTATCCAATTTCACACTCTCACTGGACCCCCTTTTTTGGATGTCCTTTCAAAGCACAGTCCTGAGGTGTGAGAGTTTGCCTGAGGTGCAGGGGACACATTCAAACAAGACAAATGTGAAATTAGCAAGTCCTTTTTTTGGTAACTTTATAACACAACGTTAGAGTTTGAGAGTTGTATGTCTGCGTTACTATGTTTTGACTAGAGACATGAATTTAGAATTAAATTTGAGAATGACAATCATTATCTCTCTACAATAGAAAGTCAAATCTGACACAGACAGAGAAAATAGGCACCTCATCTTTGATTGGCTGACAGATCCTTTACAGTCACACCATGTGACTTCTTAAATACAAGTTAGACAATAGTTTTACCCTCTTGATTAAGCAAGAAAAGCCTGTTGTGAGAGCCAGCTAATGTTAGTACTAATTGGGAAAGCCAGCCAATGCTAATGGGTTCACTGTGAACACCGATAACTATATATATTAATAATTAACAATATAATATATATATATCAAATAACAAGAAACATTTTGTTTAAGAACTTGCCAGGATCTCCAATAATTTTGCTTTTACTCCTCCAGGCCTTCTCCTTTTTAGCTTGGTCTCATTCACTTAACATTCACTTGGAGTTGTATAAATGCCACTGGCACAGCTAGCAAACTGTTTGGTTTGTCCTCCATCTTGAATCTCTGTTGACATCTGGGAAACCCAGCACTGATTAGCTTTCATGTCATGTGACCTCACATGGATTTTTGGTTCAAGTTAAGACATTTTTCAACTCTGCCACGATTCAAATTCCATCCAGTCTCTTCATTTGACTTCATATGCAGTTGCATTAGTCTGCGTGCTTAGCATTCAGGTTGAATACAGCTGGTTAAAGTCAGTGCCCAAACCTTTAGGTATCCATAGAAACAGCACTTAATATGTTAGCTAAGGTGCTAACAGTTAAGCTAACTGTCACTGTTGAAAAGGAACAAAGCATTAATTAACCTAACTCAGAATTAACTTACATATTTTGATGATTTAAACACAGCTTTTCTTTTTTTCTGTGGTAAGCAGCCATAGTATAAATGTAATATGCTCTTGTCCATTATTTTGTATATCACAATACCTTATTATGTATAATCATTTATTCTGCCTGAATTAGAAATGGCAGATAGCCAATGATTGTATTGCATAGTAAAACAAGACTGTTTCCCCTTTCTTGCTGTGAGGTCCTACTCCTTTTCTAAGGCATTAAAATATACCTCATTAAATAAACCAGCTCCCTCATCACAAATAAAGGTAATGGCTTGGTAAAAACTGAAATGAAGGTATTATGTACCATATTAGCAGGGGCACCATTTTCTAAATCCATGAAAACATTCCAGTTGCAGGAAAGTGTACTTTGGAGGGTTTATGATGTTGGTTTAATGACAAAGGCTAACAGGAGATCTGAACGGCACACTGGGTTTGTTGTCAGACTGATGGCATCGAGGGTTAAGTACTAGTTGGAATCCTTGCAAATCCTAAGGTAATTCACTTGAGTCTGACCTGATTGCCTTTTTCAGATGAGTTCATATTTTAATGCACTGCCTCGTGTGGAGTGAAGAATCAATGCACATTGACTTGATTTCAGATAATACAGTGTTTATTAGATTGGGCTTTTTACCCCACCGCTACATTCATTTGACAGCGATTACTTTGCAAAAAAAAAACTACAATGAGCAAATCAAGTAAAGTGTGTTGTTATAAAGCACATTAAACTAGACAACAGTGGATCAGATAATGAAAACTAGCTGCACCTTGACAACATTTAAAGCTGATTAAACATGAATGCATTTCTAATACTTATCCAGTGTAACAACATAAAAACTGAAATGGGCCATTGTTACTGCATAGTACTTTAATTATCCTAATACATTTAGCTAATCTTACTTAACAATTGATTTTGATGGCCTCTTGTGGCAACAGAACAGCGCTAATAACATAACATTGGTCCTACTGTATAATTCATTTATAAAGTTGTTTTTCCATTGACAACAACTGCTGTTCAGATGGATGTAAAACCAACACAATGAGCAAAAATGACACCTTTCACCCTTCACATATACTTAAGCAATTGTTCATAATATTGCTTGGGAAGTCAAATGCAAGACGTTTACTTGTAATTAACAATGTTGACCATATGTTATTACTTATCTTAATATATTCATACATTTTTTCTCATTTGAGGAAGCCAACCTGATCTCACCTAATTCTGTGAAATTAACACAGCTCCTTAAATTAAGGAAAAGGGGTGGCATTTAGGAAAAGAAGAACGGGACGTTTGTATACAGTGGACAGGTTGGGTTTAGGAAAAGAAGAATGGGACGGTTGGGTTTAGGACACGATCCGGGACACGGTCTCCATTCTCCTGGGTGATAGTCCTGTGTTGTTTGACCACCCCAACCAACCTCACAAAGCTGATTTTCGGGCTTTCATACTACTCGCTACCGTTGTCACTCTTAATGCTGCGTCATCTTCTTGAAACAAGCTTCAAACACAACACTGAAACATTCACTTTGTAAAATTGATACGTCTTAGCAAGACGCTATGTAGCGCTGAGGGGAGCTGCACAGTTGGGTGATAATTCTCTGGAGGTTTGCCACTACAAGCAACCCCTCTGTCATTACTTGATTTAAAAATATTGATTGGTGCAACTTTAAGGATCTGAGCACTTCTTCAACACTGCGTGCATCATGCAGCAGAGAGTGTGCAGATGTGAACCATGCAGCTCTGGACAGTCAAGTATGTTATCCTCTGTAGCCATGTGAGAGCTGTGTATCATACACAGATAAAAGCCTGAAGCTGTCTGAGTAGAAGTGTGTAAATCTTTCATTGTATACTGAGCCACCTTTGTAAATGCCTCTCGCACTTCTATTATTACCAGGGGATAGATTTCATGTTTGTCAAGGCAGAAAATAATAGCTTTGAAAGTGTTATGTTCCTCCATGAAAAAATGTGGCAAAAAAAAGCTCTGTTATAATGTGCTGCCGGTGGGGGAGCGTGGACACTACTTCCCACAATGAAGAAGGGGATTCCCCTGATCTGTGTATCTTGATTTGGCGTTTTGCAAATCATAAATGGTGTTGCGGTGAAGGGAAAAAAAGAACAGAGGTGCAGGTGGATCCCTGAGGCACCCCACTAAGAAAAGTTTAACATCGTGGTGGTGCCAAGGGATGAACTATATGAATAAAAGGTGCATTCAGACTCAGGCCTTGGGCTATTTCTAGAAAAATAGTTGAATCAGGATTAAATCTATTTACAACATCGCATTTACCATGCTCGGTATGAAGCAAAATAAACGTCTGGTTCCTGTATTATGATCTAGAAACAACATTTGGACATAAAGGTCTATTTAGCCAGCTAGAAAGAGAAACGGGAGATTCATTAGGCTGCAGGAAGCTGGTCCTGAAAGTTGGAAAGCCACTCCAGAGAGTTCCACTGAGGTTGGTAGATGTTCTGTAATTTCCGACCCCAAGCTAATCTGTACAGCATGGTGTGCGGTGAGAGTGCGATTTCCACTCGGGGCGGGGGGATGACAGATTCGTTGCATTTGAACTCCTTCATGTCTTCCTTGTCACGTCTGTAATTAAATATGTGCTCCCTGGGAGACAGTGGGGTTCAGGGTAATAAAAAGTCTGGATTACCCCCCTCCCCCTCGCTCGCTTTCTTTTGCTGTTTTAGTTTGTGTTTGTCGGCATAGGGACAAACCCCTAGACACTTTTTACATGGAATTTTAACACGTGCAAAGTTTATCTTCATATGGGCCAAGAACTATCTCTGGTCAAACCAAGCCACATGACTTTTTATGCAGCTGAACAATTTTGTCTAATCTTAACTAAATGACTCCAACAGGCTTTTTCTTTTATAGAACTCAGGATGCAAAAGAACATGTGGAAATATGAGGGACTGTATATTTATTCACCAAAGGTTGTTTAGTTTTGCCAGAAGTCATTTGGTTTTCAGATGACTTCCGTTGAATACCATTCGTTTTCTCCATTTGTGACATCACAGCTTTTATGATGTTAAGCAATAAAAAGGCTCTGCTTTATTCTTTTAACAGAGAAATCCATCCCTAGACTAGCTTTCCATAATACGTACTATAAGTTGATGATTATGAACAATTTAGCCCATTTGTTTTAAAATGTTGAACAATATGTGAAAGGCTGTGCTTGTGTTACATGTTTTAACAATGAAAGCAAATTAGATTTCAACAATGTGTGCCTTACAGTGCCCCCAGCATACACAACTGGCCATAAATCCATTTTTATCGCTCATGCATTCCTGAGGATAAATGTCCTCTGTATAAAGCAGTATTAGGTATCACTGTGCAAACACAAAACCGATGATATCGCCTCCATCACACGCATTGCTCATACAGTATCTTTGTAATCAGGGTTGAGGGGTCGTTTTCCACTGAGCGTTTATCTCATATTCCATCCGTCTTTTCTAACAACACAAGAAGTAGCCAGTTTGTGATTCATTGTCCTGCTTCTTTTGTCAGCAGTTTCATACAGCGATTATAACCATGTTAAGCTATTGTGTTTCTTAAGCATGAATAACTGTCTTGAATATACATTTCCCAATGTATTTAATATGCTTGAACATATAAAAGTGTGCCTTAATTTTCCCCAGAGTGGAAAATGAATATTGGTTCTGATATTGTCATTTTAACAGCCTTTTTATGATCTTATTTCAGATATTATATGTGCTTTCCTTCTGCATGAAATGACTGTACAGTATGTGCAAGGAAGTGGCATACATTTCCCGACAAACTGCCCAAGCCCAAACCGTATCTCAACTTTCATCAGACTGGATAATGCACTGTGGTTCCACTCCGTTGCTGTTGAGATTGCAGTTTCGAGGAAAAAAACAGTCTGAGGGAAATGCAATGTTTATCATATCTGCCCTGATGCCTGCTGTGCCACGACGTGGATGCTGTGTTTCTTGTACACACCCTCAGGCCGTTTATCACACTTGTTATGATGGACTCTGGTTTGTGTTGTCAACCCTGCAAATGATCTGTGACTGAGGCTGTCTCAGAGCCCGAACATGATCATACTGCATAAAAGCATGCTTATTGCCTTTTGTTTTGGTATTTCTTGTCTTGAAATGGTTTATACAAACCTTTATGTATTTGTTTTTTTCAAAAATATGTTGCAAAATAGAGAAAAATAACATTATTTTCTCATAAGAATCATGCCCACTTTTGACATAATTTACAGATATTTTGTTCAGTCTCATAATGATGTTCATTAAATTTATTTAATTGTTCACACTGTTTATTAAAAGCTGCTTCATTCGCCAACAACATAACAATTATGATCTTGTGGCAATCTGATCAGATGTGTGGTGTTGTCAAGTCATGTAAAAATGCTTGTATTTGTGGATGTGCATTCCTACCGTTGAGAAATGTATAGTAGGCTGTCTGAAGCAATGATTTACTTGTTTACTGTATTTCAATCAGGAGAAACTTGTTTGCAGATATGCAAAGGTTTATTGTATGTAAGCATAATACAATTTACAGTATTTGGAGCTTTAGACTCCATCATAATACAATCATTTTAAAAGGGGTAAGGAAGCCAAGACAATCCCCCCCAATGGAGACTAGAGACTGGTGGCGGCGGCGGCGAAGGAGCCCAAAAACCAGACCGAAAGGAGTTGACGGAGCGTCCAGCAGGAGGAAGACCCAGGGTGCCTTTGGGTGACGATGACGGGGAGGTGGAGGGTTGGACGCTTTTTTCTGAAATGACAGCTGACAGCAGCAGGGAGAGAAACAGATTTAAAGCAGGGTTGTGACGCTGTGATTGGCACAGGAAGGTAAACGCCTCCAACAGCTGATTTGATTTAGGAAGACAGCCGTGATTAAGTGTTAGGTCTTCCTGAAAGAATTTACTCTGAGCTCCATTAGACCCCTGCCAGCCAATGAAAAATCTGTACGTTAGTCACCAAGGTATGAAGGACTGAAATCGACTGAATTAAAAAAAAAATTATTATTCAGTTAATAATTATATTATGGTTTGTTTACTAAGCAATACACTAGGAGAGCAAATGGACAGTATGCATGAATCAGCAATTTCTTTGCCAAGCTTTGGTAGCATGGTTTCTGGACTCATGAATCACTGCCCACATCCCAGATGTTTTTAATGAAACAATAAGTTTGTAAGCGTGATTGAGAATAGGGACGTCACCTTCCTGTGCCAGAGCCAGAAAAATAGCTTAATCCATTACAAATTGTGACAAAAAATGATGGCCCCAAAAATAGCAAGCCACTTTTCAGTCGCTATAAGTCAACTGACAGGAAAAAAACAACTCCTAAATCGTCTGGTTTCTTCAGTCGTATTGAAAAACTGCCATGAGCAATCACAGCTTTAGCCGCTGGGAAAAATTATTAAAAAAAAGGGCGGATATGTCGCTCATTATTGATTGGTTATGCCAAGGTTTAAACAAATATTCAACATTAGCATGAACAATACAGTATGTCGTACTCAATCATGACGTGAAACAAGATGGCAATGCAGTCTGATGATCGGGCTGAAGATTTGGGGCTGACAGTGAAAAGTTCTGTTACTCTGTTTTTCTAAACTACTGTATTTAAGGCTACTTTTTCCAAGCCTGTACAGATCACAAGACATTAGGGCAATCTTTAAAAAAAAACTTGTAATGATTAACCCTTTTCTTATCTAATCAAGCTTCCCCATTTCAACTTGGACAAACAATATGGGAATCATTGATACAATAAAGTCTTTAGCTGGTGTTTAAATCAGCCAGAGGTGTGGTTTTCCTTTTTCTCTGCTATAATGTAACTGAATGTGGATCAGTGTTTGAGTCCCACCTATTTCCTAAATTCACTGCCAGATTATTCCTCCATGACTAAGGCCAGTTCAGAGCTGTCTTTAATGAACACATTTGGGCCGCAAGCCAACAGTCATTTCAACTCTGCTGCTCTATGAAATGACTCACAATTAGCTCCATTGAGGTAATTGAACTGTCAGCGCACTAATCTCTGGCTTTTTCATATAATTAAAGGAGATGCTTTCAGGGTGTTTACACAAAAACATGATCAGATTTTTGGGAACAGTGGCCTTGTTCATGAGCGGGAGCTTTGTGTTTGATCCCCTCTGAGGCTTTAGAGTGTGTCAGAGACTTGATGGACCATGTGGGGAAGACAGGCCACCTGCATGAACCAACCAACCGCCCTCTCCACCTACACCGCCACCCTCCCTCAGGATGATGAGGGCGGTGGACAGATGAGTGTTGACTAAGTGCTGCTGACAAACCATTCCTCGCCTACCTCTGTTTGTTTGTGACTGGGAAAAATGTGCATATTTGTGCTGTTGTGTGCCAAAGGCAAGGTTTTAACTTAGAATTGAATATTTTATACTGTGATGTTGGTACAGTAAGTAAAGGGTTGGAATACTTCTTCCGGACACCCGAAAAGACTGTGTGTATATTGTATAATTTGGTGGCAATGGGTTATTTAGAAGAAAGAAATCTTGTAGATTAGAGGAACGAAGGAAAGCTAAGGTATGGCAACAAGAAGAGAGAGGGAGGAAAGAATAGGAGGGAAGGAGGGAAGGAGAGAAGGAGGACGGAAAGCAATGAAGTTGAGAAACATAGGAATGATGAGGAGACCAGGGGAGGAAGGACAGGAGAGCAAAGGATTAAAGGAGAGGAGAAAGAAAATAAGAAGTAAAAGGAGAGCAAATGAGGAGAGGAAGGATAAGAAAGTAAGGAAGTGGAGAACAGTAAAGAAGGAGAGGAGTAAGGAAAGCAAAGGAGGACAAGAGAGTAAAGTAGGAAGGAGATGAGTATGGGGGAGTTTGAGGCCGAAGGCTGGATAGTTAGCTGTCGGATTATCTTACTGCCCTTAGAGTCTGTTTTTTTGAGGGCGGCTGGTTGCTGGTGATTGTTGGTGGTGGAGTGGGGGTGGGGGTGTGGGGTGAGACAGGGCCCGTACCTGTGACTCATTGGCCACAGGTGTCATTCACACTCACCCCGGCTGCCAGAGGAATGTGGCAAACAAGGCCGTGCGGTCACAGAGACCCGCAGCAAGCTGCATCCATAATGGCGGTCGGAGCGGCTGAATCAGACTCAGCTGCTCGCCGCAGTGCAGGTAACACCTGGAGGTGATGAAGACAGAAAATACTCCTCTATCTCTGCCTCTGCGTTGTGCTTTTTTAGGAGCTGTAATCGTACACCGGGTCCTCCTGCCTGCAGGCGATGTGAGCAGAGGTTATTGTTCAGTCATCTAACAGCGCACTTTTCTTCCTTCTCTGGTTCCACTTGAGCACATTCATTTGTCGAGTCTGAGAGATTTCTTTTAAAAGCCACTATTTCTAAAACAGACCTGCAACAAATACAGTATTTTTCACCTGCTTCATGGGATAAGCAAATTGTCTAATATATTATTTGAAGTTGCAAATATGTCATTTTTCAAAATATCAATACAGCCTGTTCTCATGAAGCATTCGTTAAAAAGCTACAAAAAGTTGAGCACTGTAATTCCAAGCATTCCGGGTTTTTTTATGCTGTTTGCACCACATTGGCGGCCGATGAGGATGGGTGGGCGTTAAAACACAGGATTTTCAAGCCAGGAGCGGAGTTTTCTTCCCGGGGGAAACTAAAGACTTTCACCCAGGAAACGCATGTTCCTTGGGAATGTTTTAATCCAAACCATGACCTTTTCCCGAATCTTAACTAGTCATTTTGGTGCCAAATCTTAACTTTTGTTGCAGTATAATGCTCATATTTTGTGGACAAAAACGGTGCTGTATACCCGGCTCAAAGTCACCCATTTTTGGCTAAACATATCTCCTCAATCTCCTTCACTGCTGTTTTAATTGTCTTGGGTTGTGACCAAAAAGGGGAATTTGAATATATGAGTCACAAAATAATATAGGCTTAAATAATAAAAAGAATGTTTTCAATATGTTCAAACGTTGCAAATATGAACTTTCTTGGCAGTAATGTGTTCTTTTCATTAGTAACATCTGGCTGTTGAACCTTATGAAAATGTACCTGCAGGTATGATTAAGATAAGAAATATCAGATAAATACCGCTCATATAGTTGATTGTATGCAATGGGTACATCTGTAGTTAACTTTTCTCCATTTATTTGGCATATGTTAAAGGTTGTGCAGTGTGATGGATTTGGATGTGTTATAATTTTACAAATATTTCATTATTGTGTCACAAAAATTATGAAGTCATTTAAAAGGAATATGTAAAAAACAAAATACTTATAATTGCACTTTTGCACCAACAGAGTAAATTACTTAAATATATATCTGCTCTTTGCAAAAAGTGTTCTTAAAAATTTAATTATTTTAAAATAATTTTAAAATGATAAAATTTTAAATTTTCCATTAAAGAAAAGGAAGCTCAAATCGAATCTTTTTAAGCAGTTAAGTAGTTCACATCCCTTTTCTATTTTTCTTTCAATCAGTTTTTGTGTTACTTGCAGCCCTAATTTATACATGATGAAAACTATCTCTTGCATCAAGATAATGTGTCCAGAGTGGTAAGAAATACAATGCAGCCAGCATCAAATGACATTTAAAAGCATGTGAATGACTTCCAGTAGCCGAGGAGAGCTCAGACGGCTGCCAGAGACATCCCTCTCTCAGCATGGCACGACCTTACAGCATGCCCAGAGAGACATTGTGTGTGTTTTCTCATCTATAGCTACGTTTCTATTTACTCCAAAGCGACTGCTGTTGGTGGTTGACTTCCGAGCTGAATCAGTCACATTGTCAAGCCATTTATGCCAAGATTGGATGTTACAAAGAATTCAGTAAAATGAAAACTAAACCTGACGTGGGTGTGAGTGTGCGTAACACATTCTCAAATACGGGTTTGTATGATACCGTGAGAAAGGTTATGCACACTAAAACGTATGTAATTATACAAGAACTGTGTGTGTGTGTGTGTGTGTGTGTGTGTGTGTGTGTGTGTGTGTATTTTTATTAGGAAACCTCATGAGATTTATCATCTCATTTTTAAGGTGGTCCCAGCATACATCACATTCATTACATTACCATAAAATAGAAATAAAAAAAGGAAGATAATTATCAATAAGACAACGTACATACAATATAACATGTATGTGTGTGTGTGTGTGTGTGTGTGTGTGTGTGTGTGTGTGTGTGTGTGTGTGTGTCTGTGTGTGTTCTGTATGTGTGTGTTTGTTTGCCATTTGTATTTCCTCTCTGACTCAAGGTCTGATAAAAGCAGACACATCAGCTTGCTTGAAATTCAGGTGAAGGTTTTTCCCGTCTGTCCTCGGTTTGACTACCGGAGGGTGATTGCCACCTGCAGATTTCCTGCTAGTGTCTACATGCATGGCAGCATCTTGGCACTCATTTATAACTGCAACGTGTCCGGGTTTGCTATTAAACACCTCTCTTCCTTGTCAGTGCACATTTCCTACTGTTTGCATGTAGAAAGATCCAGAGTTGATTTATTCTGTAATGGTTTGCCTCCCATCTGAAATGAGCTCGTATTTCATTCAACTTGTTCAAATATTTCACATCCCACAGTATGAGATATGATTATGAATTGTGATTATGAAGGGTTTTAAGGCACACTCAATAAGGAACAGTTCTTTTTGTCATTTTGCCAAGATCTATATAGTCTTGGCCCCTGATTTTCTTTGTCTACAGTCTGCTCTGAGCTATTTTATTGATGCTTTATATATATATATATATATATATATATATATATATATATATATATATATATATATCTCGGCCAAAACTTTTTAGAGAGAGTTTAAATATCAATGTAGTTGGATCAAGGAAAATTAATTCTTTGAGTACTAGTCATGGACAAATACACGTAGCCAACAGCATGGTTATGTACAGTATGTGTTTTGGGTAACATTTTTGACCCCCAGGTGGGGAACCATTGATAACACCTTTAGATAGAATTTTGTTTCTTTGAAAAAAATCTTCTTTAAAACATGTAAGAAATGATCATGGAACATACAAAGAGAAACAGCCTCTAAATGTAGGGGCCTAATATCAAAATACCATTTTGCCAAGTTCAAACCACTCTGGAGACACTGACAATGATCTATCTAGATAATTTGGTATGATAGCTGGAGGGAAGTTTCAGGTGTACATACAGTATGAACCGTCCTCCATCCAGATATCAGCATACATCACAACGGTGAGTATGTGATGCAACAGTCAACATAATGGGTTTTTACTCTATAGTGGTGCGTTAAGAACATCTTGATATTTTCTTTGTTCTGTTACTTCTTATCACTGTTTCAAGTATCACTTTCTTACAACATACAAACAGGAAAGCCTTTGTGAATTTCTTCTTTTGTTATCACCGTGGCTTTGCTATTATTCCAACTTGCGACAACATTGAGAGTTAATCTTTCTGATAAGGCACCAGTATTCTTTCTTGGTATATGTAGCTACAGACCTGAAATCTAGCACAACTAAGCTTTAATTCAGGACTCAGCACTATCTAATCTCCGTAAAGAATGCAGTTCAAACAGCCTGCCAGAGCCGCAGAAAACACTCAGCACTCTCAGTGTTTCAATCACAGTTAAGAGACGGCACTAAGTGCACCACACGGAGGGAGGGAGGGATCAATACTTATGTACAGCACAGCAGCTATCCTAACAACCAGCATGCCTTCTCCCCCCGATGTCTAATACAGCAGTGAGAGAAATCCAAACATCAACTGTTTTGATGGAGATCTGGCACATGTCAACTTGACAACTGTTTGTCATTCTAAATTTTATGACAAAATGACAATTCTTTTTAGGGTCATGTTTCTCTGCATCTTTTCCCAGTATTTTTACAGCTGAGATTGATGCCTGCGCTGCAGCTGTACCTAAAAATCCTCCATTTGGAGATAGCTTGCAAATGGCTTGTTTTCAATAAAGCAGCCTGTCCTCAGCAGTGGAGATCATAATGAAAAATAAAATGTTGGTTACATTTTTCAAAGAGAGATGTGTTTCCATGATGGAACGGAAACATGTTATGTGAAGATAGCATCCATCCATTTTAGAACAAGTCTAAAAGTGTATTGACTGATTAGTTTGAAATTGATAATTGTGTTGTTTGCTGTGTCTTTGTTCCTTGAAACTTTAAAGTGTGTCCTGATGAATGTGATGAAGATGAAGCCACTTAGTAAGAATCCAGTGGCCCTATCTTGCAAAGCCAGACCCAAGCGTCTTTGCTATTTTAAGAACATCCAGCGCCAACTTCATTTAAATAGCAAATGCACCTGCGCCCGTCTTTGTGCCCATGGGCATACTGGTCTTACAATGTGGTGTGTTCAGGTGCCTTCTTGGCGTATTGAGGAAGGGAAGTGATCACACCAATGACCAACAAAAACCTGGTCATGCACCCAGGCACGCAGCAGCACACAAACATGCAAAAGATTATAAATAAATATATCACGGTGCAAATCCGCCATCATATTAGCAATGTGCCAAGGTACAAACGCGCCTGGTTGTTAAAGGAGATGACACTCTGATTGGTTTATTGCTTGTTACGCCAAAAACACACCTATGAATTGATGAAGACACTAAGTACAATCCTTTTGAACCATGTGTCTGGCGCACAGACACTTTTTTCTGCCGTCAAACAAAAGCAAAAGCAAAAGTGGATTTGGACACGCCCTGAATGCATCTGCGCCGTGCGCTTCCCGTTGCGCACTTAGATAAAATAGGGACCCAGTGGTTTATCTCCTTAGAAACTTGAACATGAACACAGTTTTGTGGTAATCTGTGGTAATGGGAATTTGAATATTAGAATTGATATTTATTCTGTAATTGTGTCATTTTGCCCCCCGCTGTCGTTTGATCGCAATATCTTGTGTACAACATATGCTAGGGAAGGCAACATCAGTCTAATGGTCTTCATGGTCCCCCACCTTGGACCAGGTTAAAGTAACTCAACAAACATTAGTCGGATTGCCATGACGTTCTGTACATACATTAACAGTCCACAGAGGACGAACCCTGATGACTTTGGTGATCTCGTGATTTTTCCTCATGCACCTTGAGGTCAAAGCATGAGCATGTTAGCATGCTGATTCAAATCTAGCTCAACGCAAGGGCTGGATAACCATCTGTACCAAATCTAAGGCAGTTTGGACAGCAGATGTCAAGATATTTGGCTCTGGACCAAAACGTTAGGGGGAAAGATGGTCAGAGTGACTGACCACCTTGCCATCATTATGTTCTACTCAGTCAATATATTTGCGAAATGGCTCTCCTTGCATTGCATTCCTGTAACACTGTCCCTCATTTAATCTCAGTGGGACGTTAATCTGCAAGAAAAGGGAACAGAAACCAGAGCTGATGACAGTCTGGAGCCTAAGAGGAAGGAAAAAAACTGAAAAAAACCTGTAACAGCTCAACTTAGCTGTGGAATTCCAGTTCCAATTTTCGTAATTTATTTTGTCTGCAACTTCAATTTCATCCTAAAATCCAAACTGAGATTATGATTGAGTCAAACTTGTGATGTGCAAAAGGAGCATCCTGTTTTCTGCACAATAAATAATGTTGCATTAACTTTCATTTTTGCCATGATTGTTATAAATCAGCGGCAGCATCTTCGTGTGAATGCAATCATATTGATACTGACTTCTTTTTACTTTCTCAGCTCCAAGGTAAGTGCATATAGATTCATAAATACTATTATCATCACTGTAAGTAAATGTTTTGTGAATTCAACTAACTCTAAATTACTTTCACTCCAGTTTTATTTAAAGGGCTTGTGCATATTATTATTCCCGAAGAACTAAATGAGCTCATTACAATTTAAATACTTGAATTATCTCACGCAAGCTTAATTTTGTGCTTGCTCCAAAAGCAAACCACAAATGAGATTATATATTTTGGTTTGATCCTTAAATAATGTAAAAGCTTCTTCATTTAACCAGAAACTTTTTTATTAATTAAGCAGAAGTTTGTTGTAAGGTTCACATCTGACTAGACTCCATACATATAATAAATATAACAATTAGGCACAAGTAGGCAAAAATAATTGATTGGAGCATACATATAAATACGGATTCAAAGGAGTTGTGAAAAAGTCTTAAGGACTAACTTTTGAAAGTGTACAGTATTTGTGGCTTTACAAAGATCTCAAGATCTTTCATCTACAGGAAACCATAATCAGAATGGATTTAATGGAAATGGATGACACACATCTATATATTTATCTATATATATATCTATATATTTATATATAGATATATATACATATATATGTACACAGACATATATATAAATATACATATATATATATATATATATATATATATATATATATATATATATATATATATATATATATATATATATATATATAGAGAGAGAGAAAACCTCGGAATGGAAGGCCTCGCTAATGAAGGTACAGTATCAGCCAGAAAACACATGGATAGACAGAATATTAAGAAAAATGTGTTTGCTGGAACATCTAGTTTATAATAAAGTAATTTATAAGAGACCGGCTTGAAAGATGAGATGCATCGATGATGTCTATGACTAAATGGACCAATTTTCTGATTTAAACTTTTTAATGTGGCAATCTACTAATAGTTGGAATACAATTTGACTGTAAAGTGATAGCAGATGTTTTTAGTAACTGCGCATTAAAGTTATAGCTTCATATAGTGCGTAGTTTCTGTTGCCCCAATGAGTCAATTCTAAGTAATGACAACAAAAATGTTGGCATGTCCACATGATACAAGCCTTCCGTGATCACGCACAGTCCGCATGCCTCCTCCATGCATTTGCTAGTAGCTAAGGAGAACACAGAGGAGTAAAAAAACATGATGGACTTTTTGGAGTAATTATCGTCACTTCAGTTTCTGCGTGGGAAAGTCACCAGACGACATAATCTTCTGAACATAGCCATACTGAGAAATCCAGAGAGAGGTGTGTGTGGAGCTGTTAGTCTTAATGAGCTGTGTAGCAACTCATTTGGCAACGGCTTGAATGTAACAGACGTTCATTAATATACAAAAGTTACGCACCAAAGCTTTAAAGTCCAACTGAAATTAAATGTAGTCTCTTTTGAGTTTGTGTACTTTGTTTTCTCGTTCACAGTTCCCGACATGCCCCTCCAGCCGGCTAAGAGAAAAAGGATTTTGTCCTGTAGATGTGTGACTTTATGTCTTGGATTACTGTCTGTTGTCCTGTTGCTTGGTAACAAAGGACAACTTCTTTACTGTAAGTGATTTATTTGTTGTCACTGAAAATATGAATGATTTATTTAGCAACTGCCTTAAATGTTCAAAGCCAGGTGATGTTGTAGACAATCAGAGACAATAAAAGGAGAGGAAAAATGATGATATTTTCATAATCCAAATCTAAACACATATAACTTTTTAATACTAAGGTAAAACTATGGCTTAAACAGAGACAAATTTACAAACACTACGTGTAATTTACGCTTCTCTTCTGTTCATTCTTAGTTGTCATTTTAGTAAATGTTTTTACTTATCCATATACACAGGTCTGCTTGTCTGTGTTCGTTTTGGAGTTGGTTTTTATGCATTTATGTGACTTGCTTTAACTGTCACCTTATACCAGGTTGACGCCTTGGTCTACTGTGTCGTTCGTCTTTATGCATGAACTTTATGTGGCTGCTGGGCCATGTTTGCTTTACTGTTACATTTTATGCATCTGTGACTGCCTGTTTGTCTGCTTTAAGTGTCAGTTTGTATGACGATTCTGTAGTGTTTTACCATGGGTGTCATTTCAAAAAGCCTAACCAGGACGACAATTTAGCCTATGGCTAGAAGTCCCACATACATTGCATCGGATTGCACTTCAGATGTAACAATGCCTATGTGTATTGTCCCTGGCAAATAAACTGATAAAATAAATAAATACACTATGTTAACTTTCTTTTATTCAGATGCCAGCCATCGCACGTCAGACAACACTCAACAAAATCAGAGAAATCATGATGCTACAACTGCAGAGAGGAAACAGTTAGAGGCCAGACTGAGTCAACTGACTAAAGTAAAAGATCAGTTGCATCAAATTTTCAAAACAATGAATATGAGTAAAATTGACCATCGGACCAGCTACTCATTGGAAAATGATAACAATGAGTGTCAGAGGAAATACATTGACATAGCAAGAGGTTGTAATGATATAGCCAAACAGTACATGAACAAGATGGTGAAGACAGCGGTTCAAATAAGAAGTAAGTAGAAGTATGTTTCTCTTAAAAATGTAGTTAATCATTTAGTATACAGTTCTAATTGGTGCTTTTCTGTAAGCTTAACCTTTTGGTGACACTTTGACCCTCTCCTTCAATCAGACAGGCTGGAGGAAGTTTGGTGACAGCTGTTACATTGTTTCAACTGTGAAGGCAAACTGGACATCAAGCAGAGAAGCCTGCTTTGCAGTGGGTGCAGATCTGGTTGTTATAAACAGCAGAGATGAACAGGTGTGGATGGGACTCCAGTCACCACAACGTAAGTTTTAACTGCCAGAGTGCAGGGACTGAAATATCTAACAGGAGCAGGACATTAGACGTCACAACAATTGGACATTCTCTCTTAATTAATCAAATTTTCCTTTAATGTATTAAGTTACTCTGCAGCTCTATAATATTCTATTTCTATCAATGTTTATATGATTGAATTGTGTTTTTGAAAGCATGTCATTAACTGAAAAAAACAGACAATAAGGAATTTAATCTTCTATTTTGTTGATGACAGATGCCGCCATACAATAATTGTCTTTGACTTGAACTCTACATAAAACATGCCGGGGTCGTGTATGTGAGAGCGTTTCAGTAGTGTTAATGAGTGTTTCAGTAGTGTTAATGAGTGTTTCAGTAGTGTTAATGAGCGTTTCAGTACTGTTAATGAGTGTTTCAGTAGTGTTAATGAGTGTTTCAGTAGTGTTAATGAGTGTTTCAGTAGTGTTAATGAGAGCGTTTCAGTAGTGACTTTTTGTACTCTAGTACTACTTTTATTCAAATGAGACTTAAATCAAAATAGGAATTGGGTTCCAATCCTTTCAATCACAGTTTGCGTCAGAAACAGAAAATGGGTGCTGTAAAAAGCATTTATGTTTCCGTTATCTTGCACATCAGGAACTGGGCGGATGACCAACCCAACAGCAACAGTGGGAACCAGGACTGTGGAGAAACTTTACAAAGATCGTCGGGAGTGGGAGATTGGAACGATGATGGTTGTTACGCTAATCAGACTTTTATCTGTGAGCAATGTATATAGTTGTGTGTAGTCCACAAACCACATGACAAGACCAAAACCAACAATGATTTGATTCTACTATCAATTGTTTTCCTTCATTATTGTGAAAACATAAAATGTAGTTTATTTTAAGTCAATGTCACATTAAGAATTAAGTGGAATGACCACGCCACGTCATCACACTGTGTTACATGCTGGTGGCACACGTCCCCACACCACGGAAACAGCTCCAAATGCTGTGATTCATTTTCGTTCTTATTTTGTAATTTGGGTGACTAGACAAAGCACATGTCAGGACACACACACACACACACACACACACACACACACACACACACACACATGACCTGTGTACCCATTGTTATACATTTCTGTCAAAATGATCATATTTTTAGTTGCAGAGAGCCAAATCATACTGTATTTATTTCTTTTTAGCTTTCATGATTTTAGACATAATGGGCCCTATCTTGCACCCAGCGCAGCATGGCGCAAAGCCTACTTTAAGACCAACACAGTTGTTAATTTCCCGTCTAGCAACCACGTCGTTTGTGTACTATATGCACCTGCGCCCATCTTTGCACCCATGGGCGTGCTTGTCTTACAGGGAGTTGTGATCAGGTGGATTCTTGGCGTACTGCTATCTAGCAGAAAGTGATCGCACCATTGACATTGCATTTTATCATTTTAGGCTTGTGCACACTATGCCAGTTACAGACACACATACACAAGGAAACGCAGAAGCACACACACGCAAAAGATTAAAAATACAAATATTACGGTGCAAATCCACCATCATAATAGCAATGCTCCAAGGTACAAACGCGCCTGGCTGTTAAAGGGGAATGGCAGATGAAACTCTGGTTTATTGCATTTTATGCCCAAAACACACCTACGAATTAATGAAGACACTAAGTACAGTCCTTTTGAACCATGCGCCCCGTGCACAGACCCTCAAACTACCAAAAGTAGATTGGACATGCCTTAAACACACCTGTGCCATGTGCTTCACACTGCGTGCACTTCGATCATTACAATAGAGCCCATAGACTTTAATGCAAACATGTCTATTAATGTAGTTAATGCAAATGTACTATTAAGCTGATGATTATTGTTTAATGGAATGGAATATGAATTGCTTTGTTTCCTTTGTCGTTTTTTGTTTGTACAAAAGCAGATCTTTCAATCACTGTCTCTATGCTACAGTATTTTGTGGCGTTCGGCATAGCTTTTTATTTCTTTTTAGATGTGCATGCCAATTGTTATCTGTTGGATTGATCTATTAACACTTTCGGCCTTCTCCCCCTTTAATAAAATGGACTTTTGTTGCATAAAATCATTTCCTTTTCCTTTGCCATGTGCAGACTCCCACAACAATCAAGGTATATGTTGATATCAAGCCTGCCCGCTGTTGAAGGCATTAGCTGAAATATTTGTGGCAGCAAAAGTTTAGCCACAAAAAGGGACAATATGTGCTTCACACTTTCCTTATTTAAAGTTGTTCTGGCCCTTAGAGTTAAAGAGTTAAAGGGATAGTACGGGATGTTAATCCAATATACTTGTCAGAATATGTTTTCCTCAAGATCACCTAGCTCTCTGTTTGCTGTGTGCACTAAAAAAAACTGGAGTTAATACAAAGCCCTGGCTGTGTAAATGGAAAACAACCAGAATGGAGTGCAAGAGCCAAAAACACTGTTCAAGCCAATCGGCAACAGGCGGCGACAGTTGATGGTAGGGGCAAGTGGGGGAGGCAGCATCTGAATGTGCAGGCCAGTAGTTCTCTCTGGGGGGCGGAGCTTATGGGGGTCAAATATCAACAGTCTTTTGCGCAAAATCACTTATATTTATGATGATGTGACAAAAACTGAACACAATAAATAAATAGGATGGAATTGGATTGCATTGAAGAGGTGTTGCATTGGATTGCATTATAGCACACAGATGTTGCTCCTCCTACGTCCACCTCCACCCTGCTGCAAAAGATTCCAATAATGCGCTGACAGATACCGACTGCTGACAATGTTCTATGCAGCCACAGCAGACTTCATGTTACACAACCCAGCGTCAGAAGAAGTAGCAGCATGTTTTAGAATCACTAACATGTGTGCAATATAACAGGGCAGATGTATTTAGCGGGCAGAGACACCACGCTCTGGCATGTGGCTCACGTTGGGTGTGGTAGTGGTTACATTGATTGTGGCGGCTCTTGAATGGGGCATCTCAACCATTAATTGGACAAAGTCTTTTCATTCCTCTCCAGAGATGAGTCTGTCCAAACAGTGTGTGGTTGGGGTTGAGATGGTGCTCCCCCCTCTCCCTTGGGATAGCGGTGAGGTTTCACTTTGGGCCGCCGGGCTAAAAATAGAAGATCAAGGAGCCTCTACCAGACATGTTGGTCTGGTTAGAAAAAAAAAAAGAATTTGAAAACGGGTGTTGCATGTAATCTAATATGTATTGTAATAAATGAGGTTATATTAGAGTGCAAAGCAACACATTAGGTAGCAAACTGAATGGACATATTAAACATTTTGATTGTTAAGAGTAAAGAAATTCTCCTGACCTTGTGCAAAGAACTGTAAAGGGATAGAAAAAGAAAGAAGACATCATTTTAACTTGAGGCTGGAAAACACCAGGATTTCATTTAATTTGCCAGTCTTTCACATCTGAAGCACTGACAGCTTTAAGCCACTGCTACTCCAGATACTGTATTAATGTTATTAATATCATTGGATTTCTTCTTTGTAAAGTTCAAGTTTCTTCTATTCCCAGGGGCTAGTGGGATCCATTTAAATTCAAATAAAAAATACATTTTCAGCACATATGATATATGAAAGCTTTCTTTCATTTTTGGGGATGAAATTACAGTAAAAAAACAGCAGAAATTTGCCATCCTGTTAGCCAGAGAAGAGAAAATAAGTCACCCCAATAATTCATTTGACTCTGACAGCTAAATGCACACACATCAATCACAACAGGGAATTTATTTGGGAAAATACAGAGATGGAAATTCTTTATCATTACAAAGTGATAGAGTAAATAAATTATATCCTAGGGACATGTTGTATGTATGTGGTTTGTAACATCCATTATTTTTATTAATATACATTAATTTTTATACATATTCATTTTGGATGGCAATTTGCAATCATATCTAAAGAAAAATGCCACAACAAATTCATGTAGTACACTGATAGCAAAATCTATTTTTGTAGCACCAAGAAATTCATACAGTATTCCATGTAATAAAATGCTAATCATCGGCTAAATATTAAATGTATAAAATGATTGACAATGTTCTGCAACAAACTTTAGTGCTAGCCAAAGTCATGAAAGCTAAAAAGGCCTCAGAAAAGAGGAGGCGTGGAGTTCAGCTACAGGAGTGCTTGGAGTGAAAGGTAGATATTAGTTTAAGAAACACGCAAATGTTCTGTAAATTACTTGGAAAAGGCAAAGTAATATGCGATTCAGGCAGCAAGAAGCTGAGAACACTGAGACACTGAGAACAAAACAAAGTCTCACCCGGTGGAGAATAGCAGTCAGTACATCTCATTATTTACTGTGGAGAGTCCACATGTGTCCATGTTTCCCACTTAAGAAGAAAATCTCTAAAGATGGGCAGTGAATATATTCTATCATGCTCAAAAAAAAGCTAAATAATTTTCGAAAAACAGCTGGGCACTGTAGTTTTTAATAACCGTAACTCAAAAAGGAGTAAATAATGCATTTGTTGGGCACTACTTTCAACTGCAGATTAATAGACAAATGGTATTTTAGTGAGTAATTCTGGCAGCAGGAAGTGTATGCGACATGACTCAAATAAAACCTGCAGTGTCTGTATTCTTGCTAATGAGGGAATAGTATTGTTGCAGAATCAATACATCAGGAAAGCTTTTTGCCAAGTACGTTTTTTACACATACAAGGAATTTGTTTTGATGCTGTAGTAATAGATGTAATCAATGTAGGCTATATTAGTAGCACAGTCAAAATCCACACCCTATTATCAACTGCGTAAAGCATCGCGGTCTTATTTCTCACAGATTGCAGCCTGATCAGAAAAACAGCCATCATCGTTCCATTCTCCAACTCCTGAGGATTTCTGCACAGTTTCTGCACAGTCCTGATCCCCATTGAAGCTGTTGGGCTGCCCGGGCTGCCAGTACCTGATGTACAAAATAACACAGACAGAAACAATTTACTCCTCTCTCAGATGCACCCAGTTTCTTTTTCCCATCTGCTCTGAACTTTTGTTTGTGACCCAAACTGAGACCAATTATCTGACCTGTCTAATTACTATTATTATGGGCAGCTGTTGTGTCCCCGTCCTGCTTGTTATCCTTTTCCTGTTTCCCTGTTTTCTGTCTGTCTTGTGTTGTCTCCACCTGCTGTGACGAGAGGCAGTTACCTGATGATCCAGGCCAAGGGGGCGTGGCCATTCACTCACTCCAGCACTGTTTCCAGATCAGCTGCAGCTCGTTTCCACTAATTAGCTCCAGCAATATATTAACCCAGGCTGAAGACAGATTGTACAACCAAACTTGTGGTACTTTGGCTCAGTTTTATCTTATATCCTGTGACTCTGCACCTAAAACCCCTTGTGATTTTTGCTCACTGTGTATTTTGTGCACAATGTTCATTTTTGCCTTTTTGTTCAGATCTTGCTGCTTCTCCACTGAATCTGCTCAGCTGCTTCTCTGCCTACCGGCTAGGCTGTTGCCTAGCATGGCTGTGCAAACGTATTTTGAGTTGGGGGTGCTGACAAATTTTCGAGGGTGACATTTCCACAAGTGGAAAAACTAAAACAAGAATGAAGTCTAAAACCCAAGACGGGGCAAAACTAGGCATGGGCAAAACACAGGATATAGGCACAAAGCTACGACGATGGTACAGAATAGGATTACTACAAGCTTAACCACTGAGCCACAAAATACAAGGGCATATAACACATCACTGAATTAAATTAAATCAACAGTTAGCCGTCTGTTGCTAGCAGGGTCGCTATGGGAGTGTCAGTGTAGAGCTGCTGCTGCGACTTCTTTCGGTTACAGTTGCTGAGTTTTCTGACTCAGGTCTATTAGGTTTTTTTTTAGCCTGTGATTGATTTATGAAGAAACCCAAAATGCGCTTTTCTGTTATAGGCAAGCTAACTTCTGTACTGTTGACCCGCCGGAAGGTTTCCGGGACCCCTTGGTGAGTCTAGACTGGACTCTCACCACTGCCTTCTTCGTGTCTCAGTTCGGCCCTGTCTGCCTCCTTCCAGCTTTAGTCCCGATCTACAGCAATAGTCCCAGACCCACTCGCTTTTGTACATTCCTTTTTGACTGTTCTAATAAACTCTTTAACTGTATCTCAGTCCGTGTGCCTGTCTCTGTGTTCTGGGTCAAGCGAGAGTTGAACAACTGTGTCCTATCAGATATTTCAGTTCCTACGCTCTGGCAGTTAAAACTTACGTTGTGGTGACTGGAGTCCCATCCACCCACATCCAAGTCCCCTCTTTCAGATCGTCAGTCAGACCAAGCCAGGCATTCTGGCCTGATTGCAGTAACCCGTTGACAAATGCCTGTTAGTGTAGTACATAGAGAAGACATTTGATTGAAAAAATAATAATAATCTGAGCATTTTTATCCTCATAGATTGACAGACAACTATAAATCCATTCGCTTTTGGTTCCTTCATTCAGCCAGAAATGTGTTTATCTTGTTTGCATCCTGACACAGACATCCCAGTAAAGCAAAAATAAATGTGTCTTTTACACCACAGGAAATGTGTTATTAACCACGCAGCCAAATCTGAATGCCAAAAAAAAAAATCAGGAAGTATGTCAAATTAGGTTTCAAAATCCTGAAAAAATAATCTGTCCCCTCTGCAGTGAGGCGCTGGGGATGTGTCTTCTGAAAGCATTGAGATGAAGAACGAGCTGCTGTGCTTCGACAGACTATGTTGCAGCTGTGTTAGTTTGCTATCACATGTACTAAAAAAAAGTAGCACACGGCCTTTAGCAGAGTACACACACCCCGGAGCCAAGAACAAGTGGCGCTCGGCGGCAACAGTCTACTATTAGCAGCTTAACTCATTAGCACACATGGTCTGTAACTTGTGGCACAGCAACACACACCCTGAGCTGAAGTGTCGCTCAAAATTGGCCCCCAAAATTCATTACTGCATTGTTTGTCTTTTCACATGTTTTCAACATGTCTTTTCCAACATGTGTAATGTGTTCATGTGAAAAGAAATCACAGATTTAGCTTTACACGGACTTGGATGCTACATGCTGACCCCTGACGGCAAAACAATCCAACTAAAGATCATAATACAGGCACAGTAAGACAGGCTAGGGCACTGGGGACAGGGGGAGGACATGCCCCCACACACACTTATCATTATCCCGTTTTTAATAGCTTTTTCTTATTTAGTAGCCTACTATTCTTTCTCGCATATTATTATGATCCACTTAATCATTTCCTGTGTCACCAAAGTCTTCCAAAAAATGTACGTAGAAATGCAGCAAATTTGGATTTAAATTTGGACGTGCAGTAAGTTATGAAGCAGGATTAGCTCATAAGTTACACACAGGCTACATATGATTGTATAACCTTGACTTTCTTTCTCACCTGTTCCTCCATGCTGTCTATGACCACCAGATCTGCTCCTCTTGCGATGCAGTATTGTCTGCTTGACGTCCAGTTTTTCTTTGCAGTTGAAACAAGGTAACAGCTGATGTCAAACTTCCTCCAGCCTGTTTGACAGGGCATGCCTGCAAATTAAACACATAAAAAAGGGGCAACATATCACTAAAAGGCAAAAAAAATAGCAAAAACAATCATAACTGCGTACTAAATGTATTAAAACACCTTTACCTCTTATTTTGTCGATCATCTTCTCATACTTATCTCTAACTGTAGCCAAGCCACTGTAATTAGCCTGCACCTGCTCTATTTTTCTCAGCAGTGTATTATATCTGGTTTGCAATAGTTTTCGGTCTTTCCACAATGAATTGTAGCTAATCTGAAGTTGATTTCCTTTTATACTCAGTGTGTCGTAACTTCTTTGCAACTGCTCCTTGTTGTTCTTCAGTGAAGAGAAATTGCTCCGTAACTGATCTCTGTTTTCTCTCAGCGCAGTAAACGATGTATGCAACTCATCTTTTTTTCTTTGCAGGCTACTGTAATTGGTCTGTAGCTGGTCTTTACTGGCTGTCAGACTGTTTAGATTTGTCTGCAACCCTCCAGATTTCTCTGCATGTCATCATAGCTTGCTTGTAACTGATCCTTCTCCCTTTTCTGATTGTTTAAACTGGCCTTGAACTCATCTTTTTGAGTCGTCAAATAATTGTATCTTTGCTGCAACTGGTCTCTTTCTCTAGTCAGGTTACTCAGGCCGGCCTCTAACTGTTTTCTCTCTTCAGTTGAAGCATCATAACTCTGCAGTCGATCTCCTTGAATGTAGTTTGCCTGTGTTGGGTCTGCTGATGTGGGGCGGCTGATCATCTCATCTGTGAAATGCAAAGAAATTCAAAACATTGTATTTTGGAAAGATTCTGTTTTTCCCATTTGTATTTTGTATGATTGTCTACATAACAGGTTGTCAAACTCAACTTCACTAACGGCCACACTGAAAATAAGAATCACATTAAGGGTCAGACATGATTAGTTTGTTGACAAAGTCTAAATCATTGACTGTATTATTGCGTGTCCCATACAGCTTTCTCACATACAGTTTGGTTGACATGAAGCCCTCAAAAAGTCAGCAAAAAGTTCCCTTGTCGTCATGAGTTTAGCAAATCAAGCAAAACAAAGCTTACATTTTTAAAAGCAGCTACCTAAGAGCCAACTCACAGCAACCTGTTTCACAGCCTGAATATGAAAACTCTCTGCTTCTGGGGGAATTTCTGAGTTTCAAAGTCGAGGCAAATCTGCCAAATTCTGCGTGAGATGAACAATTGCAGTTTGAAATCAATTTTCTGTCTTTTTGGTTTGGTGGGCCAAAAGTTTATTGGGAACCTAAACTGATATGCGGGCAGGATCAAACTTTACGAGGGGCCGGATTTGGCCCCTTGAGTTTGACGCATGTGGTCTACAACATCACCTGGCTTCTCAAAGATTAAATGCAAGTTGGCAGTTGCTAAATACATTTTTCATATTTTCAGTGATAACAAATTACTTACAGCAGATAAGCTGTCCTACGTTACCAGCCAACAGGACAGCACACAGTAATCCAAGACACACAGTCACACATCTACAGGGCTGCTTCTTTCTCTGTAAATCTAATTTAATCAAAAGAAAGAAAAACATTAGGCTAAATGTTAATTTCTAAGAGACAGATTCACCAGATTTTCCCTGTGAAATAATAGCACCTTCATAGTTTTTTTTAGAAACCCTAATACATAAAAGCTTTTATTACAGTGCAGCACACGTGTCTATGAAAAGATTGTTTTTGTTAACATTTAAGATGATCAACAGGTTAGTTTCCAAAAGCAACTAAATTACACTTTTTATTAGTTATACCTGATATTCTTAATATTTTTTCTATGGGTTTTCAGGTTGATACGGTACCTTTATTAATGAGACCCTCCATTGTGAGGTTCTTATTTATAAATATTTCCTCGTCGTTGATTTCCATTAACTCCATTCTGATGATGGTCTGGTTTTCCTGTTGAGGAGACATTTATAGATGTGTAAAGCCACAAATACACTATGATAAAGACACAAAAAGTTAGTCAGTAAGACTTCTAAAGTTACTTTTTGACACTCTTTATAAATGCTATATTGTACTATGCTCCAATCAATTATTCATGCTTACTGACAAAGTGTCATATTTAAGAGTACAGAGTCTGGTCAGATGTGACATTAACATGAAAATATTGCTTAATTGATGCGGAAATATTGCCGGTAACTTCTGGAAGCCTATAAATTATTTGCAAGGATCAAGCCAAAATAAATAAGCTTATTTGTGGTTTGCTTTAGGAGCAAGGACAACAATTAAGCTTGCTTGAGATAATTCAAGTATTTCAATTTTAATGAGATCGTTCAGGTTTACGGGAATAATAAGCGCACAAGCGGTTTAAATACAATTGGAGTGAAAGTGAATTAGTTAATAAATCTGCAGAACATGTACTTACAGTATAATATGCAATAATCTAAGTGGGAAATAGCCTATAAATATGCACTTACCCTTTGGGTCTGAGATGATCAAAAGAAGTCAGCATCAATGTGACTGCATTCACTTGATGATGCTGCCACTGATGTATAACAATCCCAGCATAAATGAAAGTTAATCCTCGTTATTTATCGTGCAAAAAACAGGATGCTCCTTTTGCACACGTCATCCAAATTTTTGACAGACTCTTAACTCTGATTGGTCCGAAAATAATCTTGACCTGTATGTCCATATTCTCTGTTCAGATTTCAGGTCATTTTTGGCCAAAATTATTCAAGCAAACCAAGAAAGAAGTGGTTATTTCTCAGGCTCCAGACTTTCATCCTCTGTAGTTTTTGTTCCCTTTTCCCCGATTAACTTTCCACTGAGTGACCCGTGTTACGTCACTGAGATGCGAGAAAAGTCACATTTCAAAATTTCAAAAATGCAAACTTAGCTGTGGAAGTAGAGTATTTCGGTGCCTTGTCACACTAATCATACAATCAAGTCTACAGAATTGCATGCACAAGAAAATATTCTTTTAGCTTTGCCAGACCTTTCTCCACAGCGCTGTGGAGGAAGGTCTGGTAAAGCAAGACTAGTAAGCCTCTAACATTTCTCTTGACAGCATGAGAAGCTTTGGCTGTAACTGAGCTCAGCCACTCAGAGAGCAGATCAAAATTCAGCAGACAGAAAACCCAAGTCTATCTTTAGTGGCTGGACTGAATTTCCTAATCACTGAGAGCTAGTTATGTTTTTTTTGTTTTTTATTGCAGCAGTTTGTGACTTTAGTGGTTTTTATCATGCAGCATCTCCCAGCCATGCTAAATTGATGCTGTAAACGAGGGTGGAGTTGCTGAGTGTCTGATGGAGATAAGGGGAAATGAATGTGGCTGAGAGATCCTTTATCCTTCAGCCTGTCACACCCTGCACCGTCCATGTTAATTAGCCACAATAACACGTGAACTGATCTGAAGCAGCCATTTCAGGCACAAAAAAAGAGCATTGGCATCTCAGATTCTGTCATCGCTACACAATAACAGCACAGTGATGCATGCTACTTCTTTGATATACAAGCATGTTGATATGGTCAGAATTCAAATCATATAATCCCAATAATTTGCTCTTTCATTGTTCATTTTAATTGTCTCATACTATTTGAAGTTGATCTACATTGAATTGTGGCAAAATATTTCAAATATCGTAATATGCGCTGAAGACCTAATTTCCTGAAAGTCTAATTTACATTCACTTTCAGGCAACAGAATGATGTAGCCAAATTATCATAACATCATTACTTATAATTGTACTGGGATCTATAATTGAGTCCACTGTAACGCATAATAAGTCACTTCAGACAATATGCATTTAATAATACTTTTGTGATGTCTCAATAAGGGTATAAGCTGATAAAATTCGGTCAGTTCTGCCTCGATTGAACTTATTTCATGAGAGACGGGTATTAGTGTAGTGTTAGGTTGAACCCAAATGCAGACAACACTGAGACAAAATGATAGTTTAACAAGTTAGGGGATGCAACAGGGAAACGCCAAGTCCAAAATCCAATGGGAATCCAGGGTACAGAGCGTGTGTGGGACTGTGGGACTGTGTTTCTGAGGTCCAATGATCCAGAGATCCAGTGTGGAGAGCAGGAGTGAAGTGGCAGCAGGAGTCCGGTTTACGGAACTGTGGCAGTCAAAGAATAATTAAGACCAGCAAATATCACAAAGACTAGTACAACAGGTAAAGTCGGCCACAAGACTACCATGGTTGTCATAACTATGATCTGACGAAGAGTGGTAGGTTGACCGGGTATTTGAAGCAGAGGTGATTGGGTCTGATGAGCTGCAGCTGGAACCCTGACTCCTGCACACCAGGCTTCACTCCTGCAATTAAGGACAGAAAGAGGGGGAGGAGCAGAGACGGAGCGCTACAAATCTAACAAACTTTTTGGCAAGAACACAAACCTTATAGTGAATGTAGTGAAATCAATAGCGATATTAAGTCTTTTATTTATAAAACAGTAATTGTATGTAATGTGACTGCCTTTCGGTTTGACTTTATTGAGCTAAGAAACCATTTTATTAGTGTTTTAAAATGAATGACTGGAGTGAAGGATTTTTATTAAAATAATACAGCACTTTGAGTTTACATGAACTGCATTAATTCATTATTAAAAAAACATTTATTTTTATGGTGATTAATCATTAATTATTCATCACAAGAATTTTCAGTTTCTAATGTGTGCCTTGATGCAAAAACAAAACAGTAATCAATGCAAGAGCTCAAGTATTTCCATCATTGTGATTACTTGGTTAGTAACCATATTCATGTATTCATTATTGGGGTTTATTGTTTGTTGGGGGGGTTTATTTAGGGTCCCAATTAGTTACCTTGGCATCAAGTGGCCTTTTAGGTTTCACGAACTAGTACCGTCATTCCTCAAAGGAAATATATGAATTCCTTTGAAGGAATAAATGTGTTTTTAACACCTAACATTCATAGCTGTAGCCTTGACATGGCGCCGAAAGGTTTGTAGATTGGTCCTTCACAGAGGACAACATGCAGCCTCAATCTGCTTGGATCCAAAGCATTTAAAGTGGAATTCAACAATGACAATGAGAGAAGAGTAGACCTATATTCCACATTAATTTTATTTTTAGCAAACATAGCAGCATCCAAGCATTGTTAACAGTTCAAGTTTGTCAATAATAACCAGGACCAAGTTCAGTAGAAAGATTTTTTATATATATATATATATATATATATATATATATATATATATATATTAGTATACACACACTTTTGCCCACCAAGGAGGAAGCTACCAACTTTTTCACAGCCACCTTTAAAGCCTACAGGCTGTCATTGATTGGTATTTTCAATGGACTCATTGCTGTAATCCCTTTAGCTGAAATCGGTGAATTGATTATTTTTAAGACTGGTGTATATTGTTTTGTTAAAGGCTCTGAACACCCACACATGTTTTAGTTAATCTGGCTAATTGGGCCTCTTCCCAGAAATGTGTCAGTATATACAGAATACTTGACATCTTCCTGAGTCTCCTATTAGCTCGCTTGCACATGTTAAAAGCAGGACAGATGACACCTTTATCATCCTTTTTTTTTTAAGATATTTTTGGGGCATTTTCAGCCTTTATTTTTGACAGGACAGTTGAAGATATGAAAGGGGAGAGAGAGGGGGGAACGACATGCAGCAAAGGGTCGCAGGTCGGAGTCAAACCCGCGCGCGCTGCGTCGAGGAGTAAACCTCTAAATATGGACGGCTGTGCTACCAACTGAGCTATTTGGCCACCTTTATCATCCTTATTGGTAGAAAAGATTTATGACCCAATAAATTCCCATCTAAGCTCTGACTCACGTTCAACCTGAGCAGAGGTCTAATCAGCCAGAATAACTGAAATCACCTCTGTGGGTGTTCAGAGGCGTTAAGGATTGAATAATTGGAAAACGTGATTAATTAAGCTAAAATGGGATTAATTAAGCTAACTAATCTCAATTAGGTGTGTGGCTGAATTGCACTGCCTACCAGGGCCGGAGTCGGGCCACTTTTCAGCCCGGGAGTTTCATGCGCAAGACTGGCCCACTTTTCCCATGATGGCGGAAATTGGATAAATGAAGCAACAGTTCAGCCATTACTATCCTGTAGTTTTTATTAATACCATGGTTCAAAAAATAATGTAAAGGTTAAATATCGATTCACTTACAGTGAGAAGTTAACAAAAAATATTCCACTATTCCACAAGGATAGGTTGATAAATTAACAATAGCACAAAGAAAGAAATAAAGCATTTGAAATGTATCCCACTCTTCCACAAAGAGGCATATCAAACTCATAAACTCAATTCACAGTTCACTTTAGAGTTACATTGCAAATAGGACCCACAGCATCAGTAGCGGCCTTAGCAGTGCACTGGTTTCAACCATTTTATCTATAACTGTTTTGTTGCTTATAGACATGAGGATTTCCTTCTCTGAGCAAATTAACATGAAAGCCTCCAAGTTGTTTTGACTCAATGAGCTTTGTAGCCTATTCTTTGAAAATTTTAAATTTGAGAAGTTTCCATCACATGCAACCTGCGTGATGGACAAAGTTAACAGAAACTTTTATGCTAACCCAATGAGATGATAAGCATCTGTGAGAAGGTTGGATGGACACAAATGGCACAGTTATTGCAGGAGGAACAGGTCATGCTTTCATCTGCTTTCAAGCTCCATCTCTGGTTCTTCCATATATGGTATGGTATATACCTTCCTGTGTCAGCTCACTACATGTCCTGACAGTATAACTTTATGTATAGTGCTAACAGTAGCTCTGTCATCAAACCTAAGCAGACATTTGCTGAATTCCTGCAGTGCTGAGTTAGGGATCTTTATTTCAGGACAGTTTTTAGGGTCAAAGACAAGCAAAATCTGAGGCAAGCTTTGCATTTGCTGAAAACCTCCTGTCTATGCAACCTGCCACTGTCCAGAATAACATTATGGACAATCAACTCAAAGGCAGCATCAGATGAGGCTACGGGTTCATCATTCTGGCATTCTTGTCTTTTTTCGGACACGCTTCTCTGGTTCACAGTTGTCCATCTCTTCCAGCTTTTCATTGGCTCAACTCACAAACTTTTTAGCTTCCACTTTCACTCCCTCAAAGTCGCTGACGTACTTTTTGAGGTTATCCTTTGTCCCCTCAACCAGACGCTGAGCTGAGAAAATGTCCATTCCGTGTGTCTGTAGGTACTTTGAGAGGGGGGATGTATGTTGGAAAATGTGAAGGAAAGCTTTAGCAAATGAGGATAATCTTATATTTCAGAAGATTTTCAAATAATCCCTTTGCTTTGACCCTTACTGTTGACTTACTTCTATCTCCCTCAACAGAGGCTAGGGTCAGCAGCAGGTCAACAAACAATGCATCCTGGGGATTACCCACCCAAAGACCTTAGTGAGAGCCTGATCCTTGACCCACCACCTGGTTTCCCCTTTTGGACTCAGTCTCCTGTGACGTTTGTCTCTTCCCAAGTCTGCATACGTTTTATAACTCTCTGACTCCCTGAGGAAAACTGCCACATCATTAAGTAGTGAGAAGAGAGATGCACTCTCTGTAACACTGCTTGTTGCATCTGCAGTATCAGATTTAACCCTTAAGGTAAAGGTACTTTATTGATCTGAGCCAGTGCCTTGCTCAAGGGCACTGACTGGAGAACCTAGTACATGTTTTTTGATGGTTGGGGGAAACCGGAGCACCCAGAGGAAACCAACGCAAACAGGGTGAGAATATGCACACGCCACACAGAAAGGCCCGGAACGACCTGGACTCGAACCCAGAGCCACAGTGCTAACCATTGGGCCACCATGTTGCCCTTGTAAGGTATTTGGGTGTAGGGCCCGTTTTCAATTTGCTAAAAGAAAAATTATGCTGTTTATTGTTTCTTCTAACTCAAACTCATTTAAAAAAATGAGTGGAACAATTACGTCTGGCATGACCAGCTATTTTATGAATATTTAAAAAAACACAAAACAACCAAATGGTGATCGGTAATACACTGCTTTAGTAAAAGAAAAGGGCTCTGGGTTATGTGATAAGTGACAAGTAGCTCTGACCTGAGACCATTGTTGTTGCATATGCAGGACGCAAAAAATAAAAGTTATTGTTGCACCAGTCTGGACATCTTGCCGTGCTAACGTTGAAATAAAGCTTGCCTGATTGCGATGTCTATATTTGCTGTCAGCTTACTAATTGATTGTGCGTTTTATTTTAGATTTGGACTTGTATACTGTTTTATTCCACTTTGTTTAAACGACAAAGTGGAGAGGCCTCGTTCACCTGTGTGGAGCTGGCTGGTGAAGGTCACGGTGCTGGATACACCGGGACCCTTTTTGTGGATCTACTGAGTAGATTGTGGATTGCTTTTTTTTCTCTTGTTTCATTGGATTACGGCAAAATACGGATTTTTATTCTTAACGTGTCTTAATGTTTTATGGTGTGACTGTGCTTCTTTTCTGCGTTTTGGAGAGGCATTTTAATGGACTGTAGGTCGAACACTGATTGTTCACTGTTCCATTTTAGTTGAATTTAAGTGTCGGGGCTTTCAAGACAGCCGTGCCGCGATTGGATTTCATAAGGGGGGATTTTTAAGTTGAAAAATCTGCTTTATTTAGCATGTTTGTTCTGTCCAAATGTGCTCGTGCTGTGTGGTAGGACAGGTCTCAGCTGCTACAATGAGGGTTTTTTTTTTTTGCTCCCCCTGGCTCAAATGTCAAACGCCGCTGTCTGGATCCTGTGCTTGAGGATGAGCAAAATAATCAAAATGATAGGCATCCTCATGTACACCAGCATGTGCCTCTGGGATCTCTTGCTTGGCTATTGTCTCACTGGATGCTGTCTCCATATCTCCTCTCTCAGCATCGGACTCACCTGTATTGCATAACAAATAGGGGGACCAGGGGTCCAGGGGTGTCAGAATCAGATTAGGCAGTAGGCCGGATTTGTTGGAATGAGAACTCTTGGGGGTCGTCATTATCATTTTTCAGCATATGTTTCATATTGTAGTAATTTACTCCTTTACTACACCCAGTTCTGTACAAACAATGCATATTGGTTAATTACGTACTGTCGTAAACTGTTCTTTCTGACATTTAATAATTTTAATTCATATTGTTTACTCTGTTATCCTTTCTACCTGTCCCTTTAGTCATGGCCTCCTCATTTCGGGCTCATAATATTCAGCAGGGGACTGGCTTATCTGCTGGTCAGAAGCTACAATTAAATAATTAAGAGGTCACTTTACTGCATACACAGAGCAAGCTTGAGCTTTGTCATGCCACTTAAAAATGTGTCTACTACTTTGTTTCAGCAGTTTAGAGTGGTTTGTTTATCTTTGTAACCATAGTAACATAGTTCCAGTGCATGTTGGGAAACAGGAAGTAAAATTGACATCCGGTAATCAGCAACAAGAATGTGATTGCTTTTCCTCCTCCCTTTTTGCTAGGGCGTAGAGTATTTCTCATCGTGTAACATTAGGTTATTGCTCGTTGTTGGTTTGTAACCATATTGAGGCAGCTAAGAAGCTAATTCAATTGTGCTAGGCCAAGTTAGCTTATGTTTTTTGCTGCTGGTTGTTCTTACTAGCTTGATTGTGTTATGTGTCATATAGGCTACAGTGCCATGCAAGCTAAGCGGAGCTATTTACACTAATATTGTGTATTTTGGTTTGATTTATAATATAGACTTCTCATTGTATTATATTGCAGCTTCACAGAATTCCCAGTAAACTTCATGAAAATGAAGCAGCTGTGTCCTGGAGTTTCTTGGGAGTGTTTAAGCTGAATGGAAAATGGCCCATGACAAGCTTGTTATCAATGTTTGCATAATATTATCAAAGTCTATGAATCGCCATATATTGGGTGATACAAAAATGCTAATATTTGATTAAATGTGCTATTTTGCTTGCGAATAAGTTGACAATGCTGCAACGATGTTAGCCAAATAATTACGTTGCTAATGCTAATCATTAGGCCTATATCTCTTTACCAGTTGGCACTTGTGTTTGTCCTCGTGAAAAGTAGCTTGGCACATTTTTCATCAATTTTTTTTCCACATTGTTCATCAAAGAGCATTTCATCCCTGTGGACTTTATATCATTGGCCAGTTTAGGGCCCACATTAACAAAGAAATTATTGAATATGTCAACCACCTCATTCATTTATGTCAACGTCATGTCATTATACTTGTTTTCCGGATAATTCAATTTATTAAGTTCTTTTGTAATAATGGTGTTTATTGTATTCCATAATTCTTTCACATTGTTTGTTATTCTCTAGTAATTTATTATAATAATCCTTACATACCCACATGATGTTAGATAATTTGTTTTCATATTCACATGTAGTTACAGAAAACTCACCCTTTCTTATCAAACGGGACACGAACCCTGGTCTCCCAACATTCCTCCTTACGCGGGGTTTGGCGCGCTTATATTTCCTGCTTTGCTCACGTAATTTCTACGGCCACTAGAGGGCGGCGCCACCTGACAATATGGTTGCAATTGCTGCGAAAACACGATTTATAGGGTCGTCGTTCGGTGGTAGGCCAGATAAAGCATTAATCAAATTTTTGTTCATTGCTGCTCTTTGTGGCCAGTGGGGGTAAAACAGTCACAAATGGGGCTAAGCCTCTACAAGTTTACCCTGCCCAGTGCTCTGCTGCTGCAAAAGGTCTGAATAGTGGCTTTACTTTAAAACTACAACATTTAAAGGCAGTTAAATGTCACATGCAGGAATTGAATCTGTCTTAACTGCATCACAAATGTTATGCTTTGACTTGCAGATGATGTTACACAGATTTCAGAACATACCCAAGGCCTATTTTGTACAGCTACCACATCACCTTAAGAGGCAAAGAGGCTCTGAGACCGCCCTCCCACAACAAGGTACTGACACTGTTTTAGTTACAACCTTGAGATGGGAGCGTATGCGTCCCCTAGGAGGTACTGGAGGAAGGGGTTGTTATCATTTTTGGCAGTCCTCCCATGTAAACCCAAAGGCCCCTCCTCCATATTCATCAGGGGTGATTATGTGCTGACCTCCGTCTGCCGTTAATCCTGAGCTGTTTTTGCCCACTAGGCAGGTGTCATGGAGGAGGGCGAGCAATCCTGACACTGCAGCCAATTAGGTGTCACCGAGTTGAGAGAGAGGTGGTGGGGGCGGGGGGGGGACTTCATTTCAGTGCATTTATAAAGAGAAGAAAGCGATTGCATTTATATCAAAGGCCTCTATATTTATTTCTGATTATGTTTATGTGTTATTGATACAAATGGGTTTGTAAGACAAAAAACAGATCTGGAATGCACAATACTAAATGCTTTGCAGGACAATGAAAAGAAAGAAGGAAAAAACACAAAAAGACTGTATGAACAAGGACAATATTATAAGACAGTTATAAAATAGTAAGTCAAAGAAAGCTTAAGTGTACGAATAACGCAATATAATGTCATCAAATCAAGTAAAGGCCAAAGAAAGAGGGTTTTTTAAGAAGACTAGAGGTGGAAAAGACAGTGTTAAATTTATGTTCCATCTTGGCTTTCTGCCAAGGCTTTTGAGACAAAGTCAACAGGCTCAAAGACATTAAATATAATTTGTGGTTTGTATAGATTTTCATAGATTGACAGCAAAGAAGTGTTTTCCAAGTATGAATTCAAAAAAATTTAAACTGGAGGGAAAGAAATGGCATTTGGGGAAATATGCTGATTCTCTGTCTTGCCCATGCCAGATCCGGGTGATGATTATCTTATTTTAGTATAAGAAGCTCTTTAATCCACATTTTTTTGTTTTTGTTTTTTCTGCACACAAACAGAAGTGGTATCAATCTTCTAATCCAGCTCTAAACAAGAAAACACATGTCCCAAAATGTTGAACTTGTTCTTTTATGATTTGAACGGCCTCTGCAAACAGTAACCAGTGACTATTGTTCTATTTTTGTCTTGATGCGGATTCAGACAAGCTTGCAACATTTCAGTGCCAGAACTGTGACAATTGTCTCAGGTATCCTGACATCACCGTCATATTCCGGTAGCAGGAGTTCAAACATATGTCGTGTCTTGTCACAATATGCCATGATATGATTTTGAACGCAGTGCAACCTTTCACTCGTCCCATTGATTAGAGAACATCATGTCTGCGTCACATGTGACGGAAAAACTATAAATGTGACATGTGTTAACTGCAGTGTGAATGTAGCAACACAGGGAGACAGATACAGCCGGAGAACATGAGTTCCTACAGAGAAACAGAGGAAAAAGAAGGTATAGTCAGAGTTTGACAGATACGTTGGTGGTCAGAACACAGATGGAACAATTCAATGCAGCTTGGACTGGCCACATTAATAAGAACACAACACCCTGTGGGCTCCAAGCATCAATTTGGGGAGCTGGAGAGCTAAAGGGAATCCATATTGGAGAGTTACACCAGCAGGGAAGGATCACTCTGTATCAAATTAACAGCACTATAATTCGTGGGCAATGCTGCTGCATTATTAAAAGCCTGTGCTGCTTTTTTTCGTGACAATATCAATTATGGGTATGTTTTCTTTTCTGGGGTGTAATTAGTGGTGTAACCATGGAAAGTACAATATTTAAAGGTATTATCTCTAAATTGTAAATGTTCATCAGACTGTCACTCAAAATACAAACAAAGGTCAGTTTCCCACCAGTGATAGTAAGAAAAAAACACTTACTGTATGTAAATTTCTTTCTAAAGCCCCACAATACATTTAAAGCAGATGTGAAGCTGCCATACACCAACTGTGTCTGACAGTACACAGCTGAAAAAAGTGCCAAGTTAACTCAATAAGAATCTGTCCACAAAAGGACCCAGGAATCTCAACAAATCACCCAAACCAAACAACAATATAGGTTGTTTATTCCCACCTCTAAAATGACCCACGGGAGCGTTTCATAAATTAGAAGTCGAAGGACAAACTTGCAATTTACTTTTATTTTCAAATGGCAATATTTTCTGGGTGAAAGTTCTGTTTGTTTGATTCATCCACCTCCCCCAACCCGCCTCCAGAAATTGGTACTCTCTTGCTTTGTCGCCTTGCTCCCATCATAGTCTGGCATTGCCAGACTTTCCTCCACAGCGCTGCGGAAGAGGGTCTGGCTAGTTAGTATAGTACTTTGGCATGGGAGAGAAACATATTTTGGTTTATTGACATATCTTTAAACCAATCACAGTCGTCATTGGCGGCCAGACAGAGCCCCAATGCCTATGCAAAATAGCCTGGGGAAGGAACTAGTTTTGGTGGAACATGTGTACTTTCAAAAGTTGTTTTAGTTGTGCAACAGAAAAATCCGATTGGACAGATAGTCTAGCTAGGTGTCTGGATCTACCCTGCAGAGATCTGAGGACCAGGTAACCATAGTCCTCATAAATCCACCAGAGTTTAGAATTCCAACACAAAGGAAGCATTAGGTAAAAAAGGATATACTCCCAAAAGATAATCCCATAAAGGATATACGGTGGAGTTTCTGGTGGCACCTGAGCAATCCCTTAAGTGTAAGGTTGTGGATATAGATGACATCCATCATAGTTACTACAGCCACTAGAGGGCCACTACAAACATAAATGAGTCATAATTGCTGTCTGACCAAATGAGTTATGTGCGTTTTTTGGGGGGAGGACCGTCTCAGGAATCTGTGCTTGTTTGAATACAGGTGATTTCATGGTGGATCTTACTAATACATTTTAACTACTTTGTCTATCGATGTGCACGATGTGAGCTATATTCTCTGACTGAATTTTTCCTGGGATGGTGATTGACATCACTTAGTTCTCGAGTCCGCAAGAGGAAAAAAAAGGTGTTATTTTGAGGTTACAATTGATCATGTCGAGAGCATGAGACAGGAGTACACCCAAAACAGAGCTTGTGTTTGATTAACTTGAGTTCACAAGATACATGTCAATCCCTTATTTTATCCTTTTTTTGATTATCATTTAAATAATTATAATAATATAACTGTAATAGCATTTAACCCCGACAATTCACATTTAGAAAGGTGCATACCAGTGTGTCTGTACGCCACCTCCAATGCCATACAGTACTGCTATGCTACTGCACTTCATTCCCCAACTTCAGCTATCTCGTCAGGCCACCCTGGGAGTTGTGTTACATCCAACTAGGACACCAAAATTCACTTTGAAATAATAAATAAGTTATTATAAGAAAATCAACATAGGATGTAAATTATCGGGACAAAGTTGGTGCAACTGCTTTTTTAGTTTTACTAAACAAAACCTGCACACTCCCTGGTGATCTGTTTTATACTGCTTTTGATTCAACGGAAAAGAAACAAAGAATTTCTTCCACTGATAACATGTTAATATAACATTAACTGTCTTTTTTTTGTTCAGTTAAATTCTTTAAAACACAGATTAAATATTAAATAACCCTGGCTCCCAGGGATTCACCAGCCTTGTAATTAATGCTTAGCTGAGTTTCCCTGTTTACAAATGTGTGAATTGAAATCCGCCTCTCCCCACCAACACCACCACCCCCACCAACACTACCACCCCCACCCTTTCCAGCCTTGACACCAACACCAGGATTAAATTGCCAGTGTGAAGACACACTAAACAACTCAATTAACAATGCCGAACTCCATCAGCGAACGGAGAGCAAAATTCAACCTGCTGATTTGCAGCAGGCAGATTCTGCCTGGGACAACGTGATGTAGAAGATGTGTATTCTCCGCCGCATGTCCGAAGCTTAAGTACCTGTCAAGTTCAATCAGTGAGTGAGGAGTTAATTACGGGAGCAGAGCAGGTCTATCCTCTGGAGCACAGAGCTTTTAGTTTGCAGAAAGTAATAGCTGGCTTTCAAAGGACTTTAGAAGAAGAAACTTCAATCAACATACATGTTTAATTATTAATTGATTGGCAATGTATTTACAATTTTATTTAGTCTGTAGGCTGTCCTTATTATCATTAAATGTTTGGCTTTTACCACTCAGTTGCTTTCCCAGTACTCTCTGGGTGTGTTCCAATCGCCTACGAAGTAGACTGCACAGGATATAGGGATTGTTTAAAGGGAACTGCAAACTCTGTAGGGAGGAACTAAAGTTCACAAGCAAGATTACCCATCAGTCATTGTGCCTTGTTGAAATGACAGCGTATCTTGTAAATGAATCAAAACATCCACAAGTTACATACACTTTAAAGAGCCCCTATTATTCTCATTTATCAGTGTCATATCTGTACTCTTGGGGTCTACTAGAATAGGTTTACATGCTTTGATGTTCAAAAACCAAATTAGGTTTTCCATACTGTCCATTACTGAATTTGCCTCAAACTGTCTGTCAGAACTCTTGACCCGCCTTCCTGAAAATCCCAGTCTGCTCTGATTGGTCAACCAAATTCAAACAAGTCACTGGACGGGCTGTGCTTGCTCAGGCAGCACTTATGGGCGGCACATATGAAAAACTGGGCTGGCGTTCTCAATCAATGACATCACTAATTGAGGATTTTCAATCAACAATGTGGACAAGC